>JAGTXR010000056.1:1200000-1800000 GCA_022606575.1 Glossosoma conforme
ATCCCGACACTTGTTCTGAATGTGAGGTCATTGACACTAAATGTGTCAATACATTTACAACGCCACACTTATATGTTAGTACTTCAATAATCAATAAAAATGTAAAATATTTTGTAATGTTATTAAAGGAAAAAATGTATAATTTAATTTAAAGGTGAAGAATAGAAAGGAGAAGATGTAATGGAGGAGGAAGAAGAAGATAGTGATGAAGTACGGATAGTAGTTATAGAAGAAATGCACGAAGTAGGGGGAACAGTAAAAAATATGAAGATGAAGAAGGAGGAGGAGAGGGAGAAGAAGAAAATTTAAAAGATATTGGGAAGAGAAGGAGTGAAGGAAGAAAAAGAAAATGAATAAGGAAGATGAGTAGAGAAACAATAAGAAGAAATGAATGAAACCTTTGATATATACTTGGTAGAAGTAGAAGAATACCAAAAAATCTAAGAAGATAAATGAGAAGTATGACTAGAAGATGAGGATTAGTAGTAGAAGAAAAGGAAGTGCACTAGAAGAAGAAGATAATTTAAGGAAGAGGAGATGTAGCAGAGGAGGAAAAAATAAGAAAAGGATGAAGAAGACTTTTTGTTTATGTAAACACATACAGGAGAATACCGACAGATAGTGATAGTGATGTCTCATCTGTGGAATTCTATGACGCTTACCACGGTGAACATAGCTAAGCGCTGCATGTGGAGTGTTGATCCACCAATGTCATAGCCTACAGCCCGAGATTCACGCATCATCTTTATTATTACAGGAATTTACTGTGAATGCGTGGTCTTCACGGGACGACTTTCGTCTACCACCAATTTTGATTAATAGGCCATGACTGGCATTTTACTGGTGAGGGATCAAATTCACACCAACCGGGGTATTTTAAAGCTCAGAAGTCGATTAAAAACCCATTTTTTTAATCTCCGTCGGGGATCGAACACATGACCTTTGGCTTGCAAAGTAAACGCTTTGACCATTGAGCTATACCCGCCGGTGAAGTAGAAGAAGGTGAAAAGGATATAGTAGAGGGAAATGGAGTAGAGGAAGAAAATAAAATGAATAAATGAACAAGGGGGAGAAATAGGACAAGAGGACGAAGGAGCAGGAGATATAGTAGAGGAAGAAAAGGATGAAAGAGGGGCTGAAGTTGAAGAAGACGAAAAACATGAAAATATTATTTTTAGTAGTCACAAAGACTGCATGCCTAATAGCTTCGAGGCGCTTATCCAAGTTGCACAGAAATGCATCGACTATAATGCATAGCTAGCGTGTTTTAAGTTATTGTCGTTGAAGTTATTGCCGATGCTAATGAGCCACCTCCCTGGTAGTTGCATAACACGGCTGATAGCACCTTGAATAGTCCATTGAAATAACACCGAGGTGGGAAACAAACCAAGGGTCTTTATTGTTTTTAAACGGCGCACTTAAATGCTTAAAAAATAACAAAAAAACATGCAAGAATATTAACCTCAGTACATAATGCATGGTTCAAAACAAGCAGCTACTGTTTGAACTTAACTTATGTAAAACTAAATATGTAAAGCTTTTGTTAGGTCTTTGCTCATATTATTGTAACATGTCTTTAAGATCATTTTAATTATTTCAAACTACAATTAGTAATCTGTTTGACCGACAATAGCATATTGTAAGCGCGGCTCTCGTTAGATCACCGAACTTAAGCAACATTACACGCGGAGTAAAACTTGAATATGTTACAGTCGATGTCACGACATATCATTCCCAAGCAACTCGTTTAATGACTCATCAGTAACCACGTGAGGCGCACGGGACATATGGTGCACGGGACGTTTGGCGGAAATGTCGGAATGAAAAAACGGAATGAATTAATTTTAATTAAAATATGTATATTATCTATTACAAGCAATGAAGCAAGAAAAAACACAAGTAAAATATTATTAATTAAAAATATATTTAAAAAACATTAACATGTAGTAAAAATGCGTATTTAATTTAAATTTGTCAAAGAACATTTTCTATTTAAATTATTGTTTTGTTTTATTTCACAGTTCCATCTGTTGATGGGCAAACGAAGTAAGAAACTCTAATGGTTTTTTAACCGAGTTTTCGAAAACAAACATAATATAAAAAAAAAATAGTCTATGTATAATATCATATTACTTAGTTACACAAAGAAACATTTAAAGTATTAGTTACTTAATTCAATTTTGTTAGTAATATACATGAATACGCTGATAATTCGTAAAAGTATTATAAGATAGTGAGTTAGTTGGTACATTTTGGTTACTTCATATTCTGATATCAAGATTTTATTAATTCATGATGGAAATAACAATGCTTTACTTAAAAAATACTTTAGATTATTTGTTTTAAAGTAAAACATTGAGGAAATTCACACAATTAGATACGACAATGAATGACAGGTGAGCAGTTGGCGCGGGTTGCGCGGGTTGCAAAATTAACCTTGAAACATGACACATGAATAAATAAATGTCTTGTATTTTGACGGTAATTCATTGTACAGAATTATAAGAGATAATAAACGTGAAAGATGCTATTATAGAAGCCTTCATTCAGCAGTGATACATAACTATTAATAAAGTAAAATGATAATCTTTATGATTTCTGTTGAATTAACGTATCACGAAGTTGTCCTAGGTCGGACGCTCTGTCAAAATCAGCTGAGTAAAACAATTTTCGCTCAGCTGATTTTGATGAAAAGATTACAATAATTAATCTACGTAATTTAATATTTGTATTTTATTAACTATTTATCAAAGGTCTGCATAATACACACGATTATGGAAACTATAGCCACTCTTTATAACAATATTCATAGCACTCGATTATTTATATGAAGTAACGTTTAGTTTTTACATTGTGAAGCTAAAATTCAGAGAAAAATAATTAACAAACATAAATATGAAATTTAAAATGTTATAAGTTATGTTATTCGATAAAATTTGGTAGAGTATAACGTTTTTTTTGTTGTTAACGAATATTTATATTTTAGATATTGTCAAAACGTTCAAAGTTGTTACAATGAAATTATTATGCATACTATAATAACTATAAAGTTTCATTCTTTAACTATTTTTTATGATTACATTTTATTTAACAGTCAATCGTTGTTATAATAGTGCCTATTTTTTTTAACTCCTACGACATTTTAATCAATATAATAAATAAATATTTCAGATTGCAAGTAACTAAAAAAGCGTCATTTATTAAATAAATAAGTAAATTCGATTAAAAGTAAATAAAATTACAAATTATTATTTCATTTAATAGTTTTCTTGTCATAATAGTTTTGACATAAGAAAGTTTAACGGTTTTTTAGCGGCTGCGAAAAAAGTAACGTAAGTGCTAATTAACAATTACTCATTAGGTATTGTGCGCACAGCAAATAAAGGGGTTGAAAGAATATTTTGAATTGTATTTCGTAAATTAATCATTTATGTAATTACAAACGTCATTAATTAAAGTTATGAAAGCATTTCTTTAATATATTAAGTAGTGATGCAATATAAATAATTCAATGATAAATTGTAAAACTTTAATGCGAATACTGATCTTTTATGCTGTAAAAATATTGAATACAATAACAAGAAACATGTCAGATTCTATTCAGAATACAAAAAACTGTTTTTTTTAGTAAATATTGCATTTTCATTCCGTTATAAACAAGTTTTCTAGTCGAAAGTTAATTGTGAAGTAATTATATTGTAAAATCAATAAAAAAACATGCGTGTTTCTACAAACTTACATTGTAAGCTTATATGTTTTATCATACACAGTATTTGAACATACAAAGTATTTTACCAAACTATAAAAATTATATTTACTTATTGAAAAAAATATTATTAAGGTGAAATTTGTATCTTTGCATTGTCATATAATTGAAAGAAGGATTTTATATACATATTTTAAGTAATTACCCATTACCATTAGTAGTACTTTAAGATGATTTTAAGTACAATCATATAAATAAGATTTTTTAAGCTGTTATGATTATTATGACTAATTATGTGGTGTTAATGGTTTTAACTTGTTTTGATGTTTATAAACACAAATACGAATATTATATTTGAATTTTATGCATTGATTGTTTGTCTGTGAATATCCTTGCTAAGAGTGCATATTTATTGTACATAACAGGCATTTCAATCAATTAAAAAAAACAACTTAATGATATAACTTAAAAAGCGTTAAAAACAAAATTAAATACAAAACTAAGACAGGAAAAACATAAAAATAAAGTAAAAAAGGGTTGAAAACAATGAAAAAATAACACTTGTTAATGATCATTGAGATCCAGAAAACCAATGTCATCAATAAGGGAAGAAAACGAAGTGGAAAATCTGTTATTGTAATAAGAAGTAAGAAATAAGAAGAATAATTACTTTGATACAATTTGTATTGGTCAAATGCACTGTTCACTAAAAAGCAAATAATCACGCAATAATTCACAAAAATCAAATTCAGCTGAACTTTTGCGTCACTTTTCATTCCATCTTTCTTTAATACTTATCAATCAATAGATACCTATCGATCGATTATCAAATTACGCAAATTTTAGAGATACCAATTTTTTGCGTGGGACATCTTCAAACTCACAATCGATATAGATCAGTGAGGCTCCCAACCCCGGGGTGCAAGGACGCATTTTTTAGTTTAGTTATTTTTAATGAATTGTAATTTTTATTTTTTTGTACATAAATTTAATGAATTATTATTACAAGAATAAGCGCTCGCTTAAAAAAATTAATAATATACACACTTCAATTGAATTTCATAAATAGATCATGGCCGTGTGCGATAATTTTACGAACTTAAGAGATTGCGAATTTGATTTGTATGAAGGGGATAAATATTTTTTCACACAAATTAACGGTCAGAAAGTTTTTAAAAGAAATGACTGGAATGGCGATTTACCAGATAGAGCAGAATGCGAGGTATGTGTACTATAATAAATATTTGTATTATTTAAATTATTATACGCGAGAAAATCTAGTAAACACTTGAATATTTAATGAAATAAATTATATTTAGTAGATCTGTGCTTATATAAAAGTTAAAATACTTGAAATTTCTAAAATTAGTTACAATCTTTTAGTTATTTGAGGCAAACATGCAAAAACATTACAAATTACAATGAATGTAAATTATTTACGTCAATTTAAAGGAATATTTATATATTTTTAATACAATTAGTGTGCTTTTCAATAATATATTTGCATACAAATCCCAATTAATTTATTTCGTTTAAATTTCGTCCAAAGAACGTTTGGAAAAATGAACTTCTTGGCCGATTTTTTTTTTAATGAATGAAATACTAACTTATTATATTAAATAAAACGATCAATTAGAAGTTTTGCTTTACTTATTGAACCATGATAATGCTGCCGTTTATTTTCTACACAACTTTATACGTATTAAATTATATATTTTGTGATGCGACTCAAGAACTCGAAAGCTAAGCCGCACCTTTTTACTAGAAATTCACCTTATTTAGAGCATATATATCATTAGCAACTCGCTAATGCCGAGAAAAATTAGTCTCTAGTTTTGGCATTACATTTATACTCGAGAAAATATGATGTATCATGATCTTTGACTAATTTTGGCTTTTATAAAAGATGAAATACTTAAATTTCTGAAATTATGTTACAAGCAATTTGGTTATTTGAGGCAAACGCGTGAAAAATTGTAGTAAATATCAATTATTTAGGTGGAAACTCAAAGACAGTGCTATATTTTATCGTGTGTTTATAATTTTTACATAAATTGGAATTACTTAATTCGTGTTTCGCTTTCACAAAGTCGAGAAAAAATGATGTGAAGTTCGGAAAAATAAGTGACGTTAAAAACCGTTATATTGCGCGCGAACTCCGTGCAGATGGCCGCCATAACGATTTTATACACGTTTACATAGTGAGAAAATATCGTTTTAAAACTTTTGATAATTAATCATTTATCATCAACATCATCATCAGTATCCGCTCCCCTAATTGGAGCATTCGGTCGTCACAATCTGCCGCCATAAATGTATTTCAACCGCAATGTTTTTTGCCTCTCGTTGGCTTTACCGGAGTACATTCTGTGTACAGTTCTATATTATAGGCTTGTTGAAAATGCCGTTGTAGGATTCTAGTGATATAATGTATTTAGTTAAATAGTGATCTTGCTAAACTTTCTTAAAGGTGCATTTTTATTGGTTCCGCAGCATTTCGTTTCCAGACAATTCATTCAACGACTCAACGGTAACGACGTGAAGCGCGCTGGACGTCTGGTGCACGGGACATTTGACGCACGGGACATCTGGTGCACTGGCTGTCTCACTAACCTAACCTATTTCGTTAACGAAACCTATGGATTTCTGGACTCGATCACTGGACATTCCTTTGTTAGGTTAGCTTAGGTTAGCGAGACAGACAGTGCACTCCACGTCGTTACCGACGAATCGTTAAACGAATTGTCTGGGAACGATAGGTCGTGACACCGTTTTTATATATTGTATTATTAGCTGCTTTCATATATTGTAGTATAGCTATATTGACAGTATCTGATAGCATCGCGTTCTTTTTATATGTGATGATCAAAATATCGTAACTCTATACAATATATATATTTTAACTTTTCAATGATATATACTAGTTTTTTAATAATAAAAGTTTTTTTTATGTTTTAGATTTTCATTGGACGAGTTCCGAGAAACTGTGACGAGTACGAGCTGATAGAGTTGTTCAAGAAAGTTGGGGATTTGTTCGAGTTTAGGTTAATGGTCCAGTTTTCTGGATCTAACCGAGGGTAAATATACTCCATTTACACAATCTCTATTTGCACGGTCTCCATTTGCACGGCCTCCATTTGCACGTCTCCATTTACACTGTTCCCATCTACCCGGATCTTTTTATATTTTTGTTACCCATTATTTATATTTTTCATACACACAAATTTTCTTTAAATATGGCTTTCGATTATACTGAGTACTTATTATTCTGTCTCTTATGCGGATTTCAAGTACACGAATTTCCATTATAATACTTCTTATTGCGCAGTTTTTAATAACACGGTTTACAGTTACACGACTTTCAATTACAAGGTTTCTAGTTATACGGTATCTAATTACACGGTTTCAAGTTATAATGTGTCCCGTTATACAGTTTCCAGTTACACGGCTTACAGTCACACGGCTTACAGTCACACGGCTTACAGTCACACGGCTTACAGTCACACGGCTTACAGTCACACGGCTTACAGTCACACGGCTTACAGTCACACGGCTTACAGTCACACGGCTTACAGTCACACGGCTTACAGTCACACGGCTTACAGTCACACGGCTTACAGTCACACGGCTTACAGTCACACGGCTTACAGTCACACGGCTTACAGTCACACGGCTTACAGTCACACGGCTTACAGTCACACGGCTTACAGTCACACGGCTTACAGTCACACGGCTTACAGTCACACGGCTTACAGTCACACGGCTTACAGTCACACGGCTTACAGTCACACGGCTTACAGTCACACGGCTTACAGTCACACGGCTTACAGTCACACGGCTTACAGTCACACGGCTTACAGTCACACGGCTTACAGTCACACGGCTTACAGTCACACGGCTTACAGTCACACGGCTTACAGTCACACGGCTTACAGTCACACGGCTTACAGTCACACGGCTTACAGTCACACGGCTTACAGTCACACGGCTTACAGTCACACGGCTTACAGTCACACGGCTTACAGTCACACGGCTTACAGTCTCACGGTTTACAGTCACACGGTTTACAGTCACACGGCTTACAGTCACACGGCTTACAGTCACACGGTTTACAGTCACACGGTTTACAGTTTCACGGTTTACAGTCACACGGCATACAGTCACACGGCATACAGTCACACGGCTTACAGTCACACGGTTTACAGTCACACGGTTTACAGTCACACGGCTTACAGTCACACGGCTTACAGTCACACGGCATACAGTCACACGGCATACAGTCACACGGCATACAGTCACTCGGTTTACAGTCACACGGTTTACAGTCACACGGCTTACAGTCACACGGCTTACAGTCACACGGTTTACAGTCACACGGCTTACAGTCACACGGCTTACAGTCACACGGTTTACAGTTACACATTTTACATATATTTATCGTATTTTTTACAACAATAATCTTCAATTTTAAATTTGCATATACATTTAAGACAAAACGATCCAGGCAGGAGCGTCTGGCTGATCGTCAGATTTCTTTAAAAATGTTCAATGTTGCTTAACATAACACACTGAAATATTTATTTTAATTTTTTTTAATGTATGTTTACAGATATGCCTTCGCAATGTACACCAATAGCGACGATGCTAAATTGGCCATCGCTGTGTTCAACAATTACCAACTGAGACCCAATTGGTACTTGGGTAAGTTATCTTGCATATGGTCATCAAACATTAAACACGTATAGGAGAATACCAACAGATGGTGATGGTAATTCTGAAGTCACATCTGTGGAATTCTATGACGCTTACCATGGTGCTAAGCGCTGCATGTGGAGTGATGAACCGCCAACGTCATAGACTAAAACACGTTGAATTGGTTCACAAAGCTCTTTCAGCATCTGTGTTTTCTTCTTCATACAATCTGAATCTCTTCAAGAAATAGATTTATATATTGATATATACAGCTTCATCATATCTTCAATCCACACATAAACACAACACATTTTGCGCATGAGGGTCATAGGGTCCACTAGTTTCAATCCGTTGTGAACGGCTAAACATGTGGAGAAGCGCAAGTGAGGGGAATACTTGGATTGCCCCGAAAGAGGATCTAGCCCCTGGACACGACCAGGGACCGAATATATGGAGGCCCCTTAACAGACTTTAGACCGGAGTATGCAAGACAAGGACACAAATGAAAACCTGGCAGGAGTAGAACCTGGCACACCTTCTGGAGTGTGCGCTGTGCCCGAATATCTGCACCCAGGAAGACCCGATGATGGCCGCAAGTAACCCCATCGACGTCGCTCGCTTCTGGGCAGCCAGGATCTGACCCTGTTGTTTCCGACACGATTTTATATATATATAATCCGTTGTGTTCTCTTGTATACGTTTTCTTCAATAAAATCATATTCTGACTTGTTATTTCCAGGTGTTTGCCCTACATTAAACAACTGCCGCGTATGCATCTCTAACATCAGCATAAATTTCGCGAGGGATTCTATTATCAAACTCATCTTCGCCACATCTGACGAGATCATGGAGGTTAGTCCAAAAATTACTATATCTGTTGCCTATCATCGATTTGTGGTGTCCATACACAGTCTAATGACAGTACCAATGACAGGGTAGGGATGATAACAGAAGTTTCACCGCTCACCATGTTGTAGATTAGGCGCGGAAGGCTTTCTTCTGTATCTCTCGATTTACGGGAAATTCACAGGGACTCAAATGTCGAGCCCTTAACCCTCGCTTTACTATGTTAAAAACTTCCGCACGTTCCGATGGTGTCAACTCGTTACACATTCTGATTTAAAGTGAATAAAATGAGTAGAAATTCGAAAAAATGAAAATATTCAAAGGTGTCGCTTAATTTTACAATAGTTGATGTCAATAAGCAGTAATAATTGACATTTAATAGCTAAAAACACGAAAAACATCAGACGAAGACCTCAAACGGCCAGACGCACCTTCTCGCGTGAACTTCCGAGAGCTACTAATATTACTTAGCCTGTCGATATATCGATGAGCCTACGCGCATAGATATCATTTCGAACTAGCCGACCAACTGAGGTTTCCCGTCGCGCTCACTCATATTAGTACGTCAGCGAGAGTGAGGAGTATAGATGCCGCCGTATCTGGGTATTTTTAAATTTTATTTTTGCACACGCTTCCGACAGGTCGAATGAATTCATGACAGTTGACGCGTCTTGAGTGTAGTGGTGAATTTATTCCGGATTTTAGAAAAATATTTCCTGCTCCCGATGAGTGCCTATTATTATAAACTAGCTGACCCGGTGAACTTTGTTTCACCCGAAAGGCAATAAATGAGCAGATTTTGGATTTTATTAAGTTGAATTTTTCGGTACATATGATATCATATATTTGGTCTGGTTGAATTCAATTGCAGTAATCGACGAAACTTCAGCAAGTAGTTGTCAGCATTTCGACGAATCGTCAAACGATATGCGTTATAATTCATCGAGCTTAGATTCTTGGTAGTTTCTTCACCTGAAATTAAGACAATAGATTTGTAATTTTGTATGTAAAGCTAACATACATATTTGTAGCATAATTATAAAGGGGTGAAGATAAATGATTTTAAATCGTTTGCCGGTTATTTGACCAATTTTCTCTAAAAAAACATCTTAATCTTTAAGTCTGTTATTTTCCTGGTAATAAGCAGTGTAATTGGTCATTTATTGGAAACCTAAAGCAAAACCAAGCACTGAAAAATGTATGTCATGACGGAATCAAAACTATGATATTGATTATATATATATTGATTACTCACCATGCAATGGATTTTTCATTTTGATATTGAAATAATATCCATCTTCTCCTTGCCAAAACATCAGTGGGTATTGCAACGTGTCATATGAACGACGTGTTTCAGATATCTGTTGTAGTTGCCCAGTATCACGACGTGTGTACCAGATGGTCGTTTATCCGCTCTGATCACGACTTTGTAGACGTCGATCAAGTTCTTCCTCCATATTGCCATTGAAGTATATTTGAACAAATTTATGCTTTGCATCTTCGAGAGGTTGGAATGATCCGATTCGATGGTGAATCTGTCCTTGTATCTACAGAATCAAAAGCAAAGACAATATTACTGATTTATAAACACTTTTTTTTAGAATTAGCATACATAATTCAAAGTAATAAGTGTAGTATGTTATTCTGTTAATTATTTTGTGTGTAAGTACAAAAATAAATAAATAAATACCTTTAATGTCAGATTAAATCCTCGTTCTTCGATACGTCCAGGTGCAATTGTTCTTCTTCAGTCCTTTAATTTGCAATGATTTGAATCCTAGTATTTTAATGATTCTTTATTGGCCATGTATTTTTGTGCATGGGTTGCACTCTTCAGTGAAGCACCTTGTGATAGACGACATTTTTTGTTTTATTATCAGGCGCAAGAACAAATAACGCAGATTGTCTTCCAACCCGTGAACATGCCACATATAATTGACCATGGGAAAAACATGGATTTTCAAGATTCAGACCACAAACTTTCAAGGATTGGCCTTGTGATTTGTTAATGGTCATGGTGAATGCAAGACGGACCGGAAATTGAAGTCGCTTAAACTCAAACGGCATATCGGTTGGGATCATTGGGATCCTCGGAATGAGGACTTCTTCACCTTCGAATTTTCCTTTGAGTATCGTTGCGTAAATCACATTGTTCATCAATTTACTTATCACCAAACGCGTCCCATTGCACAGTTTTGGTTGGTTTATGTTTCGAAGCATGATTACTACGGAGCCAACTTTTAGTCGTAAATTGTGCGGTGGTAAGCCAGGCACATCCAATGAGTTTAAAAATTCAATTGGATAGTTAGTGGCTTCGTCTTCATTCGTTACACAGTCAATAGATTTGTATGAATGCAGTGTACCAATGATATCATTCTGAATTATGTAGTTAAGGTCGTCTACATCTTTATTCTTAGCCGCCAAAATTGCTCGCTCACTCAACCATTCATTATTTTTGTGGTTAGTCATGATGTTTGGGAATACTTTGTTGATGAGTTCGTCTTTCGATGAGACAAAGATACAGAAATTCTGAGGAAATGAAATCAATCCATTCGATATGTCGACAGGTACTCGACCATTACCGATAGTCAGCAATTGCTCAGAGAAATCTTCAGCAGATGTATCATTCATCAATGCAACTCTCATGTTTGTTGTCAGTTGAAGCTTCTTTACATAGCGCCATAGATTCAACGATTTGAGGCAAGCGTTAATTTCGTTGGCAGCAGTTGATCTTGGAATTACTGGCAGTGTTTGACGTAAATCGCCAGAGAGTAAAATCATTGCGCCTCCAAAACATCTCGAGTCATTGCGTAAATCTTTCAATGATCGGTTAAGTGCTTCCAATGCACGTTTATGCGCCATTGTGCATTTGTCCCAGATGATGATTTTCGATTCTGATAAAACTTTGGCCATTGCTGAGTGTTTTGAAATATTACATGTAGTTTGAAGATTTAACGGCAATTTTAATGCTGAATGAGCCGTACGGCATCCTTCTAACAATGTGGCTGCTATTCCACAAGAAGCAACTGCAACCGCAATGTTGGATCTCGCACGGACAGTGGCTAAAACTACTGACATGAGGAATGTCTTACCAGTTCCACCAGGGGCATCCAGGAAATATAAACCACCATTTCCATCATCAATTGCCTTCATTAATGTATCATAAACTTCCTTTTGTTGAGGATTCAACAGCGGTACATTCGTTTGAACTACTAAATCTAATTCATGGTGATCATATTCACGTTCCCGTTCCAATTCTCGATTAAACGCGTCATTCATTTCACGATTTGGTGCTGGCATTCCTAACCTGACTAATAAACTACCGCACATGAGGTTAACACATGTATTCGATTAAGAGCAAAGCCCGATTATGTATTTCCTCATTCATCTTAAGATCAGGATTTCTTGAACTAACACGAATTTGATGTAAAATATCTTCTGACATATTATTCTTGTATTTGTGCCACAGGTTAGATGAGTTCGATGGATTGTTCACGCGAGATTTTTTGCTCTTCGTCAGTCCTTTCATTGACAATTTTTCGATTCCTTGTTGCGTGACGGCTTTGTTGTGAAAGATTCGAACGTTTTGGTGTCGGCATTATCAATAATCAATAATAAAATCAGCAGAATGCTCTCGAAACAAAACGTCAACCGATAGACAAAATATCTATCAAACCATAGACAAAAAAAACATAGATGGCACATCTATATATTTATTTATATAGAGAATCGAAATTACAATTTTTTTTTACAAATATTTAGAAACATAGAGTATACATAAATATACAATAAATAGAGAAAATAATAAAAAATAAAAATAACACAATAGAATAAGAAGATGCCTTTCCATTTGCTTTTTGTTATAACATTTTTAACAAATAAAAGATTAAACTGATATTTTCACTAATATTTATTTTGTTTTTGTCTTTTTTCCTGCCTTTTGTTTTTTTTGTTTCAAAATATTCCGTACCTTACGTGGGTACCTACTTACAATACCTACTATTGCGTCATTTTTAGTTATGTTGCTGACTATGGCAACACTTTCTCAACTGACAGCTGTCAAGTTACAATAGTCTTGTATGAAAACATGTTTACGTAAATGTTCAATAATTTTTATTAATCAAATCAATTTTGAGTATCCCATGGACGTTTTTGGGTTCTAAGCTACCTTTCCACCAATTTTCAGCCAAGTCGGTTAGGCCGTTCTTGAGTTATAAAAACCAGTATAACCCGACTTTCTTTTATATATATATATAACATATATATTTTTTTTCAATACGTAAATGTATTAAGGAGGAATACCTAAAATCTCAACCCTGTGGGTATTATATTTACAGAGATATTTAAGTTATTGCAAGCAATGTGTAGTCGATAGACATCACCGGGGAGGAGAGGTTAAAACAGTGTATGATGCGATCTTTCTCAGCACGGTGACATGCGGCGCGGTGCTGGGTTGAGCGCACTCGACTACTCTTCATAAGACGCATTCTCTTGAGCGGTCAGAGAACCACGCTTCTCTCACTTACTAAAGCCTATCGATCCTCTGCCACCGAGTCATTGATTATCCTTGCGGGGCAAGTGCAGGTGAGCGCCGCTATGTCGTTGCTTAGACGTGGTTTCGCTGCGGAGGTCGGGGGCACTTGTCTCATTCCTCCGCAGGGCAAGATCACGAAAGAAACTGAAAAAGAAGTAAGACTGGCGGCGCTCGCAGCATGGCAGAGCAGACGGTCGACCTCGCTCAAGGGTAGACACACATATTCCTTCCGTCCTCGATAGAATGGAGATGCCGTGGCTTATTAATCTCGGGCTGTAGTCTATAACGTTGGCGGATCAACGCTCCACATGCAGCATGGTAAGCATCATAGATATTCACAGATGAGACTTCAGAATTAATATCCGTGTTCTCCTGTATGTGTTTACAAAAAAATAAATAAAAAAAAATGTGTTGAGGTCTGCTGTATGAGTTTTCGTGATAAAAAACGTAAATTTTAATATTTTTTGCTACATGTTCAGTGTTTTCCATTACAAATGCGAATATCTATGAAACACTCCATAATTGGATTGAAGCTCCGAGGAACAGAGGTTCCGAGTGTTCACAGGAATACTAAAAATGAATTTCTAGATTTTAGAAGCGATTTTAGAACATTTTGCATTGAAATTTGAAAATTTCTACGTGTTTAGGAATTGGGATCAGCGAGAATCTCGATAATTTCTGGAAATCGCGGGAAATTCAAAATTACTTATGGAATAACGAATGTATATGAAATTACATGTTCTCAAGATAATTAAGTATTATTTTTTTAAGTAAACACTTACAGGAGAGTACTGACAGATGGTGATCGCTTGGTGAAAACCCTCCCTGTTTTTGGAGACCCAAATGGGGACACGTTACTGGAAGCACGCAAAAAGCTACTTGTTAGAGAGTGGATGAAGGCCTTCCCGTGATTCTAGGTGCATCAGTTAGATGTCAAATAGACCTCATTCTAAGGCTGCGAAGTTAGTATACTACAGCGAGTCTCGAATTGATGATCGACAGATCGTAATTTTGAAGTCTCATTTGTGGAATTCTATGACGCTTACCATGGTGCATATGGCTAAGCGCTGCACTTAGGTGTTGATCCGCCAACGTCATAGACTGCAGCCCGAGATTCACGCATCATCCTTATTATTACAGGAATTTACTATGAATGGGTGTGGTGTCTTCACGGGACGACTTTCGTCTTCCACCAACCGTAATTAATATAAATAATAAGTTGTGGTGAATTTGATCCAGCACCCGTAAAATGTCAGTCATAGCCTACTAATTAAAATCGGTGGTAGACGAAAGTCGTCCCGTGAAGACCACCCATTCATAGTAAATTCCTGTAATAATAAAGGATGATGCGTGAATCTCGGGCTGTAGTCTATGACGTTGGCGGATCAACACTCCACATGCAGCGTTTAGCCATATACACTATGGTAAGCGTCATAAAATTCCACAGATGAGACATCATAATTACTATCACCATCTGTCGGTATTCTCCTGTATGTGTTTACATAAAAAAATAAAAAATATATCAAAATCTGAATGAGCGCATTATCAAGGATAATAAACTATCCTCAGGTGTGAGGCGGTAAAGTCCAGTCAAGTCTAGTATAAAAAACGTGTACATTTCTTTTTGACCACCCAGTTTATAGGAGATAACAATGGCGTCACTCTCGGGCATTGAACAATGGCGCTTTGAGAACAATGACGAAAGTCAATGAGAGGCTCTCTATACTTCCTTTTTACATCGACTATGTCCACTCCTATACACTGTCTACCTGTGCAGCAGGTGAACAGTCAAAAACCACCATTCCTACAGTATGTATACATATATATATACTATACCTATCTGGGACAAGTAATACTTGGAAAACTGAAGTACATTTTTAATGCGAAAATTCCGCAATGTCTAAAAACTAAGGCGCTTAACCAATGCATCTTCCCTGTATTAACTTATGGCGCAGAGACGTGGAATCTGAGAGCAAGTCTTACCCATAAAATAAAGGTCACCCAGCGTGCTATGGAGAGTACCATGGGAGGAGTGTCGCTAAAAGATAGAATCCGAAACGAGGAAATACGCAGAATAACTCATGTAGTGGATGCTACCCAACGAATAGGCACACTCAAGTGGCAATGGGCAGGACATATCTGTCGAAGAGACAACGGTCTATGGGGAAGAAAAGTATTGGAATGGTGCCCAAGAACTGGCAAACGAAGCATTGGCCGACCCCATGCAAGATGGACTGACGACACAAGAAGAATAGCGGAAGTGACCTGAATGCGGAGTTAGGAGGATCGAAGAGGATGGAGACTCATGCTTACGTTCAACAGTGGACAGATACTGGCTGATGATATATTTATATATATTCAACCCTCCTATCATTATCATCATCAGCCTGTCTCCGTCCATTGTTGAACGTAGGTCTCCCGTATGAGTATCCATCCTCTTCGATCCTCCGCCTTCCGCATCCAGGCTACTCGCGCTATTCTTATGATGCCGTCAGTCCATCTTCGCTTCGTTAGCCAAATCTGGGGCGTCACTCGAACACTTTTCTTCCACATTGACCGTCGTTTCTTCGACAGATATGTCCTGCCCATTGCCACTTGAGTGTGCCTATCCGTTGGGTAGCATCCACTACTTGAGTTCTTCTTCGAATATCGTCGTTTCGGATTCTATCTGTCAGAGACACTATGAGCATGGATCTCTCCATAGAACGCTGGGTGACCTTTATTTTTCGTGTAAGACCTGCTGTTAGATTCCACGTCTCTGCGCCATAAGTAAATACAGGGAGGATGCATTGGTTAAGCGCCTTAGTTTTAAGACATTGTGGAATTTTCGCTTTAAAAATGTACTTAAGTTTTCCAAATGCTGCCCATCTCAGTTGTATACGCCTGTCGATTTCTTTTGAGAAATTATTTCGTCCTAGTTTATTATATTACTTGTTCCAGATAGGTATATATCTAATAGTTGGCAGTAAATAAAAATAATCGGTAGTATCCAATGTGTCAGTATGAAAGTGGTTAGTTATAAAATTAAAATGTCAGTTATATATTCAATATTGAAAAGAAATAATGTAAAATAAATTATATGTAAATGATGCTGAAATTGTCACTTCGATTATAAAAAATTTATAAATATTAATGATATTATTTTATATTCTAAAAAAAAAAAAATATGTTATTATGTAAAAAATGTAAAAAAATAATTATATAAATTATACAACACTTAAATCAAAGATGAATCCCACGCCACACACAAGATCTACCTTTAAGTGGCGTGGAAAGCGAATTTCAAAAAAAAAAAAAAATGAATGTAATAAATACTATCAAAAAAATCATAAATGTATCCTATTATATTTGATTAAATAAAAAAAAAAAAAAAATTAACCCATAAAATGGAAATCTAACCTAACCTATTATTAAATACCATTCATTAATTATATAATGCAAAGCGATTATTTTTCCACTGTCAAATAATTATTGTTTACTTACCCCTTGAAAGTATTTATTACTCACCGTTCGCCAAATAATTACTTGAACTCAATTGAATTAAATACTACCAAAAATATAGTTGTCTATTGTTATTGGTTCCCGGAAACGCATATTGCATTAAAACGTATTATATGGCATTGGATCAATAGTCGTGTAAGGGGTTCTTGGAATCGCATACTGGTGCATTATTGAAAAGTTGCCATGGTGACGGTTCCACGAACAAACATGCAATGGGTCAAAATCTGCATAAAAAATAACAAAAACTCAAATACATGCATAGATATGCTCTTAAATGGTGTCACGACATATAGGTAACGATGTGGGACGAAGCCTGGCTTCGTCCCACAAGTACTGGCTGTCTCGCCAACCTAAACTAACCTAAAGATTTGTCCAATGATCGTAGAGTCCAGAGATTCATATGTCTCAAATAACTTCTTAGGTATTCACGGCCAAATTTGATATTGTGGCATTTGGGTTTAGCCGTGTGTGGCGAACTTCCTTCAACCAATATTTCGACCGCCATTTCAGGGGTCTTCTTCAGGATTGATGATTTAGTTGTGAGTTGGTTTTTCTTTAGTTTATCTTTTTACGAGCGTTATTGATTTACATCTCCAAGAAGCAATGGCGGTCGAAATATTGGTTAAAAGAAATTCGCCACACACGGCTAAGCCCAAAAGCCACAATATCCATAGGTCTCGTTAACGAAATAACTTTGGTTAGGTTAGCGAGACGTCCAGTGCACCAGACGTCCAGTGTGCTTCACGTCGTCACCGATGAGTCGTTAAACGAATTGTCTGTGAACGAAATGCGACGGAACCTTCTGAAATAGAAGCCGTTCAAACACCACTCATTTTTGTCGTTTGACATTGTTCAAGCCTCGTCCCGAGACATCTTTACATCCGAAGGGAATATAAATGATTCCCCACATCATCTTAACCTCTCCTCCCCGGTGATGTCTATCGAATACACATTGCTTGTAATAACTTAAATATCTCTGTAAATATAGTACACACAGGGTTCAGATTTTAGGTATTCCTCCTTAATACATTTACGTATTGAAAAAAAAAAATATTTATAATAATAGGCACTCATCGGGAGCAGGAAATATTTTTCTAAAATCTGGAATAAATTCACCACTACACTCAAGACGCGTCAACTGTCATGAATCATTCAACCTGTCGGAAGCGTGTGCGAAAATAAAATTAAAAAATACACAGATGCGGCGGCATCTATACTCCTCACTCTCGCTGACATACTAATATGAGTGAGCGAGACGGGAAACCTCAGTTGGTCGCCTAGTTCGAAATGATATCTATGCGCGTGGGCACATCGATATATCGACAGGCTAAGTAATGTTAGTATCTCTCGGAAGTTCACGCGAGAAGGTGCGTCTGGCCGTTTGAGGTCTTCGTCTGATGTTTTTCATGTTTTTAGCTATTAAATGTCAATTATTACTGCTTATTGACATCAACTATTGTAAAATTAAGCGTTATTTTTGAATATTTTCATTTTTTCGAATTTCTACTCATTTTATTCACTTTAAATCAGAATGTGTAACGAGTTGACACCATCGGAACGCGCGGAAGTTTTTAACATAGTAAAGCGAGGGTTAAAGAGACGGTATCTAACGTTATCCAAAACCTATTTCGAGTAATTTATAAAATGTTTTTTTTCTTCTTCGGAAAACTGATGATTAGCCCGCCGTTCTCGTCTAGGCCTAACGCAACAAACGACACACGGTTAGCAACGGGTAGTAAGTAACATATCCAAGTTTGGTCCACGTTCAATATTGCTTAACTTCAGTGATTTAATGCGAACTGCGCGTATACAATTATATTTTTCCTTGCTCCATGTGTCTTCTTCTCTTGCATATCCGTTTCATATCTGGATCATATGGTCACCATAAGTTGCCGTAAAATACCTCGTTCAATTACTAGACTATTCGTTTCTTTGCAATGACAAAGACAGTGTCGAATTGTTATATATGTACAATCCCGGAGTCTTCTTCGTAGTATCAATCCCTCTTTAGCTCAGCGTAAGAGCTGAAACTCATGTACTCGAACACTTGCTGCAAATACCCCCGTGTAAGGCGTCCTCTGTAGTTTCTACTCTCACCCATCCCATCCACAATATCGCGAAGAAGACCATCGTGGCGCATGGTGTGACCGATCGCCTCTCTGAGATGGTTCTTACTAGGTGCCTATCTTGCTTGTGTTTAAAACCTCATTGTTCGTGACGTGGTCTCGCCAGGAAATTCAGGCGAGACTTCTTTAAGAACACATCTCAAAGGCCTCTAGTTTTTTTTTATTACTTTCAGATAGGCAGCTTGTCAGTATTTATTTTTTTGCCAAATCATTTACGTAAATAATTGATAGTTATTGGAATTTGTAATGTTTTACAATTTGCCCTAAAAAACTGATAATTTTATTTAATTTTTATGTATACACGAATTTTAGTAAACATAATTATTAAGTTCTAAAATCAGCGAATTACTTAGAATTTTTGCTTATTTTTTATATTATTTTGAAAAATAACGAAAAATACGAAATCTTGGCAAAATTAGAAGCATCGTTATGCCAATGAGAGTCCCCTGTGGACCAAATTAGTTAAATTTTCTTTTTTTCCCTACATTCGCGTCAGTCGCGTGAATCGAGTTCATTTTTCATACTTGTTAATTTAATGCAGGGAGTGGCAAAAAGATCTGACGGTTTTTAACGGTTTCTTTCACGGTTGTACGCAAATAAATAAAATTAAAACATATTTAAATATTTTATACTCGTATATGTTCATTTTCGCGTTAATCATGTGATTTCCTAAAAAAAAAAACGTTTGCTAAAAATAAGCCTCCGATACTAGAGCGCCAAGTCCTCCTTTTTTTATGTAAGCACATACAGGAGAATACCGACAGATGGTGATAGTAATTCTGAAGTCTAATCTGTGGAATTCTATGACGCTTACCATGATGCTAAGCGCTGCATGTGGAGTGTTGATCCGCCAAAGTCATAGACTACAGCCCGAGATTGACGCATCATGCTCAATTATTAGAGGAATTTTACTATGAATGGGTGGTCTTTACGGGACGACTTTCGTCTACCACCAATTTTGATTAATAGGCTATGACTGCCATTTTACGGGTGAGGGATCAAATTCACACCAACCGGGGAGATTTTTAGAGCTCAGAAATCGATTAAAAATATATTTTTGAAATCTTCGTCGGGGATCGAACACGACCTTTGGCTTGAAAAGCAAACGCCTTAACCGTTGAGCTATATGCATCACTTTCGAGTCCTAGATATTTGCATACTTTTTTTACGTAAATTAATTCTTTTTTAAGTGGCAATTTTTTTTTTATGTAAACGCATGCAGGAGAGCTGGTCAAGACCAGTGCACTCTATGACGCTCAGCCAGGGAGGCTGGACGCTGCATGCGGGAAACGTGTGTTCGTGTTTGTGTGTGGGTTGGGGAGATTGCAAGCGTATATTTATCCGTTTCTTGAAGAGATCCAGATTGTAGGAAGGAGGAAACACAGACGCTGGAAGAGCATTCCATAGCTTACAGGTGGCATTTCTTTTCATTTTTACCTGTGGAATATTTAAAAAAATATAAAAAAACGTTTTTCTTTTCGTTTGGGTTACCCCAATAGCTTTATCAGGATTTAGTATTTGCTGTGTGGAGGGGAGAGTTCTAAAGGGAGGGGATGAAGAACAGTCCAATTAGCGAGCGACACTTGCGGCAAAATAAATCGAGGCACTTAATTAAATGCTTGTAATCTGCTCCGTCTAGGGAGGGGTGAAATATGGAATGGACAAATTGAGAGTCGGTAAAAATCTGGCAGAATATAGTCGATTGGATTAGGGTAATGAACAAAAGCAACGGTTGGTTTCAAGGCTGGCAGGTTCGCATCCCGCTCCTGCGGATATTTTTTCTGCATGAATATTTAAATTGAAACTGATAAATATACTTAGCAATTAAATATACATATACTATACATAAAATTCTTTAAACGAATCAATTCTACAAGAGTTTGTTTCTCATCCATTCAATCTAAAGTTCGGTTCGAGACCCGAGTGGTACTTACTAAAATAAATAGACAGTCGGAATGTAATAGTATACAAAATACTGTGAATAAATGTTGACTGATTGAATAATAAAAAATAAAAATATACATACTTTTGAATGTATACTATAGAGAGACATGTATCATACGATGATAACAATCACATAAACACAAGTTCCAACGTGGGTCAGCTCAGGCATAGCAATAGCCACGGTGGCTGAGCGGTATGAATACCTGGTTGGTTCCAAGGTGCGCGGTTTGCATCCCGCTTCTGCCGATATTTTTTCTGAATGAATAGTCTCGTATAAATAATTTTATGTATAGTATGTGCATATTTGATTACTAATAATATTGTAATATAGTCAATGATCTATAAAAGAAGATTAATATGTATATTGAAAATAATAAAATAATAATTTTTAAATCTAGAATATCATTTCAGTTATACTCAAGATTAAGCATGGTCCCAAACTATTATAGGATATATTGGTTTACAGTGAAACCTCGTTATTTCGTTTTTCAAGGGACTCTAAAAAAACCATCATTGCGGGAAACATAAAAAGCGGAAGCCTTCAAATACGTAAAAGTATTTTTTAAATCTTAAAAAGTTTATTTATATATCGTTTATATACAGGCAGCGGCAAAAAGAGCTGACGGTTTTAGTCGTTGTTTTGATTTAAAACCGTCAGCTCTTTTTGTCGCTACCTGTATACATGAGAATATTATTTATAAAGTCCGTAATGCTAAGTTGCTTCTTTGCAGACAATTCAATTAAAATTAAACTTCATCATATTCCGGCGGGTATTGCTCAGTTGTTAAAGCGTTTGCTTGGTAAGCAGGAGGTCGTCGGTTCGATCCACACCAGAGATTTAAAAAAAAAAACGATTTCTGAGCTATAAAAACCCTCCGATTGATGTGAATTTGATCCCTCACCAGTAAAATGCCAGTCATAGCCTATTAATCGAAATTGGTGGTAAACAAATGTCGTCCCATAAAAACCACGCATTCATAGTAAATTCCTGTATTAATAAGGATGATGCGTGAATGTCGGGCTGCAGTCTATGACGTAGGCGGATCAACACTCCACATGCAGCGCTTAGCCATATGCAGCATGGTAAGCGCCATAGAATTGCACAGATGATAACTATACATTCAGAATTACTATTCACCATCTGTCGGTGTTCTCCTGTATGTGTTTACATAAAAAAATACAATCTGAGCTAACATAACTGTGAAACGGCAATTTGCGGTGTAACATATCCGAAACGAGGAAATACGCAGAAGAACTCAAGTAGTGGATGCTACCCAACGAATAGGCACACTCAAGTGGCAATGGGCAGGACATATCTGCCGAAGAGACGACGGTCGAAGGGGAAGAAAATTATTGGAATATAAGAACTGGCAAACGAAGCATTGGCCGACCCCCTGCAAGATGGACTGACGATATAAGAAGAATAGCGGGAGTGACCTGGATGCGGAAGGCGGAGGATCGATGTGGATGGAGACTCATGCGGGAGGCCTACGTTCAACAGTGGACGGACACAGGCTGATGATATATCGTAAAAACAATGTAGGGATATGTAGGATTACTTGTAGGCGAAACTTCGTACAGCTTCACACTGATATGACCCAATTCCCACGCTGTCGATAGCATGCAGCAAATATTTGATTTGCGCTAGGAAATTCAATTGAAGTTTCGTACCTACCGCACGACAGCACACACACGTGGAAAATGCAATCAGCACGTGTGAATACCTTACACGTGGCTAGAACCTAAGTGCATTTGTATCTGGATGTATGATCGAAAGAAGTGTCCAGCAAAATTGATCTGAAAATGAACATGGATAAGCCATGATAAATAGTCACATTTCCTAGACTTCTGCGCCGATTTCCATTAGAGGAACACAAATAGATGTTGGAAATGAATATACCTATCTTGAATGTATCTATTCGGAACTATCTGCTGCTAGGATATCTCCGGTGGAGAAGATGAACATGTCCCTTGAAAGGGTTTCAAGATGGGGTGACCTCAACCTCGTCAGTTTTGACATTTACAAAACCCAATCATGCATTTTCTCAACCAAGAAGACTGCTATGGATCCTGTATCTTCCAACGGTTGTTCTCTTCCAAAAGCAAGCTCCATTAACATTATTTGAGTATCAATCTCGAACAATGTCAAATATTGCGCGTCAATTAAGTATAAAGCCGGTCTAGCTTCCAAAAAACTAGGTGTATTATATAGATTACTGAGGTATTTCAACGATAAACAACTTTTTGTTTTATATAAAGGAACAATCTGACCTATTCTTGAATACGGCAGACATCTTTGGATTGGAGCCCCAAAATACCTTCTAAACTTAATTATCTCAGTTCAAAGAAGAGCATTTCGATAAACAACGACACTCTTACGTCTAACCTGCAACCAATGGAACACATGCGTAATATTGGTTCACTTAGTCTTTTCTACCGTGTTAATACCATCTGAATCTCTTCAAGAAACAGATAAATATATTCTTGCAATCTCCCCAACCCATACACAAACACATGTTTCCCGCATGCAGCGTCCAGCCTCCCTGGCTGAGCGTCATAGAGTGCACTGGTCTTGACTGGGACAAGTAATATAATAAACTAGGACGAAATAAATTTCTCAAAAGAATCGACACGCGTATACAACTGCGATGGGCAGCATTTGGAAAAGTAAAGTACATTTTTAAAGCGAAAATTCCGCAATATCTTAAAACTAAGGTGTATAACTATATATTTTGTACGTAGATATTTAAAACCCATACGGCTGCATTGGTTTTTTTTGGGAAAAGAAAATCTTTTTCGAAAGGGATCAAAAATAGTAAATTTATTTTTTGATGTCATCCTTTCCCCAGTGGTTTCACATCTTCTTTACTGCACGTCTCGTTGAATGCTTAAACCAAAGATCGTAAAAGTTTATATTCAGAATGTATCACTTGTTATACGTCCTGGGACTTAAAACGAAACAATTCACAAATTAATAGGGACATATCACGGAAAATGCGTTTCGTAACTACTATGCTAAATAAAATATATCGTGATCTCTAAATATTTTGCTAAATATATACAGTGGTATCTCGACATACTATTTTGATTCGTTCCGCAACCTTGTTCTTATCTCAAAGTAAATTTCTTCTTTGCAATTAATTGAACAAAAATATGCTTTGACAGCGAGAGCACACTGATAACTGATTCTCTGACCATGGCCTTTTGGCCGTGTAATAATAAACACGATGCGTGAATGTCTTGCTGTAGTCTATGACGTTGGCGAAGTAACACTCTACATGCAGCGTTTAGCCATATGCAGCATGGTAAGCGTCATAGAATTCCACAGATGAGACTTACTATCACCATCTCTCGGTATTCTCCTAAATGTGTTTACATTAACCCTCGCCTTACGATGCTTAAAACTTCCGCGCGTTCCGATGGTGTCAACTCATTACACATTCTGATTTAAAGTGAATAAAATGAGTAGAAATTCGAGAAAATGAAAATATTCAAAGATATCGCTTAATTCTACAATAGTTGATGTCAATAAGCAGTAATAATTGACATTTAATAGCTAAAAACATGAAAAACATCAGACGAAGACCTCAAACGGCCAGACGCACCTTCGCGCTTGAACTTCCGAGAGCTACTAACATTACTTGGCCTGTCGACATATGGATGAGCCGATATCATTTCGAACTAGGCGAATAACTGAGGTTTCCCGTCTCGCTCACTCATATTAGTACGTCAGCGAGAGTGAGGAGTATAGATGCCGCCTCCTCTGGGTATTTTTTAATTTTATTTTCGCACACACTTCCGGCAGGTGCAATGATTCATAACAGTTCACGCGTCTTGATTGTAGTGGTGAATTTATTCCGGATTTTAGAAAAATATTTCCTGCTCCCGATGAGTGCCTATTATTATAAATATATTTTTTTTCAATACGTAAATGTATTAAGGAGGAATACCTAAAATCTGAACCCTGTGTGTATTATATTTACAGAGATATTTAAGTTATTACAAGCAATGTGTAGTCGATAGACATCATCGGGGAGGAGAGGTTAAAAAAGCTCTATAAATGCCCCTTAGTTGGTGTGAATTTGAACGATTATGAATCCAATTGTTTTTTTAAATATTACAATAAATACATAGTCATTGCAAATACTCCCGTATAGGGCGCCCTCTGCAGTTTATGTATATCTCTCTTAACCTTTAAACGCCCAGTGGTTCCATACGGGACCGCAAATTTGCGTCGTTCAATGCCCTAGCAGGCCGATGTTTGTAATGTTTCGTCGCACAATAGATTCTTCCATGAACTTACTTTAATATTATTATTAGCGATTAATGTAATCCGATTGTGAAATGAACCATAAGCACTCCTGTATGGGACCGTAGGGCATTGAACATAGCAAATCTGCGGTCCCGTAAAGAAACCACTGGGCGTTTAAATGTTAATGTATCTCGAACACTCGCTGTAAATACGCCATAGACGGGAGTATTTGCGACAAGTGTTTGAGGACATGAGTTGTAGCTCTAATGCTTAGCTAAAGAGGGTTGCAGAAGATCGAGAAGAGTTAAGATGCGAGATTTTGATGCTGCAAACCAATCCTATACTACGAAGAAGTCAATGCATTTTACCCTGAAGATGAGAGATTCCAGCTCTTGCAGCAAGTCGCATCAGAGGATTTCATTAATCCAAAGGAAGGCCTCCCAACTGGCAAGAACCTTGACTGGCGGATCTGGAAATCCCTGAACAGATTAAGAACCGGAGTTGGTAAAACAAAGGACAACATCGAGCGGTGGGGAATGCTTCGGCAGGGAGAGACACTATTGTGCGACTGCGGAGTCCTGCAGACCGCCTCACACCTAATATCCTGCTCCATGTGCCCAAAAAGCTGCACATCTCAGGGCCTAATGCTGGGCAACAAACAGGCTATCGATGTTGCCAGATACTGGGATAAAATAATTTGATGTCGCTGACACGAAGAAGAAGAAGAAGAAATTCGTTAAAAAAATACGAAAATTTTTATTCGTATGTCGAGGTTTTGCTCGTATTTAGAATCGGCTTTGAAACACGTATGCAGCGAATGCTCGTCTTGGAAATTTAATAAAGTTGACAGCTCCATAGCCTGGGGAGATCTTCAGTTATAGACTGTAAGACATCCTCGGTGGAAACTACTTCAGTTTGCCACCCGTAATAACATATTGTTCGGAAAGGAATTTCGTAACAGAGAAATTAAATGTATTCACTTAACTTGCAACTAACTTCAGTCTAGAGATGCGCAAAAGATATTTATTACATCCCATATCTGGAACATATGGTCAACAAAAATTGCAGCCACTTAGTTATTTATTTATTTTAACAGAACCGCAGTTCCAAGGTACAAAGTACAAAAAACATAAAAGAAGAAGAAGATGACACGTGTCAAATATCACAACCATCTAGGAAAACAATACCATCAATAAAAGATTAAAAGGATGTAAGAAAAGGATCGAGGTGTGCTGGTGGGCCATTTAGGAGCGCCATTGCCGTTGTACTAAATTGAGTGCTCGAAGCTCCACAAGTATCAACTGGGATCAAACACAATGCATGGCTACGTGCACGGGTGTACTTATCTGGAACGTAGAAGTTACAACATTCAAGAATCCCAGGGTTGTGAATTGCACCGCGAAGAAGAAGAAGGAATGAATGTTTGAGAGCAGCAATTTTCCTCCGGGACTCTAACGAATGAAAAAAAAGCATCCATAGAAGAAAAATAGTTGGGTAATGTTCGGAATTGGTTGAATTGAATGGATAGTTACCGTAAATATAAATATAGAGACATCGGAGATTTTTTTTATGAATTTTTAGTTGTCTGAAGGTCTACTTTGGAACATGTATTGAGTAATAAATGACCTCCATATCAGTCAGAGGCAGCAGCTGTAGTTTTTTAAATTTATTTTTTATGTAAACACATACAGGAGAATACTGACAGATGGTTACAGTGATTCTGAAGTTTTTCGTTTGTGGATCCTATGACGCTTACCATTTTACATAAGGATGAGCTCTGCTTGTGGAGTGTTGATCAGCGAACGTCATAAACTATAGTCCGAAATTCACGCAACATCCTTATTATTTCAGCAATTTACTATGAATAGGTGGTCTTCACGGGGTGACTTTCGTCTACCACCAATTGAAATTAATAGGCTATGACTGACATTTTACGGGTGAGGGATCAAATTCACACCAACCGGTGTATCTTAGAGCTCAGAAATCGATTAAATATCCTTGTTTTTAATCTCCCTCGGGGATCCAACCCACGACCTTTGGCTTGCAAAGCAAACGCTTTGACCATTGAGCTATGACCGCCGGCCAATCTACCGTCAATTTTAATTAATAGGCTGTGACTGGAATTTTACGGGTGAGGGATCAAATTCACACGAACCGGGGGAATTTTAGAGTTCAAAAATCGATTAGAAAGCGGTTTTTGTAAATCTCAGTCGGGGATTGAACCTGCGACCTTTTGGCTTACAAAGCAAACGCTGTGACCATTGAGCTATACCCGCCGGCTATGCTACAGTCGCAGTCTATGCACGTTCGCGGGATCTTGCCATGGAGGCTCCAGGGAACCATTTATGTTCTCATGTGGACCTCCGGGAATGCAGGTGCTCTGGGACAAGGCATGGGACAAAGTAGACATCTCTTCACAGTTCTGAGCTTACAGAACTGTGAAACGAAAATTGGCGGTGGCCACATGCTCCAAATATGGAGCAGATATGGCAAATAGAAAAAATAGTATATACAACTTTTTTATGTAATCAAACCTCGAAATATTCCCAGAGTAATCTTCACTTGTATATAATTAGCTTCATTGGGTACACTGCATGAACATGCACTGCCGCCAGTTATATATATGTAGCGTGTTTGTTACACATATAGTAAAACAATTATATACCGTCTTAAGTACATAAATTCTAGTCATACTGTAGAGTAATTGGTTTACAAAGTACTTGAAATGCGCTTCAAGGAACAAATAAGCTGAATAATGATGTGGAGGGCCCAACTGACGATAGTATGGTGAAGCAAATAATAATAATGTGGAGGGGCCAATTGACGATAGTATGGTGAAGCAAATAATAATAATGTGGAGGGCCCAACTGACGATAGTATGGTGAAGCAAATAATAATGATGTGGAGGGCCCAACTGACGATAGTATGGTGAAGCAAATAATAATGATGTGGAGGGCCCAACTGACCATTGTATGGTGAAGCAAATAATAATGATGTGGAGAACCCAGTTGACGATAGTATGGTGAATCAAATAATAATGATGTGGAGGGCCCAACATTCGACAGTATGGTGAAGCAAATAATAATGATGTGAAGGGCCCAACTTTCGACAGTATGGTGAAGCAAATAATAATGATATGGAGGGCCCCACTGACGATAGTATGGTGAAGCAAATAATAATGATGTGGAGGGCCCAAATTTTGACAGTATGGTGAAGCAAATAATAATGATGTGGAGGGCCCAACTGACCATTGTTTGGTAAAGCAAATAATAATGATGTGGAGAACCCAGTTGACGATAGTATGGTGAAGCAAATAATAATGATGTGGAGGGCCCAACTTTCGACAGTATGGTGAAGCAAATTACAATGATGTGGAGGGCCCAACTGACAACAGTATGGTGAAGCAAATAATAATGATGTGGACAGTCCACTGACGATAGTATGGTGAAGCAAATAATAAAATTTACTTCAACGCAACTCAGAAACGGGTTGGCGCTTAAAATTAAAAAAAATATAGCATGATCTCTGACTGTTAAAGTAAATTAATTATGTAAATGTATAACTTCTTACCTTGTTAGAACATGGATTACACGAGCACTATTTATTTACTTGATGTATTGCAGTTCCGCTTTCAATACAAGTGTCGTCAGTTTACAGTGTGTATAAACATACTTCACGGTTGGAAACTGATGGAGCTTTGATTAAAGGCAAAACCGCGGTATTTGTAGCAGTTCCATCGCATTTTCTTCCCAGACAAATCGTTCAACGATGTGAGCCGCAATGGACGTCTGGTGCACGGGACATTTGTCGCACGGGACAACCGGTGCACTGGATGTCTCCATAATCTAACGATTTGTCCAGTATCGTAGATTCAAGAGATCCATAGGTCTCGTCAACGAAATAACTAACGTTAGCGAGATTCCAGTGCACCAGGTGTCCCGTGCACAAAATTAAAATCTTTTTTTGTGTGGAAATCCCATGTGGTCCCGTGCACCAGACGTCCAGTGCGCCCCACGTCAATACCGATGAGTCGTTTAACGAATTGTCTGGGGACGAAATGCGACGGAACCTTGTTTAGGTATATCTATGGTGTATAAGAAGGGTTTATCATGGGGTTTATTTCTTAAGTGCCTGGGAACATTTATTAACCACGCCGACCCTAATAACCACCAATAACCCCCCTGTTACGTACGTCTCACGCTGAAGACGACAGCTGTTGATAGTTATGTGTTATTTGTAAATGTGTTATTTGTAATGATATAGGAATTCGATGGTTTATTATACTTTGCATCCCACGAGTATTATCGGGCGGACCTTCAATAAAGAAACAGTCCGTGAGCCCCGACCGATTGTTAGAAAGGGGGCCATAAATATTAAATAAGCCAAATAGTGTTCCTTTGTTGGCCAGCGTGAGATGCGTCTATTCTCGAGAAAATGTCATAAATATTAAATATTCAGAAAGTGTTCCTTTGTGTAGTAAAGCGTGCGAACAGACCTAAGATACGTTTCAGTTTTAGCCATAAAAACATAAACCGATGTTATGGCTAGGATTACCTATCTCCAGGAACATTTCATAATAAAACCCTAAGAAAGGAATACAGACTCGTGCGAACGTGACTATTCTCACGGCCGCAAAAGTAGGTACCAGAAAATTAATGTATAAAAGCACCGACTTGAACGTTAAATAAATCAGTTTAGACTTGAATCTCTTGCGTTTCATTTCTATCTCCCACCCTCCTGAAGCCACGCCGGCTGCCTGAAATCTGGAGAAATGAGGCTGTCCGCCCACTTCAGATTGATGGCGTAACTAGTTACCTTACAAGTAACTGGGAGAAGATGGTCTAGTGAAGAGCGGAAAACCGATACACGCCCGTAGAGCGGATCGTCAGCGGAACTGGAAGCTGTCGTCTACATTTGGTCCTTCGAGCCGGATTCTGCCTTCGTGAAGAAGATCATCTCCTGACCTGATCATGCCTGCCAATCGATCACCGATTGCAACGCGATCAGGAAGCAACCGTGGAACTAACATGGAGGAGGACGACGCCCGATCAGAATCGGGGGAGTCAATGAGGTCCGTGGACTTCAGCGAGGCGCGCCGCAAGTCGCTGAACGCTCTCACCGACATGATGGCCCAGCTCGTCGCAGCCGTGACGACAAGCAGCGCGCAAACCGTCGCAGCCTTGACGACAAGCAGCGCGCAAACCAACGCAGCCATCGCAAGCTTGGCCGCCAGCCTACAAGTTCAGCGGACCACGGAGCTCCCGCCCGCACATGAAGCGGACCGCCGTGCGGCCCGCAGTACGGGCGAAGCAACTCACGCCCCGATGCAGCAGCCCGCCACGCCGAGGTCTGTGCAAGTCATACGGGAGCCTGAGGAGGACCACTACCGTGCAGCCTGCAGCGCCGGTGAGTCAGTCCCGCCCACACATGAAGCGGACCGCCGTGCGGCCCGCAGTACGGGCGAAGCAACTCACGCCCCGATGCAGCAGCCCGCTTACGAGTGGGTGAGGCAGGAGCCAGCCGCGCAAGAACAGCTGAGCTCCATGACTGGTCGTGAAGAGCGCGCGGGGCATATGGCTGCCGCGGTTCGAGAGCGCCCAGCGCCGTGTCGGTCGGGCGCGGAAGCCGAGGCCGAGCAGCCCGCTTACGAGTGGGTGAGGCAGGAGCCAGCCGCGCAAGAACAGCTGAGCTCCATGACTGGTCGTGAAGAGCGCGCGGGGCATATGGCTGCCGCGGTTCGAGAGCGCCCAGCGCCGTGTCGGTCGGGCGCGGAAGCCGAGGCCGAGCAGCCCGCTTACGAGTGGGTGAGGCAGGAGCCAGCCGCGCAAGAACAGCTGAGCTCCATGACTGGTCGTGAAGAGCGCGCGGGGCATATGGCTGCCGCGGTTCGAGAGCGCCCAGCGCCGTGTCGGTCGGGCGCGGAAGCCGAGGCCGAGCAGCCCGCTTACGAGTGGGTGAGGCAGGAGCCAGCCGCGCAAGAACAGCTGAGCTCCATGACTGCTCGTGAAGAGCGCGCGGGGCATACGGTCGCCGCGGCTCGAGAGCGCCCAGCGCCGCCATGGAGGGCGGGCGCTGAGGCCGGTCATCCTACTCACCAGTGGGCGAGGCGGGAGCCAGCCGCACGGCAGCAGCTGAACTGCGAGACTGCTCGTGAAGAGCGCGCGGGGCATACGGTCGCCGCGGCTCGAGAGCGCCCAGCGCCGCCATGGAGGGCGGGCGCTGAGGCCGGTCATCCTACTCACCAGTGGGCGAGGCGGGAGCCAGCCGCACGGCAGCAGCTGAACTGCGAGACTGCTCGTGAAGAGCGCGCGGGGCATACGGTCGCCGCGGCTCGAGAGCGCCCAGCGCCGCCATGGAGGGCGGGCGCTGAGGCCGGTCATCCTACTCACCAGTGGGCGAGGCGGGAGCCAGCCGCACGGCAGCAGCTGAACTGCGAGACTGCTCGTGAAGAGCGCGCGGGGCATACGGTCGCCGCGGCTCGAGAGCGCCCAGCGCCGCCATGGAGGGCGGGCGCTGAGGCCGGTCATCCTACTCACCAGTGGGCGAGGCGGGAGCCAGCCGCACGGCAGCAGCTGAACTGCGAGACTGCTCGTGAAGAGTGCGCGGGGCATACGGTCGCCGCGGCTCGAGAGCACCAGCGCCATGGAGGGCGGACGCTGAGGCTGGTCATCCTACTCACCAGTGGGTGAGGCGGGAGCCGGCCGCGCAACAGCAGCTGAGCTACGAGACTGCTCGTGAAGAGCACGCGGGGCATACGGTCGCCGCGGCTCGAGAGCGCCCAGCGCCGTGGAAGGCGGACGCTGAGCCCGAACATCCTGCTCACCAGTGGGTGAGGCGGGAGCCGCCAGCACCAAGGATGCTGAACTACCGAGCCCACGAGTGGGACGCGGGCGTCTATCAAGATGAATTCGCGGCGTACGAGAACTCGGCATCGAGGGGAATGGCTGCCGACCTCGACCGTCATACTCACGAATGGTTGAGAGACATGCAGAAGCCTAGGACGCTGGATGATGCCGAAATACAGTCGATGATGGCAAGGCGGACAGGGGTCCAAGACCTACCACCCTTCTCGGGGGAACCGCTAGAGTGGCGCAATTTTGAAACACAATTCATCCAATCGACGAAATTGTGCAAGCTGAAAAATGTCGAAAATGGACTCCGGCTACAAAAGGCCTTGAGCGGACGAGCCTTTGACATGGTGAGCGAGATGCTGTCAGATCCGGAAAACGTTCCGGAAGTGATGCAGATCCTGGACAAAGAGTTCGGGAATCCTCGAGTTATCGTCAACATGCTGACTAATCGGGTGAGCAGGGTCCCGCAGCTCCCGGATAGAAGTGTGATTGCTGTTGTAGATTACACAACTCTAATCAGAAATACCGTGCCGTCACTCGAGAGTTACGGCGCGCAGCATCTCGTCTCGACGGCGCTGCTCGCGGAGATGGCGTTGAAGCTTCCCGGCTACCTCCAATGGAGGTGGATTGACTTAAAGGACAGTTTAAACGACAATTGTGTCACCAGTGTGAAAGTGAGGCCTGAAATTATCATAGGTCTAGACAGTGCCGAGCTAATAGTGCCGCGAAGGATTGCGCAATTCCGGCGTGATGGCGTAATAGTGAGTGATACGCCGCTGGGCCACGTTGCGTTCAGCACGTGCGCTCAACCGAAAGGCGGCGATGAAGCTGGACACTTCGTGGGGCACTGCAGCGTAACGGAGGGACCGCCGAGCGTGCCGCGGTTTTCATCGAGGACGAGACCGCCAAGGACAACCGCTCGGACTACGGGATTTGTCGATCGCTGCCAGAATCCCCAACGCCTGAAGCCCGAAGGAGAGTGTGAGCTCCGGGCAGAGAAGATCGTCGACGACGAGGCGATACGTGTGCGTTCTTCCCAGAGGCGCTCCTCCGGCGACGAGATGAAGGTTCTGCTACGGGGGGAGCCGCCACCGCCCGGCGGGCGCATGCGGGCATTCGCGCCGACATTCACGTGGGACATCCGGTGCGGTGCACAGCAGAGACTACACAGGATCAGCTGGTGGCATGACGACCCTGGTACAGTACGACACGGAGGAGGAGAAGATGTGTCTCAAGAAACAATGGCGGGCGTCACAACAGATGGCAGATGCCTTCTGGCGTCGGTGGGTACGGGAGTACTTACCAACGTTGGCGCGGCGCCCGAAGTGGAGGACCCCGACGGAGCCGATTCAGGAAGGAGACCTGGTACTCGTTGCGGATCCGAAGTTGCCGCGCCACACATGGCCACGGGGACGAGTAACGCGAGCGACTCCAGCAGCCGACGGGCAGGTTCGCGTGGTTCAGATAAAGACCGCAACAGGGACTTATACGCGGCCAGCGGCGAAGCTGGCGGTTTTCAACACAGAACGAGTCGAGACGTCCGAGGCAGGGTACAGCAGAGACTGCACGGTGGGAGTGTTACGTACGTCTCACGCTGAAGACGACAGCTGTTGATAGTTATGTGTTATTTGTAAATGTGTTATTTGTAATGATATAGAATTCGATGGTTTATTATACTTTGCATCCCACGAGTATTATCGGGCGGACCTTCAATAAAGAAACAGTCCGTGAGCCCCGACCGATTGTTAGAAAGGGGGCCATAAATATTAAATAAGCCAAATAGTGTTCCTTCGTTGGCCAGCGTGAGATGCGTCTATTCTCGAGAAAATGTCATAAATATTAAATATTCAGAAAGTGTTCCTTTGTGTAGTAAAGCGTGCGAACAGACCTAAGATACGTTTCAGTTTTAGCCATAAAAACATAAACCGATGTTATGGCTAGGATTACCTATCTCCAGGAACATTTCATAATAAAACCCTAAGAAAGGAATACAGACTCGTGCGAACGTGACTATTCTCACGGCCGCAAAAGTAGGTACCAGAAAATTAATGTATAAAAGCACCGACTTGAACGTTAAATAAATCAGTTTAGACTTGAATCTCTTGCGTTTCATTTCTATCTCCCACCCTCCTGAAGCCACGCCGGCTGCCTGAAATCTGGAGAAATGAGGCTGTCCGCCCACTTCAGATTGATGGCGTAACTAGTTACCTTACAAGTAACTGGGAGAAGATGGTCTAGTGAAGAGCGGAAAACCGATACACGCCCGTAGAGCGGATCGTCAGCGGAACTGGAAGCTGTCGTCTACACCCCCAATAACCCCCAACGAACTAATTATTCCGAGACTGGCAATTTATTTGGCATTAGAGTTCTCTTTCTTATTTCGCTAATAAACTTCCTTATAAAGCACCAACATATTATATACCAATTAAGGGTTTTAACAAGATAATTGAATGGCCACCAAAAAACTAAGTGTATTTATATAGATCACGTCGGTATTTCAACGATAAGCAACTTCTTCTTTTATATAAAGGACAAATCCGCCCTATCCTTGAATACGGCAGTCACCTTTGGGTTGACGCCCCAGAATACCTTTTAAACTTGATTGTTTTACTTCTGAGAGTTGAAATTCACACATCATACAATATTTATAGAGTTTCAAAATCGATTAAATTATTTGTTATTTGTAATCTTCGTCGTGGATCGAACCCACGACTTTTGGTAAGTTAATCAAATGCTCTACAACTAAGCCACACTCGCCAGCAAATAATGATACGTAAATGCTCAAAGTAAAATTTTACAAAACACATTTTCTTTAAAAACTGGCTAAGTATTGTTATGACTTATTTTTCTTGTAAATGAAGTTCTTGTAACGTCTGGGTTGCATACCATAAGCTTACTATTACTGTAATTATGTAATTTGGTTGAAACGTTCGTGACCTAATTATGTATTCGGTGGGCAGCTCCGCGAGCGACATCTGGGTGGAACAACGGTATGGCTGACATAACAAATGGGGAAAACAAAACATAAAGAAACATTTGAAAAAAATATACAACAAGTTGGCACACAAATACTTTGTCAAAGTATCTACTTTTTATTATTTATTCTTTATTTTTTATTAATTATTTTTCGTAAACAACCGGTAGAATGCGGTGGGCTCTATGACGCTCAGAGACGGCTAGACGCTACATGCTGTAAATATATTTTGATTGTTGAGAGGACATTGTAATATATATCAATCTATTTGATGAATAATCTAAAGTTGTATAAAGAATGAAAAAAAATGCTTACCGGTGGAATTTAGGAAGATTTTTTATAACTGCGTGTTTTTAGTCGACTTACATCAAAGCTATAACTCTCGGGCATCGCCCCACCAAAAATACGGCGAGAAATCACCACCAAGAAGGAGCTCTTCAAAGCAACCCACGACACACTCCACCCTATGTTTGGATATCAAAAGATAACCACACGGTTCAAATCAAGATGATGTTCCCTACAGTCGACAACGGAACTGGTGATACCTGAGGCCACCCTGCGGCTGAATATGAGAAGAAGCGCAACCGAGGGGAATACTTGGATTGCCCCGAAAGAGAACCTAGCCCCTGGACACGACCAGGGGTGGAATATATGGAGGTCACTTAAAAGACTTCGAATTGGATTATGTAAGACTAGCACACAAATGAAAGCTTGGCAGTTTTACCGCGGACCGACTGAATGTGCGGCGTGGAGCAGACCTTGTCACACCTTCTGGAGTTTGTGCTGTGTCCGAGTAGCTGCACCCAGGAATACCTGATGATGGCCGGGAGTAACGCCATCGACGTCGCCCACTTCTGGGCAGACAGACCCTGTTGTTTCCGACACGATTATGTATATATATATCCCTGTATTGACGTTCAGAAAGTGAGGGCAAGTCTGTCGGTTGTGGGTGGGTGATCATCAGCAATTGGATCGTTGCCATGTCACGCAAGATCCTCATGTTTCAAGTGTCCCATCTTCTAAGGTTATCTACAAGTACTTCTTAAATATAATGCCTTCCAAACATTCTTTCATGACATCCTGATTTTGATCCACGTATATAACACCTTTGCTCAAAAAATGTCCATGTATCAAGTGGCTATGTTCTGGTATTATTTACTTCTTTAACACTATCTGAGCGATTTTGAGCTTCTCTCTTCTACAACTCATCTACCATCTCTTCTTCCCACATTTCAGGTCATCCTATCTGTCATCAACAATGAGTGGACCGCCGCCGTGCAGTACCAGACTCACCGTGGTGCCGCCATGGCTCGCAAGCTGCTCATGTCACAAGTCAACATGTTATGGGGCACTCGAGTTCTTGTGGAATGGTCGCTGCAGCATCGCAAACCATCTGGAACCGTGGTGAGTACTTCATCCATCTGTAATTCATCATCCATCCTCTATCTCACATCTTCCATTTTCCATCTTACAACTTCCGACTTCCAACTTCCAGCATCTAATTTCCAACTTCCATCTTCTATCTTCCAACTTCCTTCTTCCAACTTCCAACCTCCAGCGTCTAACTTCCAACTTCCTTCTTCCATCTTCCAACTTCCTTCTTCCAACTTCCAACTTTCAACTTCCAACCTCCAGCGTCTAACTTCCAACTTCCTTCTTCCATCTTCTATCTTCCAACTTCCTTCTTCCAACTTCCAACTTCCAACCTCCAGCGTCTAACTTCCAACTTCCTTCTTCCATCTTCTATCTTCCAACTTCCTTCTTCCAACTTCCAACTTTCAACTTCCAACCTCCAGCGTCTAACTTCCAACTTCCTTCTTCCATCTTCTATCTTCCAACTTCCTTTTTACAACTTCTAACTTTCAACTTCCAACTTTCAACTTCCAACCTCCAGCGTCTAACTTCCAGCTTCCTTCTTCCATCTTCCAACTTCCGACTTTCAACTTCCAACCTCCAGCATCTAACTTCCAACTTGCTTCTTCCATCTTCCAACTTCCTTCTTCCAACTTCCGACATTCAACTTCCAACTTGCAGCATATAACTTCCAACTTCCAGCATCTAACTTCCATCTTCCAGCATCTAACTTCCAACTTCCTTCTTCTATCTTCCATCATTCATCATTCAACCATCTTTCATAAGCATGTCTTTCAAACCAGTGACTATCTTCAATAATATCAATAGGAATTCGAACCAAGAACCTTTACCAACGCATTGTTTTCAGAGTACTTTCTCGCTATACAAGCAACGGGCTTTGGTGAGCAACACCAAACGTGGGTGTAAAAGTTAGTAGTTCGGACGTTAAAATTTGGACTTTGTGACTTCTTCGCTGAAGGTCGCCGCGTATACAGAAGAACCTTTGAACCTGTAACCATTATCATTACATAAGCTCCTCAACATCCTTGGAGACCTAATCTCAGAAAATAATGAAATGATGTGATTTCCCGGAAATACCTTCTAGATTTAATTGACTCGGTTCAACGGTTCAAAACACTCTTACTTCTAACCTGCAATGACACTTGCGTAAGATTGGTTAACTTAGTAAGTAAACACATACAGGAGAATGCCGACAGATGGTAATAGTAATTCTCATGTCTCATCTGTGGAATTCTATGACGCTTACCATGTTGCATATGGATAAGCGCTGCATGTGGAGTGTTGATCCACCAACATCATATACTACAGCCCGAGATTCACGCATCATCCTTATTATTATTATTACAGGAATTCACTATGAATGCGTGGTCTTCACGGGACGACCTTCGTCTACCACCATTTTTAATTAAATAAGGTATGACTGGCATTTTAAGGGCTCTTCTGAACTTAGTGAATAAATTCCTTCTGCACCCATCCACAACCGATTAAGTCGTCTCACACTTAAGCTAACATCCATACACGGTTAATGTGTGTCGACCAAGATCTGGCAGCTTCCTAAGTACCTTCGTAAATGCAACCAGTAAGCTCTAGGAGCAAATCCTACATAACATATCCTATCGTAGGATAAGAATAATGTAAATGCAAACAATTAATTCAATGAATTGATTCAACCTTGTTTCGGAATTGAAAGGTAAAAAGAATTATTCAAAATGATTATGCAGTTAACCCTCCTATAGCGTCGAAATATATACTGCGCTTAAAAAAATACGCTATAAATAATATAATATAGGCGGGTATAGCTCAGTGGTTGAAGTGTTTGCTTGGCAAGCCGAAGGTCGTGGGTTCGAGATTTAAAAAACTTTGTAATCGATTTCCGACCTTTAAAATACCCCCCGTTGGTGGGAATTTGATCCTCACCCGTAAAACGACAGTCATAGTCTATTAATCAAAATCGGTGTGGCAGGCGAAAGTCGTCCCGTGAAGACCAACCCATTCGTAGCGCTTTTTTGTAATAATAAGGATGATGCGTGAATGACGAGCTGTAGTCTATAAAGTTGGCGGATCAACACTCCACATGCAGCGCTTAATCATATGCAGCACTGAAAGCGATATATAATTCTATAGATGAGACTTCAGAATCACTGTCACCATCTGTCGGTATTCTCCTGTATGTGTTGATATCAGCTTACATAAAAAAAAAAAAAAACTGCCGTCACTACGGAATGTCGTTTTTCACTGTCCATGCCTTGTCCCAAAACGTCTCTACACCTGAAGGTCCATCTGGGAACATACAAGTATATATATACGGTTCCTGACGCTCTCCAGACGATTTGAAAATATGGCACTTTAGTATCTGAGCAATATTTTGTGTGATTTGTTCATCGAAATTTTTAATTAGGTCGAAGGATTAGCCCGACGCGTTCAATTCCAATCCAAAATATACACACAAATATTTATTTTTATTTTTATGTAAACACGTACATGAGAATACCGACAGATGGTGGTAGTAATTCTGAAGTCTCATATGTGGTATTCTATGACGCTTACCATGGTGCATATGGCGGAACGCTGCATGTGGAGTGTTGTGATCCGCCAACCTCATAGCTCGAGATTCACGCATCATCTTTATTATTACAGGAATTTACTATGAATGGGTCGGTCTTCACGGGACGACTTTCGTCTACCACCAATTTTAATTGATAGGCTATGACTGGAATTTTACGGGTGATGGATCAAATTCACACCAACCAAATCTTAGAGCTCATAAATCAATTAAAAACTTTATTTTTTAAATCTCTGTTGGGGATCGAACCCACGACCTTTGGCTTGCAAAGCAAACGCTTTGATCATTGACCGTTTTATGTAAATCTGTCGCAATCGTTATATGAAAAAAAATATATAGACATGTACGCTATAGGAGGGTTAACTGTAATTATGATATAAAGGTGATCTCATGACTCTTTATATAATAATGTCGTGTGAAATAAAGCATGGGAAATACTAGCAATTTAATCGATTAGTTATAATGTACCTAACAGGAAATACCTTTAATTTATATTGTATATATATTATATTATGAGTTGCTTAAACCGAACGAGACGATTACAGCCGACAATTGATCAAGCTGAGCCAAGCATTGAAGGATAAAAGGCCGCAATACGCCGAAAGACAAGGTTATTCTTCAACATGACAATGCACGACCCCATGTTGCAAATGTTGTAAAACACTAGTTGGAGAACCTCAAAAAGTCCTACCCCACCGTATTCACCAGACATTGCCCCTCCGATCACCATTAACATCCTCCTCTCTTTAAAACGTGGTTCAGTCGCGTGGTGGCAGGACGAGGTGCAGATTAAAAACAAACTTTTTTTGAAGTGCATGTATATTTACGATAAACTTTACAAACTTCCTGCCCAGGCGGAATAACACGTCGGGCCGGCCATAATGCGACCTTCTGACGGTCGGCACACAACTGAGCGCTCTCGTGATGGGCTGTCGCCCAGCGCAACAAGTTGCGATCTATATAACTAACGACACACCCGTGAAAATGCCAATATTGCGACACATCATGTAGGACTAGCGAACACAAATAAGTGACGAAAGATTGTGTATCGAAGTTTTCGGTACCAATCAGCCAGACTTTTATCATGTTGATGTCATCTATTTTTTCTTGTCGATGACACGTGGCCTGGCTGAGCAGCGATTTTCTTCTTATGACGATACCAAAAAATGGGTCGATGACGATGGATTGCCTCAAAAGACCAAGACTTTTTCCTGCGTGGAATTCGCATGCCACCTTAAAGATGGGAGAAGGTCGTAGCTACCGATGTACAGTATTTTGAATAATCTGCTTCTGATAGTCTTCAGAAAATAAATTTATTTTCAACGCTTACTCCCAACACTACGCATATTACTGATCGACGTATTGCATTTACTAACCACTGCGTCTTCATTTATTCATCATCCTCCTATATTCGATCACTGTCAAACGTAAGCCTCCCACATGAGTCTCCATCCTCTTCGATCCTCTGCCTTCCGCATCCAGGCCACTCACGCTATTCTCTTTATGTCGTCAGTCCATCTTTCAGAAGGTTGGCCGATGCTTCGTTTGCCAGTTTTTTTACAAGTAGCTTAGGTAAGATGATATTAATTTAGGTTAGTTTAGGTTATCGTGTGAAATATAGCATGCGAAAATAGTAACATTTTAGTGATTAGTTCTTCATTAGCCTGCATCCGCCCACTGTTGAACGTAAGCCTCCCGCATAAGTTTCCATCCTCTTCGATAATCTGCCTTCCGAATCCAGGCCACTCACGCCATTTTCCTTATGTCGTCAGTCCATCTTGCAGGAGGTTGGCCGATGCTTCGTTTGCCAGTTCTTTGACGCCAATCAAACATTTTTCTTCCCCATTGACTGTCGTCTTTTTTACATATATGTCACATTGCCACTTGAGAGTGCCTATTCGTTGGGTAGCCTCCACTACTTGAGTTCTTCTGCGGATATCCTCGTTTGGTATATTCTTGCTATATCGAATGTCAAAAAATAAAATTATTATACGGCAGTGAAAAAATACATCGAAGTCCTCTGTTAGGAAAAAAACTATATTTATTTTTATAACGTAATATTTTTTAACCCTTTCGTATCGGTTGTCGGCATATGCCATCAAAGATTCCCCGACCGTTGACATCGCTTGATGTGATACATCGTTCTGCTACTTTCAGTACTCATTGTGACATCTACGCTCAGAAATTGAAAGTGCAGTCATTCCCTTTATCAACCTACATGTATTATTTACAGGAATATGTAAAGCATGTAAATAAATATCATTAGATTTCGTCACAGCAGCGATTTTTCTGTAAACCACATGTGTCAATGCCACCACATGTATGGAGTTACATAATGAACGTTTGTTAAATATAATAGATTTTTATGCATCATCTGATAGCTAAAGAATAAAAGAATCAATGTGATATATGAAAATAGGTCAGATAAGTACATTTGTGCTTCAAATACTAGCTTAAGCAAAAAAAAAAGTTTAAAAAATTCACGCCGTATTGACAGTATAATTTGTATTCCACCGAGCCGTAACGAAAGGGTTAAATATATATGAAATAACGTTCCGTTTTTACGTTTTGTAGTTGTAGTCACTAAGTATGATTCACTGCCACTGGGTCAACAAATAGTCCAAGCCATTGTTACACGTAATGACTTAATGGCTTTGAAGTATGATGTCAACACTTGCAGGTATTTTTTAATTGTTTGTTTTACTTTAGTATCTGAATCACTGCTTTGGAAATGAAGTGCATGCTGAACAACAACGATAGCGCACTGCGAATGAGTTTCACGTTCGATCACCGATGTGTTATAGGCATTTAGTATAAATCGGAGAAACACAAAAAAATATCCAAAAAAATGTAGTTATATTTAGAAGCGTTGGTCGATCTCCAACAAGGTGGACTGACGACATAATAAGAATAGCGGGGGTGGCCTGGATGCGCAAGGCAGAGGATCGAAGAGGATGGAGACTCATGCGGGAGACCTACGTTCAACAGTGGACGGATACAGGTTGATGACGATTATATATAGGACTATTGATAATAATATGTTGTAAATGCAATTTTCTTTAGATTACTAGACTTAGAAATTGGATAGGTTACCGCTTGTTGTTAATCGCGTGTCGTTGGTTGGGTTCGAGCTAATATTTATATGCAAATGGATCACTGCTCGGAAGCAACGAAAACGGACTAATCTACTGATTTTCTTGATAATACCGATTCGATACTCACACAAAATATGCTTCGGATACTACAGTTGTAGTCCTTTCAAGTTTGAACGTTAGGAACTATATATATTTGTTTGCAATTAGATTTTCGGGTGTTGAGATGTCTTAAGAGTGGATTAGTCCATGGACAATGAAGTATGAAAAATAAATAAATGCTGGGTTACAGTTATTGATTTTAACGCATCGGCACTTTGCATATAAGGAATGTATTTAGAAAAAATGGCAAGCGTCATAGCATGCACTGACGAGATATTATCTTTATAATTATTTTAAATGAACTTAAGTTTTTACCGACATTATAAATAATTGTTTAAATATTAAGTTATTTGAAAATTCCATGAGAAAATTCATTAAATCATATTTTATGTATATACAGTCTACTCTTTTATAGCGTAAATTTATATGCATTTTTTTTTAAAACGTTTACGGGGTTATATCCTTTATTATTTATAAATTTATATAAATTGTATATAATGTTATCTATATGTAATATAAATTTAAATACATAGTTAATATCGCATATCAAGGTTTTCGGCACCATCCTACTAGGGCTATATCAAGCTGATATTATTGATACATCTTCTTCGTAGTATCAATCCGGTGGAATGGTTTGCAGCAACAGAATCTTGCATCTCGATATCCATTCCTCTCGGTCCTCCGCAACCCTTTCAGCTCAGCATAAGAGCTCATGTCCTCTGAACACTTGCTGCAAATACTCGCGTCTAGGACGCCCTCAACAGTTTCTACCCTCAACCATAATGTCGTGAAGAAGACCATCGTGGCGCATGATGTGACCGATCTATCGGGCTCGCTTAGATGATTCTTATTAGTTGCCTATCTTCCTTGATTAACCTGAGAACCCATTGTTCGTGACGTGGTCTCTCCAGGAAATTCCGAGAATTCTTCTGTATGACCACATTTCTCTAATAACGGGTCCGCCAAATACTTTTTTTTTGAAAATCACATTCAGATAAGCACCACGTCTCACAGCCGTACATCGAGATGCTGCAAACAAATGTTTCGGCAAGTTGTTTGAGAAGCCTTAAATTAATCTTCTTTCACTCAAGAATTTTTGATTTTTTATTGGAAGAAAGCCTTCTTTCCAACATTTCTTTTTAACATTCATGTACTATAACAGATGTCGCTTTGTTGTAAATTGAATGTATGTATTTTTATATTACTAAGATTCGGTCGAAATTCATTTATTCACAAGCATTATTATTTTTATCGACAATCCCTTTATTTAGTGTACCGTCCGGGTCTCGTGTAAGCTATACACCGAATGGAAACAACTTTTTGTTAATCCTACTCCGAAGAAAACTAAATTTCTACAACGCGGTTCCTATCTTGACGCTTTATGAGTGTGGACTGTATTTAGTATATTTTCACACAATTTGAAATTATATAACTTAAAAATGCGATAATTCAAAAAATTCCATTGTACTTTTATCATTTACATAAAAAATGCATAATATTATTATTGAAACTATGGCTTAGAGGTAAAGCGATTGCTTATCATACCAAAAGATAGTGGGTTCTATCTTCGACGAAGATTAAAAAAAAAAACTATTAAAACTCCCGGGTTGTGTGAATTTGATACTTCACACATAAAATACCAGTCATAGCCTATCAATAAAAATGGCTGTAGATACGAAAGTCGTCGCGTAAACACCACCCATTTTAATACTTAGTTATACTACGCTTAGGTATATTATAAAATGGCAAGCGTCATATGATCCACAGATAAGATTTCTTGTGTTTGCCGGCAGGTATGATTTAGTGGTAAAGTTTTTGTTTAACATACCAAAAGTTGTCGGATCGATCTCTGAAGAATATTAAAAAAAGTTTTTAAACCAATTTCTAAGCTGTTATAAATACCCTGATTGGTGTGAATTGCATCCTTCACTTGCAAAATTACAGTCATAGCCTATTAATTAAAATTGACGGTAGAGGAAAGTCTTCCCGTGAATACCACCCATTCATAATAAATTCCTGTAATAAACGAATGATGCAATAAATATATTTTTAGCCATTGTATGTAACACGTTAAGCGTCATGGAATTCACGCATTAGATTTTTACATTACGGTCGTCTGTCGGTATTCTCCTGTATGTGTTTACGTAAAAAATGTAAATTTTCGCACACGATTCCCACACATGACAATTACTCATTGTCTCTGTAATCACATATGTTATGTTTCGCAGTACATATGTGAGTAAATAATTCTATTGTTGTTTCATTCGGCCTTTTAAAATGATTATTTTCTTGGTATTTTTTAAAACGTATTTCCGTTCGGTGACCTTAAATGGAATAAAAATACAATTACATAGAAAAAAAACACTACTCAAGAAAATTCAACATGATCCCTGACTGTCTAAGTAAATAAATTATATTTATTAGAATTCAGGCTTATATAAAATATTAAAATACTTCAAATTACTGAAAATAGGTACAAGCTATTAGTTATATAAGACAAGCACGTGGAACGTTAAAAAATCGAATAAAAAACTATTACTAATACTTGATTTTCGTAAATAATGTAAGTAATTTAAGCAAACCTAACATAACCTAAATTAATCTCATCTAACATAAACTGTTTGTAAATGAACTGGCAAACAAAGCATAAAGCATTGGTCGACCCAAGATGGACTGACGACATTAAAATAATAGCGGGAGTTTTTCTGGATGCGATTGGTATTATTTTTATTTTAAAACTGACTCAGAAATTGTGATGAATCCTGAAGGATTCAATGAATTTCACCCACACGTGCGTTTTTTTTTTTTTTTTTCAACCGGTCAAGACCAGTGCACTCTATGACGCTCAGCCAGGGAGGCTGGACGCTGCATGCGGGAAACGTGTGTTGTGTTCGTGTTTGTGTGTGGGTTGGGGAGATTGCAAGTGTATATTTATCTGTTTCTTGAAGAGATCCAGATTGTAGGAAGGAGGAAATACAGACGCTGGAAGAGCATTCCATAGCTTACCGGTGGCATTAAGGAAGGAACTTTGGAAGCTGCCAGTTCTTGGTCGACATATATTAACCGTGTATGGATGTTCGGCAAGTGTAAGACGAGTTTGTCGGCTGTGGGTGGGTGCAGGAGGAATTAGTTCTTTAAGTTCCGAAGAGCAGCGACCGTGGTAGTACGGTAGAAAAGACTAAGAGAACTAACCTGACGTCTGTGTTCCATTGATTGTAGATTAGACGTAAGGGTGTCATTGTTTATCAAACGAATTGCTCTTCTTTGAACTGAGCCAATTAAGTTTAGAAGGTATTTTGGGGCTCCAATCCAAAGGTGACTGCCGTATTCAAGGATAGGTCGGCTTTGTCCTTTATATAGAAGAAGAAGTTGTTGCAGTGTCGGTTGGTCACTTGGCGTGGGAATACATGCATCTTAACGCTTCAAATCTGGCTTTATAACCCTGATCTCCTAGTATTCGGGGCTCATAGTCTATCACCGATACCTACAGTATTGTTCTTATATGTCTCTTTTTTTGTACAGTGCTTTACGTGTTGATAATATAAATTAAAATTGATATTGATTCATTCAATTCAACCCTATCATCACAATTATCAAAAGAGATAATATTGTAAAATAATATTCTCGGGGCTTGTTCGCCCTAGCGATTGTTGTTATCATAGCAACGTTTACGACGTCTATGATAAGAAACAAATCGTAATCCGAAGTGTTGAAAGGGTAAAACTTTTGGAATAAGGAACAGCTCGAAGAAGCTGTTCTCAGGTATCTGCGTGGCTTGGCGGCAGATTTTTTTGACTCGAGCATTCAAAAGCTCGTATACCGCATGCAAAAATGCATTGACCTCAGTGGCGACTATGTAGAAAAATAGGTTAAAGTCTGAACTTTCCAAAAATGTACGCATTCATGGAATTGAATATGTTTTTCACTGTGAAAAATCACTGGGAGACATATTTAATTACATATTTAAATATTTTTTTCTTGACTCACCATTTTTGGTTTTATGCAGGAAAATCTCTGTGAACAAAATACAAATAATTAATAAAATATATATCTGTATATGTATATAAAATAAGTGTATATCTGTATGCATTCCTACACCATTCATCCGAGGAATATCCGATCTATCCTTGAATACGGCAGTCACCTTTGGATTAGAGCCCCAAAATACTTTCTAAACTTAATTGAATCATATGGATATTTTATATTATTTATTAGAATATTATTTTATTATTTCAATATTCTAATCTCTTTTTATAGATCATTGACTATATTACAATATTATAAGCAATTAAATATAGATATACTATATATAAAAATCCTTACACGAGTCAATTCATTCAGAAAAAATATCGGCGGACCTTTGGAACCAACCATTTTTCCCAGGTAATTATACCGCTCGGCCACCGGCCAATTTCTTCCACCTGAGATGACTCGTCTCTGATCTTCTATATAAGTTATCATCGTATGATAGATGTCGCTATAGTATATATTCAAAGCATGTATATTTTTATTTTTTTATTATTCAATCAGAATGCATTTATTCACAAGCTCAATATTATTATTTCCGACAGTCTATTTATTTTAGTAAGTACCACTCGGGTCTCGAACCGAAACTATAGATCGAATGGATGAGAATAACTTCTTGTAAGTACGTCGCGCACGTTGCAATTAGTTATTTACCTGTGTTACTGATGAATAATTTTACCTTCTTGATATTGTCTCAAGGTGACATTATCATATGGATATTTTAAATTATTTATTAGGTGGCCGAGCGGTATAATTACCTGGGCAAAATGGTTGGTTCCAAAGGTCCGCGGTTCGCATCCCGCTCCCGCCGATATTTTTCTGAATGAATTGACTCGTTTAAGGATTTTTATATATAGTATATGTATATTTAATTGCTTAATTGAATCAGTTCAAAGAAGAGCAATTCGTTTGATAAACAATGACACTCTTACGTCTAAGCTGCAATCAATGGAACACAGGCGTAATATTAGTTCACTTAGTCTTTTCTACCGTTATTACCATGGTTGCTGCTCTTCGGATGTTAAATAAGTAATTCCTCCTGCACCCATCCACAACCGACAAACTCGTCTTACACTTGCCGAACATCCATACACAGTTAATGTGTGTCGACCAAGAATTGGCAGTTTCCAAAGTTCCTTCCTTAATGCCACCTGTAAGTTTTGGAATGCTCTTCTAGCGTCGTTTCCTCCTTCTTACAATCTTGATCTCTTCAAGAAACATAAATATACACTTGCAATATCCCTAACCCACATACAAACACGAACACAACACACGTTTCCCGCATGCAGCGTCCAGCCTCCCTGGCTGAGCGTCATAGAGTGCACTGGTCTTGACCGACTGTGCTCTCCTGCATGCGTTTATATAAAAAATAAATATGATATAAAACGTTTTTTGTTTGTAGACATATAATTACAATGTAAAGGTCCGCCAAATAACTTTTTTTTTTTGAAAATAGGGTGCAAAACATCGACTGTAGCTTCGGCTGTGTGGCACGTAGCGCAGTCCTGTTGAAACCAAATGTTGCCAATATCCTCCTCTTCAATTTTTGTGAACAAAAATGGCCCGATAACGATCGCCATTGACTGTAAACGGCCACTCCTTGCTCATTTTCGAAGAAAAATGGCCTGATTTTCAAAGTAATGTCGCAATATTTCCCAGCGTTGTTCAAGCGTAAACACAACCATATTCGTTCAGCGGAAGGATAAAACTAATTATCTGTCAAATCAGACATGAGCTAAGTGTTACCATTCACGAAATAAGCACTAGTTGAAAAAAAAAAACGTTAGATGGCGGGCCCTTTATATAGATTTATGAAAAGTTAACAACTGGTTGACGGTGACCCATCCATGTTTTAGTCCGCGATGTGATCTAACGAGCATCAGGCTCACAACAAGTTATTGTCGTTGGTTGCTATACGAGTATTACTACAATATATTGTAGATACTTGAAGCAAAGTGTTTTGAATACTTGGGAACGGTTAAGCGATATTTGATGCAGGGTAGCGTTGCCAATACTAAAAAACATATTCCAAAACGATAAAATGCTAGTAATATTGAGACTACTTTCCACTGTGGTTGACTTTCCTTCACAGGCGGGTATGGTTTAGTGGTAAAGCTTTTTGATACCACACCAAAGTTCTAGTGTTTGATAATCAACAAGAATATATATATATATAAATAAATAAAAAATCAATCGATTTCTCTAAGATCTATAGAGAGATACCTAGAGTTAATGTAAATATGATCTCTCACCAGTATAATGCCAGTCATAGCCTATTAATCAAAATTGGTGGTAGACACGACAGTAGAGTTTACCGGCGGGTATAGCTCAATGGACAAAGCGTTAGCTTTGCAAGCCAAAGGTCGTGGGTTCGATCCCCGACGGAAGTCAAAGAAAATAAAAGATTTTTAATCAATTTACGAACTTTAAAATACCCCCCCGTTGGTGTGAATCTGATCCCTCACGCGTAAAATGCCAGTCATAGCCTATTCATCAAAATTGGTGGTAGACGAAAGTCATCCCGTGAAGACCGCCCATTCATAATAATTTTCTGTAATTATAAGGATGATGCGTGAATCTATCTCCACATGCAGCGCTTAGCCATATGCACTATGGTAAGAGTCATAGAATTCCACAGATGAGACTTCAAAATTACCATCACCATCTGTCGGTATTCTCCTGTATGTGTTTACATAAAAACAAATATGAAAGAAATATTTAAGTAAAGGCATGTTAATATGCGTAAAATGATAATATATACATATATTATTCAAATGATAACGTAAATTTCGTTTATGTATCAAAACAAAGGATTTCAGTGTTATGGTGGATAAGCGCAAAATATTAGTACACAACGATGCCTACAAGTGTCGCGATATGATAAAATGTCACAGAGATATGTCGCGACATTAATGTCTGACACGTGGCCGCACGTGTCGCGTATAGAAAACAGAAACAACGAATTCGTATCTACTTATGCACGTGTGTAACGTATTTATTAAATTACTCAGCTATTAAATATAAATATATTTATATATTTTGGTTTAGACTAGAGAGAGTGTTAAGAGTTACATATGTTGGCGTACACGTCACTGAAAGCGGTATAAGAAGCGAACGCGTCTTTTGATTCCATTCGCGATATCTGGGATTCGCTGCTTTACTCGATCAAAACAAAGTGCTGCATCGTCTCCAGTCTCTGCGAATATTGGCATCTCTCCAAAATTCAATGTAGCTGTATATCGAAAACAGAAGATATCTGTGTACTACCAGAATACTGTAGTAACGACGGTTTGACTTAGTGAGGAATGATAAGGTAGATGCGGAAAAAGCAGCGCTTTTCATACTACAGTAGCTTAAGAGACGAACTCGCTTCGTGAAAACCCTCCCTGTCCCGTCCTGTTTTTGGAGACCCACATGGGGACCCGTTACTGGAAGCACGCAAAAAGTTACTTGTTAGAAAGGCCTTCCCGTGATTCTAGGTGCATCAGTTAGATGTCAAATAAACCTCAGTCTAAGGCTGCGAAATTATTATACTACAGCGAGTCTCGAATTGCCTTCTTTGGCAACACGTTGCTAACCACGAAATATGTGAATCACGAATATCCTATTAAATAAAATTGACGGTAGACGAAAGTCCACCCATTCATAGTAAATTCCTGTAATAATATGAATGATGCGTGAATTTTAGGCTGTAGTCTATGACGTTGGCGGATCAACACTCCGCGTGCGGCGTTTAGCCATATACACCATGGTAAGCGTCATAGAATTTCACAGACGAGACTTCAGAATTACTATCACCATCTGTCGGTATTCTCCTGTATGTGTTTACATAAAAAAAAACATGCTGAAAATTACCGAATTTATCGACTGGTGTTGCCATATCGCACTTAGCCATTTCCAAACAATGCGTTAAATTTGTTATTTACCTTTTCAAAAGTCACGTTTCTACACTTACACGAATTCTGCGCGGCTAGCAACTTGCTTAAATTTCATGTTATCAGATTATTGAATTTACGAAACGAATTTCCGATTTAAAATGTATTTACACTTACTTTATCCACAAATGTAGCTAACATAGATTCAGCCATACCTCTTAGCTTTCGAAGATTCGAGCTAATCGTTCGATGTTTATGAAAATAAAAAAAAAATCGCACAAAATACTGTTAACTCTATAACGCACGATAGCGATTCTGAAGTCTCGTCTGTATAATTCTATGACGCTTACCATGCTAAGTACGTTTAAGTGCCGCATGCAAAGTGTTGATCCGCCAGCGTCATAGTCCACAGCCCGAGATTCACGGATCATCCTTTATTATTACAGGAATTTACTATGAATGGGCGGTCTTCACGGGACGACTTTCGTCTACCACCAATTTTAATTGACAGGCTACGACTGGCATTTTACGGGTGAGGGATCAAGTTCAAGCCGACCGGGGACTGTCTCGCTAACCTAACCTAACTTTACTTAAAAAAAAATCCAGTGATCGTAAAGTCTGGAGATTCATATATCTTGCACCAGACCTCCAATGCGCCCCGCGTTGTTACCGATGAGTCTTTGAACGAAATGTCTGGGGACGAAATGCGGTGGAACTGTTACTGGGTGGAAAGTTCACGTTATTAAGAAGCATAATTTATCGCCGGAGCTCCTTCATAAGCGATAACCAAACTTTCGAAACTTTGTCGCATTCGTTTCGATGTGAATTATCGCCTCGAGTTAACGCCAACCTTTTTTTATGCCATCAAAAAAATTCTTTAAGTAATTTAACAATATCCAGCTTTATACGTGTGTATACCTTGGTGTCACTGCATTTCGTTCCCAGACAATTCGTTCAAAGACTCATCGGTAACGACGTAGTGCGCACTGGACGTCTGGTTCACGTTAAATTTGGCGCACGAGTCAACTGGTACTCTGGCTGTCTCGCTAACCTATTCTAAACATTTGTCCAGTATACTCTAAGAGAATACCGATAGATGGTTATAGTGATTCTGAAGTTTTTTTATCTGTGGATCCTATGACGCTTACCATTCTACAAATGGAGATAAGCGCTGCATGTGGAGTGTTGTTCTGCCAACGTCATAGACTACAGCCCGACATTCACGCACCATCCACACATATATATCCTATACATCTTTATAAACTTTACAAACTTCCGGCCCAGGCGAAATAACATGCCGGGCCGGCTATAAAACGACCTTCTTACGGTCGGTACACAACTGCCTGTTCCGCCGCGGTCGGCGACACTCAGCGCCGCAAGTGGCGTATATAACTAACGATACACCCGTGACCGGACTTGTCCAAAATGCCAATATGGCGACACACACATGTACGACAAGCCAACAGAGTCTCACTAAAGGGTGGTTACCTACTGGCGATCTCCGCGCTGTCTCGGTGGTATTTTTAACTAGCGCACCCGTTAGCGGAACCTTCCAAAATGACAACACAGCGCACCTAAATGCACGGCAAGCGACCAGAAATAAGAGACGAAAGATTGTTTATCGAGGTTTTCGGTACCAGTCAGCAATGGCTATATCATGCTGATGTCAGTATTTTTTTTACTTATTTTCACAAATATTTGGCATTATTTTCACACAGTTCCCCTTAAGCATCACTGCAACTCGTCGCTTTCTCTCATTTTCTCACTTTCTAAAACTTTCCCTGCATAAATAATTTAATAACATTTAAATTATTTGTTTTTTAATTCATTTACGTCTTAAATCAAAAGCTAATCGACTAACGAACCTAAAAACTACAAATTTTAAATTAATTAATTTTAAAACGACAATAGCACGCTGTAAAGACGGCTGTCTTCACACAAATAAGTTATTTAATGTAAACACATACAGGGGAATACCGACAGATGGTGATAGTAATTCTGAAGTCTCATCTGTGGAATTCTATGACGCTTACCATGGTGCATATGGCTAAGCACTGCATGTGGAATGTTGTGATCCGCCAATCTCATAGCCCGAGATTTACGCATCATCCTTATTATTACAGGACTTTACTATGAATGGGTGGTCTTCACGGGACGACTTCCATCTACCATCAATTTTAATTAATAGGCTATAACTGGCTTTTTACGGGTGAGGGATCAAATTCACACCAACCGGGGGTATTTTAGAGCTTAGAAATCTATTAAAAATCTTTTTTAATCGAAACAAAGCAGACGCTTTGACCATATTTTATTTAAAACATCCGAATTATTTTAAGTATTGACATCAGCATGATATAGCCCTTGCTGACTGGTACCGAAAACCTCGATATACATTATTTCGTCTCTTATTTTCGTTCGCTCATCGGACACGCATGTGTTGTCATTTAGTAATGCCGTTAAGACTTGTAATATAGATCGCCACTTGCGGCGCTGGGTCAGTTGTGTGCTGACGGCGGCGAGGTCGTATTGTGGTTGACCCGGCCTGAATGCTGTGACTAGGTCCGGGCCGGAAGTTTGTAAAGTTATCGAAATATATATATGTCAATGTGCTTCGGAAAAATCTTTGCGTTGTTAATCTGCTCCTCAACCTGCCACCACGCAATTCAATCACTAACTTAGACATGAGGAATGCATATTCCGCTACCAATTCTCACAGTCGGGTACGGTACGAGGCGCTGATCATCACAATATTCTGCCACTTTTTGTAAATTGAAAGGATCAAGGTACAAAACAACAGTTTTTTTTATGTGACGCTCAGCCAGGGAGGCTGGACGCTGCATGCGAGAAACGTGTGTTGTGTTCGTGTTTGTGTGTTGGAGAGATTGCAAGTGTATATTTATCTGTTTCTTGGAGAGATCCAGATTGTAGGAAGGAGGAAACACAGACGCTGGAAGAGCATTTCATAGCTTACCGGTGGCATTAAGGAAGGAACTTTGAAAACTGCCAGTTCTTGGTCGACACACATTAATCGCTTATGGATGTTCGGCATGTGTAATATGAGTTTGTCGGTTGTAGATGGGTGCAGGAGGAATTAGTTCTTTAAGTTCCGAAGAGCTGCGACCGTGGTGATAATGGTAGAAAAGACTAAGAGAAGCGATCTTAAGCCTGTGTTCCATTGATTGCAGGTTAGACGTCAGAGTGTCATTGTTTATCAAACGAATTGCTCTTCTTTGAACTGAGTCAATTAAGTTTAGAAGGTATTTTGGGGCTCCAATCCAAAGGTGACTGCCGTATTCAAGGATAGGTCGGTTTGTCCTTTATATAGAAGAAGAAGTTGTTTATCGTTGAAATACCGACGTGATCTATATAATACACGGTATCGAGGAATTTGCGGTGCATGAAAATCATTTTGTTAATATTTATTTTATATAAAACAGATCGCTTACTCATATAGTATATTAATGTATAAAAAGAGATATATTAGCAAATAAATCAGTATCAACTCGATTCCGGTCTTTGGACATATCCTCAGTGCCGGAACCCGTGGTACTCCGACGTCACCATATAGCTGACGCCGTCATTTCGGGACCGAGACCTCGGTTCCGAAACACATGTAATTAAACTTCTTGAATGTAGGTAATATGGTTCATCAGTAACACAGGTAAATGACTGGTTGTAAAGTCCGCGTACGACTTACAAGAAGTTGTTTCTCATCCATTCAATCTATAGTTCGGTTCGAGACCCGAGTGGTACTTACTAAATAAATAGACTGTCGGAAAGTAATAGCATAAAAAGCTTGTGAATAAATGTTGACTGATTGAATAATAATAAATAATAATGTACATACTCTGAATATATACTATAGAGACATCTATCGTTATACGATGTTAACAATGGTATAAATACAACACTTAACGCGCATCCGTTCGGGCAGAGAAATAGTCGAGAGGACTAGGCGGTGCAATAAGAATAAGAGCAAAGGTTGGTTCCAAGGTTCATGGTTCGAATCCCGCGTCTGCCGATATTTTTCTGAATGAATTGATGCGTATAAAAATTTGATGTATAATTGTATGTGTGTATTTAACTAATATCAAAACTTGTTTTTTAAACGTTATTTTTCTCTTTGTTTCAGGTGAGTTTTCTATCATTAGCTGCGTTTACTAACAGATTGGAAGGTAATTTTTTTTATTGCATTAACGAATAGCGTACGAGCGAAACGCCGCGACATAAAAACGTTGGAAATATGTTTCACGCACTAAATTAGTTTTTATTTTACTGGTATCGACTTCACCTGTACATCGCAATAAAATGAAGACTCCTCGATGATGCGCTCGCTTAGATCATGATCAGCTAGCAAGTCTGCACGATTGTGGTCCCTGCATAGAAGTGATAAAGAGAAAAATTCCTTTGAAAATATGATTATGATCGCATATACGTTTAAATAAAGATGAAGAAGAAAGGAAGATATGCTTTTATGAAAAATTCTAAATTCTAAAAAAAACTATAAAAAATATTTTAAGAGAAGATTTTTAATCGATTTCTGAGCTCTAAAATTATCCTCTGTTGGTGTGAATTTGATCCCTCACCCGTAAAATGACAGTCATAGCCTATTAATCATAATTTGGTGGTAGATAAAAGTTGTGCCGTGAAGATCACCCATTCATAATAAATTCTTGCAATAATAAATGATGACGCGTGAATATCGGGCTGTAGTCTATGACGTTGGCGGATCAACACTCCACATGCAGCGCTCAGTCATATGCACCATGGTAAGTGTCATAGAATTCCACAGGTGAGACATCAGAATTAATATCACCATCTGTCAGTATTCTCCTGTATGTGTTTACATAAAAAAACATGCAGTAACTTATCCATGTTGTCATATGCGTCCAATGTTGCTTAACCTAATTATTTAATGAGAACCTTACAACGTGCTATTGTCGTTGATATAAACATCCTCCTCTCTCTCAAAAAGGGAGTTACTACGTCGCGTGAGGGCAGGATGAGGAGCAGGTCAGCAAACAAACACTTTCTTTTAGAAGCACATTGATTATATTTACTTAAAACCATACAAGCTTCCGGCCAAGCGGGATGACATGCCGAAGTGGCCGTAACGCTAACTCCTCGGTCGTCAACGCATAACTGACGCGCTTAGACTCCGTCGGTCACCAGCGCCGTCGGTGGCAAAACTATATAACTAGTCCCAATATGGCGGACACATAAATGTGTGGCAAGCGACAAAAATAAGAGACGAAAGATTGTTTATCGTGGTTTTCGGTACCAGTTAGCAAGGGCTACATCGTGCTGATGTCAACATGCACTCGATTAAATAAATTTTTAGGTTTTCACGGCCAGATTTGATATTGTGTCTTTTGGGTTAAGACGTGTGTGGCGAATTTCTTCTATTCGATATTTCGACCGCCATTGCAGGGGTCTTCTTCAGGCTTGATGACTTTTGATTTGAGTTGGTGTCAGAAGGTAGCTTAGCCGTCAGCCTAATGTACCTCCCCGAGCGTCGTCAAGACAAACATCACGAACCATTGCGAAAAGAGTAAGTGAACATGAGAGATCGTGCAGACTAGGCCACCCAATGGCGTCAGCACTGTCAGAGCATCTGGCTGACACGGGACATAAGTTTTCATTCGAACCCGAAATCGTGCCTTGAACGCAAGGAAAATATGCACGCCTAGTAAGGCAAGCCATTGAAACCAAAAGACATCCCATCAACAGGGATGACGGCTTGATTCTCAAAGCAGCATGGCTTCCGCCTCTAGCACATACTCAAAAACCTATAAAGACAAGCAACGAAAACCATAGTCCGACATGACGTTCGTGGAGGTACTCTTCTTAGAACATACCCACTGTTCACGATTACCCGATATGAAGCTCGTGGAGGTACGTCATGCTGACGGCTAAACTACCTCCTGACACCAACTCACAACAAAATCATCAACCCCGAGGAAGACCCCTGCAAAGGCGGTCGAAATATCGGATAGAAGAAATTCGCCACACACGGCTAAACACAAAAGCCACAATATCATACACTCGATTCTTCTCGAATTGCGCTTTTTCTTCTTTTTTCTCTTTCTGAATGTCAAGAGTGCTGAGCGATCCTTTCGTCTATTAAAAAAATGCAATGAAAGGTGTCCCAGCGAGGTTCAAAACGAATTAAATTATTACAGGTGAGGCCATTAAAAAGTTGCTCGTGCTGCACTCCTATAATTCGACTCTCACCTCAACTCTGGGCGTCGAGTTTGACGCGAGAGGAATCGGACCAAATGGTCCAAATATCAACACGTATTTAAATTTTATTAATTAATTTTCTGTATTATTTTTGGGATCGGTCGTCTTGTTGCGTAACGCGTTTAGTTGGTTGGACTTAGCAGCCTGTTTATTCATCATCAGCCTGTATCCGCCCACTGTTGAACGTAAGCCTCCCGCATGAGTCTCCATTCTCTGTGAACCTCCGCCTTCCGCATCCAGGTCACTCACGCTATTCTTATCATGTCGTCAGTCAATCTTGCGGGGGGTCGGCCAATGCTTCGTTCGCTAGTTCTTAGGCGATATTCCAATACTTTTCTTCCTCATCGACCGTCGTCTCTTCGACAGATATGTCCTGCCCATTGCCACTTGAGTGTGCCTATTCGTTGGGTAGCATCCACAACTTGAGTTCTTCTGCGTATTTCCTCGTTTTGAATTCTATCTTGCACACGTATTTAAATATTATTAATTAAATTTCTGTATTATTTTTGGGATCGGTCATCCTTGTTGTGTAACGCATTTAGTTGGTTGGATTTAGTAGCCTCTTAAGAACCAAAAAATGTCTTTTATACCATAGATACATCGATATAAAGGGTATAGATAGGATAGTTTTTTTTTTATGTAATCGCATGCAGGAGAGCACAGTTGGTCAAGACCAGTAAATCCACAGACGAGATTTTTCTACCAATGTCTGTATACTCTTGTATGGGTTAACAAAAAATAATTATTCTTAAAAATACGCACAGTAGCGCGGGGGATACGTTTTATCAAAGTAGAGCGTAATGCGAAACAGCGCTAAACAAGGCTTTCTTAACATGTAAATAATGGGGTTAGGGGAAAATGGATGGAAAATTGGTTACGTAAAGGTTCCAATTTTCTGCCTTTTCGTCAAGAAAGCATCTAATGTAGTTTGCGTTTTCCTTTTGCGTTCTGTTAGAAGTTGTTGATAAGTGGATAAAGCATCTATAACACCCCGTCTTGCTTTTAAACTCCTGTCAAAATTTGGATCATTTTCAACAAATTGAGATTGACGTTCACCAGAATCTAATCTTCTAATCACTTGCATTTGAGTTTCCAGTGAAATGCTTTTTTCTTGTTTTTCCATTAATTCATCAACATCACCCATGATAAAAACTAAAGATCGTAATATTTGTCACTATAATAATCGTTATAGTATTATATAAATTAAAACTTATTTGGAAACCTAGCGCTGCGCACAATTTCGGGGAATCCCCTAATTGAAATAAAAGAGCGCTAAACCGAAAGAGCTCTAAACGAAACAGAGTTAAGCGGGGTCTCACTGTAGTTCATCTATCTTCTAAAGTAATAATAATTATCTATGTAGGCGATATGCCCCATTTATAAAAAACATACCTTTTTTCGATCGTATCGAGCACGTAATTAGATCCACGGTGACTGCAAATACCTGCAAAAAAAGATTTTTAAATATGTCTTAGAGCAAATCAAGTATAATAACATTTGATTACAATGATAATGTGGCTGTATTTTGTGTTGACCATATGCAACATATTAAATAAAAAAAACTAAATGTGTGACCGAAATACCCAGTATTGGATTCTCTTCTCGACTCTGGTACTTTTCCCAGTATAGATAACTTCTATGGCTCGGTAGAAAATGCTTCGTCTATAGTCTATACTCTATACGTTTGCTAGTAACTTTTTTATATTTCTTTTTTTTGCTAGAGTGTCCACCTTTATACTGTAGATATGATGAAAGCCCGGGGGAGAATGAAAGAGCGTCATAGACGACGGCTACAAACACTTAAAGCAGCTAAGCTATACACTACTTTTTTGCTTTATATCTAAGTTATATATTGTAGAATTCACATAGTCGTTCGTTTTCAAAGAATTTATATGATTAATATATTGTTAGTTCTAAAGTACACATTAAGATGCAGATATATCCTAGAACGAAAAATGAACAGTGGCAACTGACAGAACTACGTGACAGCAATTTGTAGTGATCACATGTTATAGATACGGAACATATATGGGAAGATTTTTTTTTATTAGCTAAGTAATTACATTCTTTTTTATAGGCAACTAACACTTACGCCGCCTATTTGTTATATATTTTGACAGCTTATATATCATGGCTTGCTTGTGAAAAAAATAAAATAATTCTACGCAGTAGTTTTTGCTTGGTAGCCTTTTAAACATACTAATATTATACACAAATGAAAAGCAGCATTTTCAGCATACATACAAGTATTTAATTTTTTCAGTGATTTTAAAGTATTTTTACTTCTATAGGTCCGCCAAATAACTTTTTTTTTTTCAAAAACATCGCAAAACATCGAGTGTAGCTTCGGCTGTGTGGCACGTAGCGCCGTCCTGTTGAAACCAAATGTTGCCAATATCCTCCTCTTCAATTTTTGTGAACAAAAATGGCCCGATAACGATCGCCATTGACTGTAAACGGCACTCCTTGCTCATTTTCGAAGAAAAATGGCCTGATTTTCAAAGTAATGTCGCAATATTTCCCAGCGTTGTTCAAGCGTATACACAACCATATTCGTTTAGCGGAAAAATAAAACTAATTATCTGTCAAATCAGACATGAGCTAAGTGTTACCATTCACGAAATAAGCACTAGTTGAAAAAAAAAATGTTAGATGGCGGACAATAGCATAATTTTCAAAGTAATGTCGCAATATTTCCCAGCATTGTTCAAGCGTATACACAACCATATTCGTTCAGCGGAAGGATAAAACTAATTATCTGTCAAATCAGACATGAGCTAAGTGTTACCATTCACGAAATAAGCACTAGTTGAAAAAAAAACGTTAGATGGCGGACCATATACGTTAACCCGAATTCTAATAAATATAGTTTAATTTAGTTAAATAATCAGGGATCATGTTATATTCTCTTGAGCATATACAATGTTTGCATTATCATATGACCCAACCACTAGACCCTAAAATTTGCAAATTTGATCCCCGCGGTTATAAATTAATTCAATTGAATTTCCCTTCTAGGGTCTGAAGGGCCCTACTCGTAAATTATTAATTAATCTATTCGGGACCCCCCTTGACCTTGTCGTCGTGCTTTTTGCAAGCTCCCCCCTCCACCACCCATTCATGTGTTATGGATAACACAACCGTATGTGGCATTCTTCTTCGTAGTATCAATCCGGTGGATTGATTTGCAACAACAAAATCTTGCATCTCCACTCTTCTCGATCTTCAATTAAATCAATTAAAAATATATTTTTCATTGAGGGCAGAGATGTTTTGGGACAAAACATGGATATATATAATCGTGTCGGAAACAACAGGGTCAGATCCTGTCTGCCCAGAAGTGGGCGACGTCGATGGCGTTACTTCTGGCCATCATCAGGTCTTCCTGGGTGCAGCTATTCGGGCACAGCGCACACTCCAGAAGGTGTGACAGGGTCTGCTCCACGCCGCAGTCACATTCAGTCGGTCCGCTGTAAAACTGCCAGGCCCTCATTTGTGTCCTCGTCTTGCATACTCCGGTCCGAAGTCTGTTAAGGGACCTCCATATATTCCACCCTTGGTCAACACACGCAAAAAACATGGATGATGCCACATGACAGAACTAAGTAGCGGCTGTTTGTGGTGATCGTATTCTCCAAATATAATGAACATACAGATGTTAAATAGTGATTCTGAAGTTACCATTCTACACATGGTTAAGCGCTGCATGTATAGTGTTGATCCGCAAACGTCGTAGACTACACCCCGATATTCACGCGTCATCCTTATTATTACACGAATTTACTATGAATGGGTGGTTATAACGGGACGACTTTCGTCTACCACAAATTTTAATGGACGAAAGTCGTCCCGTGAAAACCACCCATTCATAGTAAATTCCTGTATTAATAAGGACTATACGTGAATCTCGGGCTGTAGTCTATGACGTTGGCGGATCAACACTCCACATGCAGCGCTTAGCCATATACTCCATGGTAAGCGTCATAGAATTTCATAGATGAGACTTCAGAATTACTATCACCATCTGTCTGTATTCTCCTGTATGTGTTTACATAAAAAAAAATGCATTGCATCACTCGCAAATGTTTTTTCACTATACATAAAACACGTAAAAATTGTTAAAATCATTTTTTTTTTATATCACTATTGATGCATTGAAAGTTGTTCATAATGTTTATTATACCTATTAAAACACTTAGTAAATTAGACTATTTGATTTACAAGTATTTTTTTAAATTTTATTTTAAACGATTTGTTCGGTCACCTGTACGAACGAAATACGTGACTGAAGGGATATTTATAGATACCTACTGAAAAACGTAGTTAATATTGTTAATACAATAACTCTGTATTCTCATAAACTAAATGTTCTAGAAATTATGACGTAATACCTATTCATCAAAAAAATTAAAATTACAATCTTTTACTAGTATTACAAAATTAAAATAGCATAATTCTTGAATATTTAACTAAATTACTTATATGTTTTAGAATCAGGGCTTATATATAAAATGAAATCATTAAAATTACTAAATTAGATACAAGCTATTGTATTACGTATTTGATGCAAAAGTGTTAAATGGATTTTCTTAAAATATATAAGTAATAATATTAAACTTGTGAATAAATGCTGACTGATTGAATAATAAAAAATAAAAAAATATACACACTCTGAATATATACTATAGAGACATCTATCTGTTATACGATGGTAACATTGGTAACAATGGTATAAATGCAACTTATTCGATGCATCAGTTCGGGCAGGAGATGGTCGAGCGGTCAAGGGTAATGAATAGAGTAACGGTTGGTTCTTAAGCTCGCTGGTTCGTATCCCGCTTCTGCCGTTTTTTTTTCTGAACGAATCGATGCGTATAAAGAATTTTGATGTACAGTATGTGTATATTTAATTACGACAAAAATGTTGTTTGGTGATTTTAAAAATATATTTAAAAAATATTGACTTTTAATTGTATATAACGAGTGTCTAAAAGTCGAAGCTTAAAGAGCATCAGGCTAATCTTCCAATATTTTTAAAAATGAAAAAAAAAAACGCTTCGGTCTTTTATAATCACCCTCCTACAACGCACGCTTATTTTGATTTGTAAAAACAGATTTTTCTCAACGCGATTTTTTTTTTCATTTATATGTGACTTCTATGTTGTTATTTAGGGTAGAACTACCTCTCAGAAATTTAAAACGTCTCGGGAGCATCGGACTAATCATCCGATCTAACGAAAACGTGGAGGGATAACAATATACAGTTACCGATGGCTCCGGAGCATAGTACGCAAGGCATATTTCAAGTGGTTTATTTATAGGATTTTTTAATAAAATTTGATGATTAGCTCTAAGCTACAGAAACATGAATAATTTGATCAACGCGACAAGGGAATGCAGCATATCGTAACCCATACACTTTTTGATACGTATCATATGTTGCTTAACTTGCGCGATCTAACGAGAATCAAGTTTACAACGTGCTATCGTTTTAATGTTTAAATATCCTTTCAATATTCGTTCCATATCTGGAACATATGGTCACCACAAATCGCCGCAATTCGGGTTTTCAGTTCCCATTGTCCATGCCTCGTCTTAAGATATCTAGCAAGTCCATCTGTGAACATAAATGATTCCTGAAACGGCAGCTGTAGTATCCGAAACACAAATTTTAATGTGATTTGATAATCCGATGTCACGATTATGCCGTCGCCCTCGAGGACTGGACCTTTTTTCCCTAAAGAGCAGTTCAATCTGACCAACGACACGCGATTAGTAGGAGGCAGTGACCCATCTTTGTTTTGGTAAGTGCGGAACGTTTCTTATTTCGTTGATTGACTCTCGTTTACGATGTGCTATTGTCGCTGGACGTGGTTAATTTAATCACTTTGATATAGACAGACTGGTGCCGAAGACCTCGAAATACAATCATTCATATTTTATTTTTGTTCGCTCGTCGGTCATGCATGTGCCGCCATTTTGATTGTTTGACAGGTGTAATTCTGTGGATCGCCTCTGGATGAATAACAGCGCTGGGTATCACCGACTAAGAGCGCTCATTCGCCAGCCGTCAGTCTGTGTCTGCTCGAGGCGTTAACAACACGTCACTTCTCGAGCCTGACTGAAAGTTTGTCAACCGTTTGATTAAATATATGTGCTTCTGAAAAAGTATTTGCGTTGCCCATCTGCTCATCTTTCCACCACGTGTCTAAATAACGATCCCGGCGACGTGGAGTCGTCTTTCCTCAAGTAAAGGGATGTTCAGCATTACGCGATTTTATTTTAATATAAAAAAATCATACATATTGACAGCATGATGTAGTCTTTGCTTACTGTTACCTAAAACGCCGATAAACGATCTTTCGTGTCTTATTTCGGGTCGCTTGTCGTGCATTTAGGTGTTGTCATTTTGGACGGTTCCGCTAACGGCTGTGTTAGTTAAAAATACCACCGCTCGTGGCGCTAGCGGAAGCCGAGACGGCGCGGAGATCGGGAATCGGTCCCCAACCTTAAGCGAGACAAGTTTGTATTGCGGCCGCGCGGCATGTCATCGCGCGTGGTCGAAAGCTTGTAATGTTTTTAACGTAAATATAATCAATGTGCTTCAAAAAGTGTTTGTTTGCTGACCTGCTCCTCATCCTGCCCTCACGTGACGTAATAACTCCCCTTTTGAAAGAGAGAAGGATGCTTATATCTAAATTTATATATTTAGTCGTTTAAAAGATTCCAGACATTATTTCGAGTGAAAGTAATTTAATTTTTGAATACATTATCGAATGCACACAGAGAATTTGTTATTATATTGGAATAAGAAGAAAGTGGAGGGGGAGGGCGAATAATGTGATCGTGTTTTCGTCTGATAAAGCATGGTTATACGAGACCAATGGCGTAACTAAAAAATAAGTTGTCACTGGGTGACTTAAAAAATGAAGCTTTTACACATTTTCACTTATAGAAGCGTAACTGAGAGGAATACTTAGAGTCGACTTACATAATACCCGTGCATCAAAGCTATATCAACTCTCGGGCATCGCCCCACCAAACATACGGCGAGAAGTCACCACCAAGAAGGAGCTCTTCAAAGCAATCCACGACACACTCCACCCTATGTTTGGGTATCAAAAGATAACCGCGCGGCTCAAATCAAGAATAAGTTTCCCACAGTCGACAACGGAACTGGTGATACCTGAGACCACCCTGCGGCTGAACATGTGAACAAGCGCAACTGAGGGGAATACTTGGATTGCCCCGAAAGAGGACCTATCCCCTGGACACGACCAGGAGTGGAATATATGGAGGTCACTTAACAGACTTCGGATTGGATTATGCAAGACGAGGACACAAATGAAAGCCTTGCAGTCTTACAGCGGACCGACTGAATGTGACTGGAGTGTGCGCTGTGTCCGAGTAGCTGCACCCAGGAAGACCTGATGATGGCCGGGAGTAACGCCATCGACAAGCCCACTTCTGGGCAGACAGGATCTGACCCTGATGTTTCCGACACGATTATATATATACTTCTTTTTTATACTACAGTCGATAAAAATATAAAGGTGGACCTGTTTGGGACATTTTTTCGGATACGCAGGAGAGCATAACACGTATAGCTGCCTTTATTCAGATCTCGTGTTCTTGAAAGGCTGTCGGGAAATGTATTTGTTTATTTATTACACACAACCGAGGTTCCAAGATACAAAAGGAGAAACAGAGCATACATAAATATACGATACATACAAAGAATAATAAAATATAAAAATAACATAAAAGAAGAAGAAGATGACACGTGTCAAAGATCACAGAGATCAAGGAGAACAATACCATCGACAAAAGAGGAAAAGGATGTAAGAAAAGGATCGAGGTGTGCTGGTAGGTCATATAAGAGCGCCATTGCCGTTGTACCAAATTGAGTGATTGAAGCTCCACAAGCATCAACTAGGATCAAAAAAAATGGATGGCTCCAAGCACCTGTGTACTTATTTGGAACATAGAAGTTAAAACATTCAAGAATCCCAGGGTTGTGAATTGAACCGCGAAGAAGAAGGAATGAATGTTTGAGAGCAGCAATTTTTCTCCGGGACTCTAGCGAATGGAAAGAAAGCATCCCTAGAAGAAAAAGAGTTGGATAATGTTCGGAATTGTTTATAATTTACTTGGCTGACATGGGATGAGGCGATGGCCATGGCAGCTGACAGAGCTTTGTAGTGGCAGTTCATGACGACTATAGGCTCACATATAGGAAAGCGTGAATTTCAAAAGTAAATTAACAACGAAACAAGCGGCTATACCTCAATCGTCAAAGCGTTAGCTTTGCAAGCCAAAGATCGTGGGTCCGATCCCTCACGGAGATTAAAAAATTTTTTTTTCGAACCACCAACGTCATTGACTACAGCCCGAGATTCACGCATCATCCATATTATTACAGGAACTTACTACAAATGGGTGGTCTTTACGAGACGACTTTCGTCTACCACAATTTTTAAGTAATAGGCTATAACTGGCATTTACGGGTGAGGGTGCAAATTCACACCAACCGGGCGTATTTTAGAGTTCAGAAATCAATTAAAAATGTATTTTTTTAAATCTCTGTCTGGGATAGAACCACGACCTTTGGTTTGCAAACCAAACGCTTCGACCATTGAGCTATACCCGCCGGCATATATATGGTTCTGATGAAATCCAGGGCAGAATCCGAGTACTCGAAGAGGGGTCAGCTGTAGTATCCGTGGCATATTTTTGAGTGATTAGTTATTTGTATTGATTAAGAAAATCGGGTTATTATCCAACGCTCCCGAGGCCTGGACCATTTCATCGGACCCGTTTGGTGAAAACCCTCCCTGTCCCGTCCTATTTTTTGAGACCCAGATGGGGACTTGTTACTGGACACACGCAAAAAGCTACTTGTTAGAGAGTGGCTGAAGGCCTTCCCGTGATTCTACGTGCATCAGCTGATGCAGTTCTATTTGACATCTAACTAGATGTCAAATAGACTTCTGTCTAAGGCTGCGAAGTTAGTATACTACAGCGAGTCTCGAATTGCCTTCTTTGGTAACACGTTGCTAACCAAGAAATACGTGGGATGGATAAGGAAATGGTAAGGTTTAGAAATGGATTCTACAAAAAGCAGACATCAGCTAGGAGTCATTACTTGCGTCTGCACTTTTGCAGACGGACGCGTATATGCGTTCAAAAGCAGCGTGATTTCGTTTGTTAGCAACGAAGTCCTGATATCTGACCGGACCTGATGCCGGCCGGAAAATTTCATTGGGCCATACGTTACGACCGACCATATATTTATTTAGTTACGCCCCTGTACGGGTTCTAGATAATTAATTTAATAATATATTTTTCCTCGGTGCGCTTGGTGTTCATCCACGCGAAAGAGGGCGCTTCATTAAAAATCGAATCTTCGATAAAAAATATAAAAAAATACCCCCCCACATACTTTGAGAACCTTTTTTATTTTCATTTTCACGTCCGATAAAAAAATAAATTACCCCATTATTGGAGTGACCATTATTTTTAAACCACTTAACAGAATTTTATTTATTTTTAAATTTAAGTTAATATAGGGTCCGCCATCTAACGTTTTTTTTTCAACTAGTGCTTATTTCGTGAATGGTAACACTTAGCTCATGTCTGATTTGACAGATAATTAGTTTTATCATTCCGCTGAACGAATATGGTTGTGTATACGCTTGAACAACGCTGGGAAATATTGCGACATTACTTTGAAAATCAGGCCATTTTTCTTCGAAAATGAGCAAGGAGTAGCCGTTACAGTCAATGGCGATCGTTATCAGGCCATTTTTGTTCACAAAAATTGAAGAGGAGGATATTGGCAACATTTGGTTTTAACACGACGGCGCTACGTGCCACACAGCCGAAGCTACACTCGATGTTTTGCGCCCCATTTTCAAAAAAAAAAAGTTATTTGGCGGACCCGTTACATATTTAAGTATATATTTTTTTCTATACTTGTTGGCTTGTTAGATTCTTCTCCTTCGTAGTATCAATCCGTTGGATTGGCTTACAGGAACAAAATCTTGCATCTCAAACTCCACTCTTCTCGATCCTCTGCAACCCTCTTTAGCTCAGCAAAAGAGCTACAACTCATGTCCTCGAACACTTACTGCAAATACTCCCGTCTAGGGCGCCCTCTGAAGTTTCTACCCTCAACCATCCCTTCCACAATGCCGTGAAGAAGTCCATCATGGCGCATGATGAAATCGATTAAAATTATTTATATTTTTAATCTCCGTCGGGGATCGAACTTACGATTTTTGGTTTGGCAAGCAAACGCTTTAACCACTAAGCTTTGCCCGCCGTCATTACTTTTTATGCCTTGTTCTTAATTTTAACTAAAGCAAGTGATTTGTTTGAACCTAACCCAAGCTTACCTAATCTAACCTAACCTTACCTGAGTTAAGTTTCCTTCGTATTCTACGCATGCATTTTCTTTCAAAACTCTTTGTACGGCTGCATTGGCTTTCGATAGGTTGTCAAGATTCACAGCCGCAAAGAAAAATCGGAACTTTGTTTTGATCGAGTAAAGCTACCAACCCGGTTTTTTTTATCCCTATACAAATTATACCATATTTAGTCTATTTAGATATATCACATCGGTTCTTGTATCTTTTAGCTATCAGATGATGCATAAAAAAGTATTCTAAGAAAGTAGCAAAACGATATATCACGTCAACCGATGTCAACGGTGAAGGAATCTTATGACGGCATATGCCGACAACCAAAGCGATAGGGTTAAAAGACGTTTCAGAGATCCCAGACAAGAAGTGAGCTCCTTCTGCATGACATCGCTTTCATTAAATGCAATGAACGCAATGGCATGTATGAACTTACTACCTTTGGCTTGTCAAGCAAACGTTTTAACCATTAAACTATACCCGCCAGCAATACTAGATTAAGAGTTGTATGCCGAAAATACTTCCACACTAATATATCCTAAAATAAAGTTGTGTTTCGTACATTTCATAGGTTTTGTGTGTTTCTACTTTCCTAATAAAATTACTTACTTTCGTCCAGGGAAATCAATTGCTTATTAAGATATTAAAGGTAAATAAAGTAAGCCTCTGCCAAAAAAAAGAAATGGAACGATAGTTATATTAAGAATAGGTTTTTTTCTGCGTCCCTTTATTATACGCCATATTGGAAAAATATGGTGTATAATAAGTGTAATATAAAAATAATATACAAAAAAAACGTCACGAACAATTAGGTTATCAGCATGATCAAAGAAGCCGGCATGTTTGCACCATCCTCCACAGTAATTAACACATCTGATAAACGCGCGGATTGTCAGTTTGCCAGCGGCTATAGCTCAATCGTAGAAGCGTTTGCTTTGCAAGCCAAAGATCGTGGGTCTAATCCCCCACGGAAATTAAAAAATATATATTTTAATCCCCTAACGTCATAGACTATAGCCCGAGATTCACGCTCATCCTTATTATTACAGGAATTTACTATGAATGGGTGGTCTTCACGGCACGAATTATCGATAAAAAATCATTTTTTTTAAATCTCCATCGGGGATCGAATTCACGACCTTCAGCTTGCAAAGCAAACGCTTGGACCATTGAGTTATACCGGCCGGCTGTTACATATAATGAAGTGTAGAGGCGAGGTGATTGACCTAACGCTTCTAAAAATATTTTTTTAAATCTTTTTTTTTTTTGCTAATATTTGTTTTTTACTAACTTGTTAAAAGAATTTTCGTTCCTCTGTAAAACAGTTTTATTTCTGTGAATTGTATTTTCAAGATCTGCAAGTTGTTCAGCCAGTTAAATCGTTTTTAACGTAAAAAAATAATCAACGAATGTTTTCAACGGTGCCACGACCTATCGTCCCCAGGCAATTCGCTCAAAGACTCATCGGTAACGATGTGGGGCGCACTGGACGTCTGCTGCACGGGACAATTAGTCCCCAAACAACTGTTGCACTGGCTGTCTTCCTAACGAACATTTAGGTGTAGATATTGCCTAGAACGAGTAATGGATACTGGCAGCGGGCAGAACTTCATAGTATCAATCTGGTGGATTTATATGTAGCAACAAAGTCTTGCATCTCGATCTCAACTGTTCTCGATCTTCTGCAACCCTCTAAAGAGCTCAGCACAAGAGCTACATCTCATACAGAAGAATTCTTGGAATTTGCTGGATAGACCACGTCACGAACAATGAGACACTCAATAAGAACAATGTCAGAGAGGCGATCGGTCACATGCGTCACTATGGTCTTCTTCACGACATTGTGGTGGGGATGGTTGAGGGCAGAAACTGTTGAGGGCGACCTAGGCGGGAGTATTTGCAGTAAGTGTTCGAGGACATGAGTTATAGCTTTTATGCTGAGCTTAAGTGGGTTGCAGAGGATCGAGAATTTTGGTGATCGAGATGCAAGATTTTGTTGCTGCAAACCAATCCACCGGATTGATACTACGAAGAAGATAAGAAAGCATTTTTTTCCTTTTGGAAACCAAAAAGAGTGGATACAACAGTTCTGCTTATGTCCGGCAAAAATAATATTTTGGGATGGTAGGTTAAAGAAACCCTTCGAATAGCTCGGAGCTCAATACTTGCGACGAAGTGGTTAAAATGAGAGAAGCAATTAGATGCATTTGATGTAAAAGCATTGTCAATGTGAAATTAGCAATGAAAAATAAACTTTCAATCTTTTGTTGGAAAAAAAAACGATATTAGTTTCCGAACCATTCTATATTATTGTTACGACTACCTTTTATACTTTGAAAAACAAATATTTGATCGGATTGTTCAAACATTTTTATACGAATTTTATTTTTAAGATATGTGTTTCCCCAGTAGGAAGTTTTTTTTAATAATCTATCGTAAAAGAAACCTTGGAAATGTAATATTGCTAACTTCATATATTCGTCCCATATCCGTTCAATATCTAAGGTATATGGTCACCAAAAATCGTTGTTCATGTCTTGACACAAGAAAAATTCACAAGAACATAAGTATTATTCATAAGTAGCCGTCGGGTATAGCTCAATGGTCAAAGCGTTTGCTCTGCAAGCCAAAAAGTCGTGGGTTCGATCCCCGACGGAAATTAGAAAAAAAAAAGATTTGTAATCGATTTTTGAGCTCTAAAATACGCCCGGTTGATGTGAATTTGATCCCTCACCCGTAAAATGCCAGTCATAGCCTATTAATTAAAATAGGTGGTAGACGAAAGTCGTCCGGTGAAGACCACCCATTCATAGTGAATTCATGTAATAATAATAAGAACGATGCGTGAATCCCGGGCTGTAGTCTATGACGTTGGCGGATCAACGGTCATATAGAATCCGTGGATGAGACTTCAGAATTACTATCACCATCTGTCGGTATTCTCCTGTATGTGTTTAACAACGAAACTACAAAATCTATCGAAAACACATTCATATGTTGGTGCCCATCCAAGTTTTGGTCAATGAACGACAACCGCGCTTACAATGCTGATATTGTCTTTGCTTATACTCTTATATTCTTATATGGCAATAGTCATACATTGTCATCGATTGTTATTGTTTAGTTCTTGGCAGTTGACAGGTGTCTTTTGTATATTTCTTAACAATGGAGTGAATTTAATGAAGGCCAAATGCCCTCACCACAGCAGCTATTGACAATGAATACAGATCTTGAATCAAGTACTAACAAATCACGATGTATACCTTATATAGTATTTACTTTGTAAGTATATGTATCACTGGGTTACAGATGATCTTAGTGATGGCGCTGATATAGAGAGGGAGCGGAGGGCGCTGTCGGTTCGATGCAATATGTTGATTCGTAGGCTTGCCCTAAGGCTCCGCAAGCAACTTGCCAAAACATTTATTTGGAGCATCTCGATGTACGGTTGTGAGACATGGTGCTTATCTGAAAGTGATAAAGGCCTTTGAGATGTGGCCATACAGAAGATTTCTCGAAATTTCCTGGAGAGACCACGTCACGAACAATGAGGTTCTTATCAAGAAAGATAGGCACCTAGTAAGAACCATCTCAGAGAGGCGATCGGTCACATGCCGGTCATGTGCCACGATGGTCTTCTTCAGGACATTGTGGAGGGTATGGTTGAGGGTAGAAACTAGGCGCCCTAGACGGGAGTTTTGCAGCAAGTGTTCGAGGACATGAATTGTCGCTCTTATGCTGAGCTGAAGAGGGTTGCGGAGGACCGAAAGGAGTGGAGATCGAGATGCAAGATTCTGTTGCTGCAAACCAATCCACCGGATTGATATTACGAAGAAGAAGGGTTGCAGGTTAGATAGATACCATTTGTATGACAATTACTTCCATTCAAAATTTCTTAAACATTAATGCGACTCAATCATTTTAATTAGGCAGTTAAAAAGCATACCTGTATATAAAATATTATTCTTTTTATGATATTAAGCGAAATAATTAGTTTTAATTACGATTACATTAAAAACAAAGACGGAAATCGTATTATAAACAGACTAACCTTGTCTATTAACTTAAAGCGGTCGAATTATGACAAAATGGCATCTCTAACAGAGGGCGTTATAAATTTACAGTTCCGTTTTGATTTTGTTATTCGTTTGAGTAATTTGTCGCAGAAATTTCGCATTAAAATTTGATATTCAAGAAAATTGGCGCCCCTTACAAAATGAAGCCCTTTACTAATTGACAGAAAGTTATCAATATCCCTGATTAGTTAACTAAATAAATTATATTTATTAGAATACGTTTTTTTTTATGCAATCGCATGCAGGAGAGCACACCCGGTCAAGACCAGTGCACTCTATGACGCTGAATGCGGGAAACGTGTGTTGTGTTCGTGTGTGGGTTGGGCAGATTGCAAGTGTATATTTATCTGTTTCATGAAGAGATCCAGATTGTAGGAAGGAGGAAACACAGACGCTGGAAGAGCATTCCATAGATTACAGGTGGCATTAAGGAAGGAACTTTGGAAACTGACAGTTTTTGGTCGACACATATTAACCGTGTATGGATGTTCGGCAAGTGTAAGACGAGTTTTGTCGGTTGTGGGTGGGTGCAGGAGGAATTGGTTCTTTAAGTTCCGAAAAGCAGCGACCTAGGTAATAACGGAAGAAAAGACTAAGATAACCATTATGTCTAAGTTCCTTTGATTGTAGATTAGACGTAAGGGTGTCATTGTTTATCAAACGAATTGCTCTTCTTTGAACTGAGCCAATTCAGTTAAGCAGGTATTTTGGGGCTCCAATCCAAAGGTGACTGCCGTATTCAAGAATAGGTCGGATGTGTCCTTTATTTAGAAGAAGAAGTTGTTAATCGTTGAAATACCGACGTGATCAAGGACATAAGGAAAAGTAAAAATGATAACCAATTCTCTGACCGTGGCCGGGCTATTTACGTGGGAAAGCGTGACGCGCGGTTCGTGTACAACCGGCTGACCCGCTAAGCCGATTGTTCGTATCTCAAATTTTACTCGTATTTCAAAGCAAAAAATCGCTCGTTCGACGACTCGTATTTTATAAAAACTCGTACGTCAGAACACTTGTATATCAAGGTACCACTATATTATATATATTTTTAAATAATTGATTTTTAGACTAAAGTATGATAAATGGTCTAGTAGCGTCACAGACGAACGCTCTAACAAAGCGCCTGTAGTGTCACCTTTTTTTCTGTGACGGACGTGTGGAAGAGTAGACGAAAATACAGTGATACAAAAAATTGGCACGCGAACTAAACAAATATTAAAAATCATTTTTATTTTTCTGTAAAAATTTCATTCAACCATAAAATGCCAGTCATAGCCTATTAATCAAAATTGGTGGTAGACGAAAGTCGTTCCGTTTAAGACCATCCATTCATAGTAGATTCCTGTTATAATAAGGAAGATGCGTGAATCTCGGGCTGTAGTCTATCACGTTGGCGGATCAATACCCCACATGCAGCGCTTAGCCATATGCAGCATGGTAAGCGTCATATAATTCAACAGATGAGACTTCAGAATTACTATCATCTGTTGGTATTTTCTCGTATGTGTTTGCATAAAAAAATAAAAATGCTTTTTGCGTGCGCCCAGTAACGGGTCCCCATCTGGATTTCAAAACAAGACGGGACAGGGAGGGTTTTCACCAAGCGAGTTGATAATTGTAATGTCATGATGAATAACGATGGTATGATGTCATGATAAATATATATATATATAATCGTGTCGGAAACAACAGGGTCAGATCCTGTCTGCCCAGAAGTGGGCGACGTCGATGGCGTTACTCCCGGCCATCATCAGGTCTTCCTGGGTGCAGCTGCTCAAACACAGCGCACACTCCAGAAGGTGTGACACGGTCTAATCCGCGCCGCAGTCACATTCAGTCGGTCCGCTGTAAAACTGCCAGGCCTTCATTTGTGACTTCGTCCTGCATACTCCATTCCGAAGTCTGTCATGATGATGTAATGTGTATCAAATTGTATGGTTCCCCATTTCTGTTTTTTTTCTAAATGTTCCCATTCTCCAGATCGTATCTAGGGGCTAGCTTTGTCTTCGTCAAAGAAACCTTTTCCATGGCTAATCGTGATAAACGCCACAATGGTATACTTTTTTTTTTACATATTATAGCTATCCCATGCACACATGAACCATTGCATTGAAAAATATCTACACTAGATAAATTCCGTACAATTTAAATAGTAATTTTGCCACATTAAAATATGGTCTGATTCTACGTGAGTATTTTATCTAAATAGTTAATATACATATTAACATCCTCGTCTCTTTCAAAAGGTTGTTATTCAGTCGCGTGATGGCAGGATTAGAAGCAGATTAATAACACATACTTTTTCGAAAGCACATCGACATATATTTACGATAAACTTTACAAACCTATGGCCCAACCTAGCCACATCATTAGGCCCCGCCACAATACAATATGCTCTCGCCGACGGGCGGCACACGACTGGCGATCCCGTGATGGGCTGTCGCCCTAATTAATCATTCATTTTCAAAAATTTAATGTTATAAAGCAAATAATTGGACGCGGTGTACAAGTCTATGGTTCAAATCCCATACTCCATTGTACGTGTTTATTTGGCGGGCATGACTTAGTTGTAAATTGTTTGCTTAAATGCCAGTGATAGTCTATCAATTAGAATTAATGATAGACGAAAGTCGTCTTGTAAGCATTCTAAAGAAAAGTAGCTATTATAAGTTGGTTTCCTTAAACCAAGAAATAACTATGCATACGGGTGAATTTGTCGGCGGATATTGCTCAATGGACAAAGCGTGTGCTTTGCAAGCCGAAGGTCGTGGGTGCGATCCCCAACGGAGATTAAAAAAAAATTGATCCCCCCACTTGTAAAATGCCTATTAATCAAAATTGGTGGTAGACGAAATTCATCCCGTGAAGACCACCCATTCATAGTGAATACCTGTTAAAAATGTATGATTGTGAATGCCGGGCTGTTGTCTATGATGTTAACAGACCACATTCCGCATGCAGCGTTTATCCATATAAAAAAGGAAGCATAGTATCCACAGATTAAATTTCTTTACCACCATCTGTCGGTATTCTCCTGTATGTTTTGATATTCTCCTCTCGGAGTTGGATATCGAATTACTGGGTGACAAGATGCAGAGCAGGTTGATAATACAAAGAACTTGTTTTCGTCTCACAATTCTCGTTTATTTTACAAACACTTGCTTTTTCGTCCCCGTTATGGCGAACGCAATTAGGCGTTCCCATAACGGTCGCGAGCGAGCTCCAACTGACGACGCGCTCTGACATCTAGCGCTGCCAGACAGTCGCGGCAAAAAAAGCGAATTAAAGATGACCAACATGACATGGGTCAACTGTCAAAACAAATAAACTGGCGTATGCAAACGCCTGCGTAATATTCTATAATTAAAACTTACATTATTAGATGTGCATGTCAGGCGAGCGAACATAAATAAGAGACAAAAGATAGTTTTTCAAGGCTTTACGGCATCAGCCTTAAATAATGTATTTATTTAGCTTTACATTATATTATATTAGATACCATTAAGCGCATTCTAAAAACTTGTACAGTAAGACGAACATTCAGTACATTCTAAACTCTAACTTAAATACAGAAATTGCATTACAATTCGTCTCCACGTATATTTTTAATGACGTACAAGCCAACGAGAGACCTTCTAGTTAGTACACAACTTCAATATGATACAGTTAACCCTCTTATAGCGTCGAAATCGAAAACACATGCTGTAGACTTTAAAGCTCCGCAAGCAACTTACCAAAACATTTGCTTGGAGCATCTTGATGAACGGCTGTGAGACATGGTGCTTATCTGAAAGCGATTAAAAAATACTACAGGCCTTTGAGATGTGGTCATACAGAAGGATTCTCGGAATTTCCTGATGGGACCACGTCACGAAAAATGAGGTTCTCAGCATAATCAAGGAACTTAGCACTTAGTAAGAACCATCTCAGAGAGGCGATCCTGATGGATCGTTCATATATTTCACGTAAGAGAGGCCCAATTCAGACAAGAACTCCAAGAGTTTCTTTGGAGGAATAATTGGTTGGCTTCGTCTGTCTGATAAGCATAGGGACCTTCTGTTGCTTGTCTTTATTGCTTTGTTCATAGTACTTAATCATAAGTACCTAATTTTGTATATATTGTATTTTTTATTTGTATTTTTATTGTACTTCAGAAATGCATTGAGTTAACATAATTTGTAATGTTTCTGAAAGGCAAAATAAACAAAATTGAAAATTGAAATATCATGCGCCACGATGGTCTTCTTCACGTCATTGTGGAAGGGATGGTTGAGGGTGGAAACTGCAGCAAGTGTTCGAGGACATGAGTTGTAGCTCTTGTGCTGAGCTAAAGAGGTTGCAGAAGATCGATAAGAGTGGAGATCGAGATGCAAAATTTTGTTGCTACAAACCCAATCCACCGGATTGATACTACTAAATACTACGAAGAAAGATAGTCTTCTAATATCCGTTCCATTTGTAAATAAAAATTACTAATTTTTGTCCATTGCAAATTATCTTTGTGTCATCGACGTCAAATTATTTCTGCCCAATATCTGGCAACATTTAAGCAGGATCTTAGGTTGAGGCGGTCTGCAGGTCTCCATAGTCGAAAACAGTGTCTCTGACAATTTTTTGAACGAACTCCTAACCACAACTGTATGCAGTTTGTAGTAATTAGCTTACACATTTTGTGAAGATCGAATAACTAGTCCGACGCTCCCAAATCTTGGATTATTGTGTGCTTAAAAGGCTGTTATTTTTTTTACTTTAGAATGTGTAGTTGTATAAATAACTGCCGCACACGCTATAAGAAAAATGTCTTTATTGAATGAACGCTATAGGAGGGTTGACTCTACTATTTACAAGTTCCCAGTAAATTTAGTTTGCTTCGGGCGTTTCTACATACACTATCTAACATATTCTATGTTCACATGTACTAAGTGCAAGCGAATAGCGACAGTTACTAACACTGCTATCTATCAACGTGTAGCTGTAACACCAATATATTGAAGTTCATTATTTTGTTGATTACATCGAGTAGAATATATTAAAACATTAAAATTTAATATTCATAATCATCATTATAGATATGATCCTATAATGGAGCATATGGTCCTTTTCTCATCCCGTGTCATCTTTGACTCTTAACCACTTCATCGCCACACGTTTTTTTCGCCCTTGACACTTTCTCTTGAATGTCTCCCAAACTATCGAAAAATATCAATCCTTTTTGGTTTGTTAATATTTTAAAATATTCATAGATGTCGTTGTGAGAGAATCGGAATCAATTTTGAAATGCATCTTTCGAATACTGCGAAGCGCGCACAGCTGTGATTATGGCGATTGTACACGTAGAGCGCACAAGTGTGCTTACGGCGATCGTCGGGTTAAAGTTCGCCGAGTAAATTTTACTCATATTTACGAGTAGTTGCCGATCACAGGTCGGCGAAAGGTCGGATATTTTAAAGAAAAGGTAGCTGTAGCTTATGCTCTCTTATGTCCCAGACAGGTCCACCTTAGTCTATTAATCGACTGAAGTATAAAAAGCTGCCTTATCTGCTTCCTTACCGCAAAGTCGAACCATCGAGTTTTATTTATTCTACACAAGCATTTTCTTTCAAAATCCATTATATGGCTGCATTCGCTTTTATTCAGATGCCTTCAGAAACGATGTGGGTAATATAGGTGCTGAATAGCCGTACTACTGGGAGTGCGATGGTTTGACTTTTAAGAATAATGATGTGAAGGAGCGGACAATACAGCTGGTTTAGCATAGAGCATAAACAACTGCAACAAGTCCGAAACGGCGGCTCAACTTAAGCAAGACGGTAACCCATCCAAGTTTGACTCCCCGTAAATTTTGCTTAACTTCCGTGAGCTGACGAAAAACGCGCATAAAATGTAACAAATCTTTTTTTATATTTATGAATTTTTTAAATAAATATACTTTTATTTTTATCTTCGTCCGGGATCGAACCCACGATCTTTAGTAAGGTAACCAGTCGCTTTTACCTCTCAGCCATACCCACCGGTTTTTCTCATTGTTTGATGTATTGATTTGAAATGCTTCCCTTACCAATTCCCCACAGTGCTTGTTTGTTCCCCTTGTTTGTCGTGTCTGAACGTTGTCTGTTGTGTCTGAACCTCTGTCTGTTATGTCTGAAAGCTTGTCTGTCTGTGTGTCTGTTGCTGTTGTTTGCCTACATCAAATACAGCGATATAAGCCACGATTTTGGATCAAAAATGAAGAATTTACTATCAAACATATTGTGAAAACTATTGTTAAGGCACTTGTATATTCATACCTCATATAAACCTAGAAACTCTAAAAAATATAGAAGGGTCACTATAGGAGTATTCTTTATCACAAAATTTACATTACATATGCATTATGACTGTTCAACGATATCGCCTCGAATATTGATATATTCCAATTGAGAGAAGCCCAGTTTCGACATGAGCTCCACGAATTTATTTAATTTCGTGGAGTCTTCTGTTTAACGGGCTCCGGGGCTTTTTAAATGATTGTATTATTATTGTGTTATTTATAAATTGTTATTTATCTTGTATCCTGTTTTAGAAATGAATTAAATATTAAAGTTATTTGTAATGTTTCTAAAAGAAAAATAAATTGAAATTTAATTGAAAAATTGAATTGAAAATTATGTTAAAATTCTTAGTTCATATCATGTGTTTTACGTTAAATTTCTGTTACGTTACATGCGAAGTACAAAACATGTGTTTTTCATTACATTTCTAATTAATTCGTTACATCCTAGTTCATTACACGTGTTTTTCATCACATTTGTGTAAGGTTACCTGCCTAACACTTAACATGCATGATTCGTTACATCCTAGTTCATTACGCATGTTTTACATCATATTTGTGTAAGGTTACGTGCCTAACACTTAACATGCGTGATTCTTTACTCTCCTAGTTCATTACACGTGTTTTACATCACATTTGTGTAAAGGTACGTGCCTAACACTTAACATGCATGATTCGTTACATCCTAGTTAATTACGCATGTTTTACATCATATTTGTGTAAGGTTACGTGCCTAACACTTAACATGCGTGATTCTTTACTCTCCTAGTTCATTACACGTGTTTTTCATCACATTTGTGTAAGGTTACATGCCTAACACTTAACATGCATGATTCGTTACATCCTAGTTCATTACGCATGTTTTACATCATATTTGTGTAAGGTTACGTGCCTAACACTCAAAATGCATGATTCGTTACACTTCTAGTCCATTATACGTGTTTTACATCATATTTGTGTAAGGTTACGTGCCTAAAACTTAACATGCATGATTCGTTACATCCTAGTTCATTACGCATGTTTTACATCATATTTGTGTAAGGTTACGTGCCTAACACTTAACATGCGTGATTCGTTACATCCTAGTTCATTACGCATGTTTTACATCATATTTGTGTAAGGTTACGTGCCTAACACTTAACATGCGTGATTCGTTACATCCTAGTTCATTACGCATGTTTTTCATCATATTTGTGCAAGGTTACGTGCCTAACACTCAAAATGCATGATTCGTTACACTTCTAGTCCATTAAACGTGTTTTACATCATATTTGTGTAAGGTTACGTGCCTAACACTTAACATGCATGATTCGTTACATCCTAGTTCATTACGCATGTTTTTCATCATATTTGTGCAAGGTTACGTGCCTAACACTCAAAATGCATGATTCGTTACACTTCTAGTCCATTAAACGTGTTTTACGTCATATTTGTGTAAGGTTACGAGCCTAACACTTAACATGCATGATTCGTTACATCCTAGTTCATTACGCATGTATTACATCATATTTGTGTAAGGTTACGTGCCTAACACTTAACATGCATGATTCGTTACATCCTAGTTCATTACGCATGTTTTACATCATATTTGTGTAAGGTCACATGTCAAGCACATGCGTGTTACTTGACAAAAACTTACTTCAAAAAAATATATTTTAGATTACGTCCGTTTTGTGTTATGTAAATTGGATGTCTACCTTATTGCATGCGTGTTTCGTTACACGCATAATTTATTACACGTATTTACATCATAATTGTGTTACGTTATGTATATTTTTAGTTTATTACAAGTGTTCAACTTCACATATGTGTTACGTTACATGCCTGGTATGAGTAAGTTACATGTATTTATCATTCCATTCCAGTCATGTTTATTATGTAACGTTATATGCTAAGCACAATAAATGTATATTTTTACACATTTCTAGTTCATAACACGTGTTATACGTCACGTTAGTGTAAGCTTACATGCAAAATAAATGTGTGTTTAATCACATTTTTACTAAATAACACGTTTTTTATGGTACATTTGTGGTAGGTTACATGTTTATTACAAAAAATACATGTTTCGTAATATTAAAATTTTATATCACGTATTTAACATGCATGCATTCATTGCATGTTTTTACATTACATTATTAATTCATAGCATGTCCTTAACGTCACGTATTTGAACATGCTTAGCGCGTTACGTGTCTGTTACGTGTCTGTTACGTGTCTGTTACGTGTCTGTTACGTGTCTGTTACGTGTCTGTTACGTTAAGTGTCTGTACCCATATTATAACCATATCTTTACGACTTATTTTCGTACAAATATATCCTGAAAAATTGTAAACATCAATAATTCCCTTGAGATCTTCGTTAATAAGCGAAGTAAGCATTTTCAAAGGCATTGTTGATTTTTTTCAAAAGGGAAGCATTTGATAATTGAAGTATGTACTTAGAAACAACACAGAACGTCGATTTAGTTTAATTTTATTTTGCGATCTGCTTTCTTATAAGAGCATACCTACTTTTCTTTCCATACCCACCTGTAATGAAGAATGCTTAGAGGTAATGTTGTTCCTTACGAAGCTAAAAATCGTGTATTCGATACCCGACAAAGCTTTAAACAACTAGGGTTCTTAATAAATTTCTACGCTTTTATAAATATTTACTACCTAACCTACACTTGCCGGGCGGCATAGTTCAGTGGTTGAAACGTTTGCTTTTCACTCAGACGCCATCGGTTCGCATCCCGACCGAGCTTGATTTTCTTAAATCGATTTCAATAAATCTAAGCTCTTTACATGCCCCCAGTTGAGTCGAGCCACCCCTTAAGGACAAAACAAAAAAAATCCAGGCCTCGGGAGCATCGGGCTGATCATCCGATCTCTATAGAAACCCTGATCGTTGAACACCCAAATATTTCTCTCATACTACTATTTTTGTTCGCTCGTCGGACATGCGTATGTCGCCATATTGGTATTTTTAAAAAATTCGCTTACGCGTGTGACGTTAGTTATGAACCTGGCTTTCTGTAATTGGTGCGCCATTAATTTTGTAGATCGCCACTTGCGGCGCTGGGCTATCGCCCAATTCAAGCGCTTAGTGACCACTAGTTGTGTGCCGACCGCGACTAGTGTCCTGGGTTCTCATGTTAGTTCATGTGACTCGGTCCGAAAGTTTGTCAAGTTTAATTTAAATATGTACTTCTGAAAAGTCTGTGTGTTGCTAATCTGCTCCTCATCTATCCACCATGTCCTAATAACGAACCCGGCGACGTGAAGTTGTTCTTCCTTAGTAAAGGTGATGTTAAATTATTTAATAATATAATAATAATAAAAATATTATTTTAGCCACTAGTTCCATAATCAAATGAGTGGAGCACCGGATCCCCTCTGGATGTCCACGTGAAGGCGCATCCAGTGCCCCTCCAAACGTGAGTCCCACCTATCTGCCCACACAGCGACTGCCGCAAACGCGCGCCGACAGAGAAGCGCAACGCTTCCTTATTATGGCATGGAAGCCATCCACTCGCACCTCCGTCAACATGCCTGAGGCACTGCAGTATCGCGGCAGACCCTACAACATTAGGATGATCCCATTTAATGAATTGATGAGTGCTCATATTCTAGGGTGAACTTTCCATTTGCTGTTGAAAGTTTGAATAGAAGAACACTCCTTTGCGGTTGATTCTGCAAACGTTTTCCCAACCAATTATTCATGAAATTTAAAATAATAAAACTCGATGGTTTAGTTCCATCGTTGTTCGCAGCGTACCTAATGAGAATCACCATTAGATGTGCAAGGATTTCATTAATAGAACGAATCGTTGAGGGAGTAAATGATATTGCGTTGCACTTAGATTTGAAATACTACAGGGAACGGAAAAAAACTGTTTTAAATCAAAACTACAAAGAAAACCATCAGCTTTTTTGCCACTCCCTGTGTGAAAATGCGGCGCCAGTATGGGATCGATCAGCCCATTGTAATCAAGTAGATACTGGCCTGAATGATGCATGCAGAGTCGTCACGTCACAGGCTGCCTCAAACCAACACCCATTTCAAAACTATACCCCTTGGCTGGTATCGCACCACATAAAACATAAAACGCAAAGGCATATGCACCGAAGAAATGCGTAAGGCAATCAACCAACAATCCTACTGCTTGTATAATCAGATACCCCCAACACCCAGACTGAAGTTGCGAAACAGCTTTCTGAGATCCGCACAACCTCTCACATCCGGCCCTGAACATGAGAGCCTGGAAATTCTCGAACAGATTAAGAACCGGAGTTGGTAGAACAAAGGACAACCTCGAGCGGTGGGGAACGCTTCGGTAGGGAGAGATGTGCGCCAGAACACGTAATTGATGTGAATCATGATGATTAAGATGACCCTCAGAAGAGGCATTGTCCTTAGTAGGTTAGTATAACTAAAAAATTAATCGACTTTCGTAAAACGTACGCTTTCTTTTAAAGAATATTTAGTAATTGCGCTGTTCTTTCCTTTCTGTGTTATTTGAATTTTCCCGGCGGGTACAGCTCAGTGGATAAATCGTTTGCTTGGCAAGCATGAAGGTCGTGGCTTCGATCCCCGACGGAGATTATATATATTTTTTTATAATCGATTCTGAGCTCTAAAATACCCAGGTTGGTGTAAATTTGATTCCCCACCCGTAAATTCGCAGTCATAGCCTATTAATAAAAATTGGCGTTAGACTAAAATCGTTCTGTTGAACCCACCCATTCATAGTGAATTCTTGTAATAATAAGCACGATGCGTGAATGTCGGGCTGACGTTGGCGGATCAAAACTCCACATGCATCGCTTACTCATATGTAGAATGGTTAGCTCCAGTATGTGTTGGTATCCTCCTCTTCCATTTAAGACATCGATTTACTGGATGAAGGACGCAGGATCAGGTTCACATTATAAACAACTTGTTTCTGTTTCACGATACATGTTTTTGTCAATAACGTCGCCCGTTAAATGGCCGCCCTTAGGGACGGTCCTACCACGAGGACGGGCGAGTTGCGACTACTTGCCCGCTCTCACATTTCGGCGGTACCACCCGCCAAGAGGACAGTTGTACCAACTGTCAATGGACCAACTGTCATAACAATTATTTTTGGCGTATGCAAACACCGCTTAACATTCGATGTAGATGTCACGCAAGCGAACCTAAATAATAGACAAAAGATCGCTTGTTGAGGCTTTACGGCATCGGCCTTAAGGAGCTATATCAAGCTGATATCAGTGTTTACATTAAAAAAACTCTGCCTCTTAGGACTGAATGGTACAGGTCACGGGACCGTCGGGCTAATAATCCGATCCTGTGAAAACAAAGGTTCAGTATATTATGGGTAAAGATTAAATGTATTGCACTGTGAATGGTTTTCAACAGTTTCGCTAGTCAGCCAAACCTCTCTACGGGATGTTGGTAAATGTTGACTTTACCGTACTCTTCATCTTGCTAGCATTTTAAACCTCGCAGGATCGCTTCCAGTGTTGAAAGAGGTAAAGATCTACTTTCACGACCATAATTTATACGGTTCGTTACTTTTCGAAACGAATTGATAATTTCAAAACGTGTTTCTATAATGTACGAATATTTTGAAAAAGTAAACTTCAATCTAAAAATGTTAAATAGAAACTAATAACGGAAAAATTTGATGACCACATGGTCCAATTGGGTACGCAGAAGCGTGTTTTACCCTATGTGCAATATATGGGACTCGCAGTTTTACTTAAGATAAAAACAGTGCCGTTAATAGAGCGTCTGTATCGCCCCTAATTTTCATTTACGACTGTGAATCTTGGCATCTCATCAAAATCCAATGCAACCGTATATATATATATATATATTTTATGTAAACACACACAGGAGAATACCGACAGATGGTGATAGTAATTCTGAATTATCTGTGAAATTCTATGACGCTTATGCATATGGCTAAGCGCCGCATGTGGATTGTTGATCCGCCACCGTTATAGACTACAGCCCGAGATTCACGCATCATCCTTTATTATTACAGGAATTTACTATGAATGGGTGGTCTTCACGGGACAACTTTTGCCTACCACCAATTTTAATCAATAGGCTATGACTGGCATTTTGCGGGCGAGGGACCAAATTCACGCCAACCAAATTCGCGACGAAATCTAACGATATTTATTTACATGCTTTACAGATTCCCGTAAAGAATTCATGTAAGTTGATAAATGGAATAACTGCAGTTTCCTACCGTAGATGTCACAATGAGTACTGAAAGTAGCAAAACGATATATCACGTCAACCGATGTTAACGGTCGGAGAATCTATGACGGCATATATCGACAACCGATGCGAAAGGGTCAAGCGATCGGATGGTTAGCACTACGCTCTATTTCATCAAAAGAGGCAGCTCAACTAATGATGTGCGGTAACCTATCCAAGTTATTTTTCGTACCAATGTTGATTAACTTGTACAGAACTATGTACAGAAAAAAATATATATTAAAATTTTATCTTTTTTAAATCTTCGTCGAGGATCGAATCCACGATCTTTGGTATGTTTAGCAAACCGCTTTGCCTCTAAGTCATACACACTAGGACAGTGTTTTTCTGCAGTGATTTTCTGATGACGTATATGCGACACGTGGCTCTATGACGCTTGTGACCCAGTGGGACCATTTCTCAGTACCTTTCCACAACTTGACGAATGCCTATGAACCCTTTTGTTGACATTTCATCATGAAATATTCACGCGAAGAAAGGTATAAACTAAAGGTTCAAAGTATCAACTTTCATACTAGAAATCAAGAGTTCGAGCGTTTGTAAATGTTTATTTATTTAATTTAGTAATTTATTTACTGATTCAAAATGTCGACTTAATAACGTATATATAGTCCTCATCCATTTTTACGGTCGTGAATACGGGCATATCATTTCGTCGTTTTTACGTGTACTTAAATGAACGGGTGGTGTTCACGGGAAGACTTTCGTGTCTATCACCAGTGAAAAACAATTCCTATTAAAACACTGATGTCAAATGAATGTCGGACTGTACTCTTATCAACTTGATAGATTTTATATACTGTGCTTAACCATGTTCGTAATGGCATGCATCATATTTAACATCCCCTTTACTAGAGAAAAGAAGCGACTTCACGTCGCCGAGATCGTGATTAGAACGCGTGGTGGAGGAATGAGAAGCGGATGAGCAACACAAAGATTTTTTCAGAAGCACATATTTAAGTTAAAAATCGTCAAATTTTTGATTTGCTCGAGGCACGTGTTGTTAACGCCTCGAGCAGACACAGACTGATGGCGATAGTGCAGCGCCAAAATTAATATAGTGGCGATCTACCGAACTAGACCCGTCAAATAGCCAATATGGCGACACATGCGTGTACTACGAGCGAACAAAAATAAGAGACGAAAGATCGTTTATCGAGGTTTTCGGCACCAGCCTGCAAGGGCTATTATCATGCTGATATCGTATTATATATTGCTAAAATTTCTGTTTCAAAATCTGGCGGTAATTTTTAAATATGTATTTAAAAAAATCTCACCTACTCACAGTTATTTTCTTTTTAAATGATCGTTCTGTTTATATAAATAAACAACCTTTCTTTAATGTTTACATTAGATGAGGTGATTAGCCTGATGCTCATGAGTCCTGGATAATTTAGCCTTTAAAGACAGTACAACACAAAATAATAACTTAGAAGGTAACGTAATGTGAAAAATCGACGCAAACACTGTGAGAAAAATCTCTGTTAAAATTCAATAAGAGCGTGCGTTATAGAAGGGTTCACTGTAATGATGTTAGATATCACTGTTTTGCGTATGGCGTTTAGCCTTTCTCACATATGCAAGCATCATATAATGCATATTTAAATTTCTACTTCTCATCTTGTGGTATTCTTCTGTATGTGCTTACATAAAAAAATAACAAAATATCAAAGTAAAAATATTCCTTCTGTTGTCTCTATAACGCAATATAACATATGTGATTGATGCTCCTTGTTGCAGCATTTTTTTGTGTATATTTTTTGACTATATATTTCTTCTAATATACTCACGAAAATATAGCATGTTCCCTGAGAATTTACTCAAGTATAGTTTATAATGATTCACACGTTTGTCCGAAATAAATGATAGCTTCTAGCGCCGCAAGTGGCGATTTACATAATCAATGGCGCACCAATGATAGCAGCCATGTAAATAACTAACATCACACCCGTGACCGGACTTGTCCAAAATGCCAATATCACGACACATACATGTACGACAAGCGAACAGAAATCTTCTTCGTAGTATCAATCCGTGGATTGGTTTGCAGCAACAGAATCTTGCATCTCGATCTCCATTCCTTTCGGTCCTCCGCAACCCTTTTCAGCTCAGCATAAGCACTACAATTCATGTCCTCGAATACTTGCTGCAAATACTCCCATCTGGGGCGCCCTCTACAGTTTCTACCCTCAACCATCCCCTCCACAATATCGTGAAGAAGACCATCGTGGCGCATGATGTGACCAATCCATCGGGCTCGCCTCTCTGAGATGGTTCTTATTAGTTGTCTAACTTCCTTGATTATAAACAGAAATAAGAGACGAAATATTGTACATCGAGGTTTTCGGTACCAGTCAGCAAAGGATATATCATGCTGATGTCGCAATATATAAAATTGATCTAGTCTGGAATTATTTTTTATTTCACACGTCCTCAAACTGTCGTGTTCAGCGCTAGGGGGCGCCTAGACGGTCCGCCATGATGAAAAATTCAAAGACTCTTCCGAATTTCCCCCTCTTCATACCCATTAGTCTGTCAGTACATATTATATGCCCATTGGAAATGCATACCCTACGTATATCATGCTGCATATAAGAATTCAGAATCTTTCGAACCATATCCGGCAAGCTCAAATGCCTTGTCTCAGAACACCTGTATACACGGAAGTCCACACGGGAACATAAATGGTTCCTGGAAGCGTTCAGGGCAAGAGCTCGCGAATTTGCATAGACTGCAGCTGTATTGGCATACAAAATTTTAGGTGTTCAATCGTCAGGGGCTTTTGAGATGTGGTCATACAGAAGAGTCCTCGGAATTTCCTGGAGAGACCACGTCACGAACAATGAGGTTCTCAGCATAATCAAGGAGGATAGGCATCTAGTAAGAACCATCTCAGAGAGGCGATCGGTCACATCATGCGCCACGATGGTCTTCTTCACGACATTGTGGAATTGATGATTGAGGGGAGTATTTTCAGCAAGTGTTCGAGGACATGAGATGTAGCTCCTATGCTGAGCTGAAGAGGACTGCAGAGGATAGAGTGGAGTGGAGATCGAGATGCAAGATTTCGTTGCTGCAAACCAATCCACCGGATTGATGCTACGAAGATAAATCGTCAGCGTTTTTTAGGAGATCGAAAGATGAGCCTGCCACTCCCGAGGCTTGGAATTATTTCGGCCTTAATGGGCGGCTCAACACGACTGAGGGGCATGTACAGAGCTTACATTTTATTGAATATTTTTAAAAAAATCAAGCTTTGTCGGGTGTTGAACCGACGGCATCCGAATGACGAGCAAACGCTTTTATCACTGGACTATGCCGCCTGGCGAATCATCATCAGCCTGTGTCCGTCCACTGTTGAACGTAGGCCTCCCGCATGAGTCTCCATCGTCTTGGATCCTCCGCTTTCCGCATCCAGGTCACTCCCGGCCGGTGAATATGAAGAATAAATTCGACGAATTAGATAATGATAATATATTAGTTTGCCAAAGGTTATCGATGGCTGCTGCTTCAAGTTTCAACACTGCGCAAAAGTATCGCTCAACTAGTTGAACGGGACGCCCGAGAATTGTGGTTAGCGTACTGGAGACTAACTTTGACCATCCCTACTTATATAGCGATAGTTATATACATATATATTATATACGAGTATGTATCAAGAAACCAGCCAAACTTAACAAAACGGTGGATATATATATCTGCCGGCGGGTATAGGTCAATGGTCAAAGCGTTTGCTTTGCAAGCCAATAGCCGTGGGTTGGATTTCCGACGAAGATTAAATTTTTTTTTTTTAATTCGTATCTGAGCTCTAAAATACCCCCGGTTGGTGTGAATTTGATCCCTCACCCTTAAAATGTCAGTCATAGCCTATTAATTAAAATTGACGGTAGACGAAAGTCGTCCCGTGAAGATAACACAATCATAGTAAATTCCTGTAATAATAAGGATGATCCATTGATGACAGATTCCTGTAAAGAATACATGTAGGTTGATAAAGGGAATGACTGCACTTACAATTTCCTACCGTAGATGTCACAATGAGTACTGAAAGTATCAAAACGATATATCACGTCAACCGATGTCAACGGTCGGGGAATCTTTGACGGCATATATCAATCGATGCGAAAGGGTTAATAGATATACATATAGTTTAGAAAAGGCGGGATCTTTAAATACGTGTAAATAATACAATCCGTGTTAATTTCTCGAAAATATGGGCGGTGTAAAATGTTGACAATGGATTGAACATGATGTGCAATGTTCGTGGTTCAAATCTTCGCGTTTGCCGTTAATTTTTCTCCAAACTATTAAAGTATGTGTTTATGTAAATTTGTATGTGTATCCAATTGTAAAAAATGAAAATGTTTGCTTACCAATTGTAGAGGACGTGGGTTCGATCCCCGATGAATCTGAAAATAAAAATATATTATTTTTATTTTTTAAATTCCGAACCAAAATATACCATGTTGGTTTGAAATTGATTACTTGTACGTTAAATGCCTGTCATAGCATATTAATTAAAATTTTTAGTTGATGAAAGTCGTCACATGAATACCACTCAATCATAGTGAGAATGTAAGAATAAATGTCATTTATGTTGAATGAAGGCCTCCCAACTGACAAGATCCTTGACTGGCGGACCTGAAAATCCATGAACAGATTAAGAACCGGAGTTGGTAGAACAAAGGACAACCTCGAGCGGTGGGGAGTGCTTCGGCAGGGAGAGTCACTATTTATGACTGCCTCACACCTAAGATCCTGCTCCATGTGCCCAACAAGCTGCACATCTCAGGACCCAATGCTGGGCAACATACGGGCTATCGATGTTGCCAGATACTGGGCGAAAATAATTTGACGTCGCTGACACGAAGGAGAAGAAGTTAATCGTCTCATAGGTTCCATAAAGTTACAAGAAAAACACGCTAAAGAAATTTAGACTTCTCCATATCCGAAACATTTAATCGAATTAACGTCACTCAGTTCTATCAGTTGCCACTGTCCATGCCTTATCTTAAGTATCGATGCGTAAGCATTCTTTATTAATATTAATACATAGAATTTCGTACACCGCAAATTCCTCGATACTTGTTGTTTCGGACATTGATCCCCTCAATTCGCATTGAGTGGCAAAAATGCCCTGTGTCGTACCCGACTGAATGAATCTAAGATAAAGAGTTGATTGTAACAATTACTTTTAAGACTTTTGGATGTTTAATACAACACAGTTATGTTCAAAAATAACGTATTGTACAGAGGGCGTTTATTGTAGAAGAGACGGTATTATAAAAAACTGCTGCACACGTTGTATTATGTAAAATATCTACGTTGTAGGAGAGTTGATATTATTATCAAACAAATATTTCTGAACATTTCAGTGAAAGTACGTGATATGAACGTGATAATGCCAATTTAGAGCGAAATTGCATACAGCAAATTTAACTTCCTTGTATATATTTTTTCTACAAAGGCCATTTTTTTATGCATACACACGTTGAAGAACACCAATAGACGGGAAATAATAAAATATTATTTGTAAGCACAACACTTGATGTAATAAGATTGGTTCACAGACAGTATTAGTCCAGCGACTCATCCTGTGTAAACACATACAGGAGAATACCGACAGATGGTGGTCCTCGCTTGGTGATAACCCTCCTGTCCTGTTTTTGGAGACCCAGATCGGGACCCGTTACTGGACGCACGCGAAAGGCTACTTGTTAGAGAGTGGCTGAAGGCCTTCCCGTATTTCTAGGTGCATCAGTTAGATGTCAAATAGACCTCATTCTGCGAAGTTAGTAAGACAGATGGTGGTAGTAATTCTGAAGTCTCATCTGTGGAATTCTATGACGCTTACCATGTTGCATATGGCTAAGCGCTGCATGTGGAGTGTTGATCCGACAACGTCATAGACTACAGCCTGACATTAACGCATCATCTTTATTATTACAAGATTCACTGTGAATGGGTGGTCTTCACGGGTCAACTTTCGTCAACCACCAGTTGTAATAAATAGGCTATGACTGGCATTTTACGGGTGAGGGATCGAATTCACACCGACCGGAAGTATTTAGAGTTTAGAAATCAATGAAAAATCTTTTTTTTAAACTCCGTCGAGGATCGAACCCACGACCTTTGGCTTGCAAGGCAAACACTTTGACTATTGAGCTAGCGAATGATGATTGAGATGAATGAACTCATTACAGTCAAGCACTTTATCCATCAAGCCAAATATTCGTTTGAATACGCTACGTATGTAAAAAATTTCAACTACATAATTCAGTAAAAGAAATATTTTTATAAATATTCTATTTTTTTATGTTCTAAGTTGACATTTATTTTTTTGCATTGTAAATATTTTTACACGGTTTTTTTTTGTGCGCCGTCAACTGTTAAAAATAATAAAATAAATACCTGTGATTTTGTTTAAAAAGGTGAACGTATCTTTTTTATCCGTTTTTGTACCCGAAACTTTCGACATCATATTTGTAATTTTTTTATCATCAATTTTATGACGCATTTATGTGTGGCGTCGGTCTAATCGCCACGCTATGCTTAAAAAGTTTTGGCTTTATGATATTTTTGGGTTGAGCCGCTTCTTAGGATCAATGGTTCACGCCTTGGGAGCATCAAGCTTATGATCCGGTTTCTTAAAAAGCTTGAATGAAAAAATAGCCGGCGGGTATAGCTCCATGGCCAAAAGCGTTTGCTTTGCAAGCCAAAGGTCGCAGGTTCGATCCCCAACGGAGATTGAAAAAAAAGGATTTTGTATCGATCTCTGAGCTCAAAAATACCCCTGTTGGCGTGAATTTGATCCCTAATCCGTAAAATGCCAGTCATAGCCTATTAATTAAAATTGGTGGTAGACGAAAGTCTTCCCGTGTAGACCACCCATTCATAGTAAATTGCTGTAATAATAAAGGATGATGCGTGAATCTCAGGCTGTAATCTAAATATGACGTTGTCGGATCAACACTCCACATGCAGCGCTTAGCCATATGCAGCATGGTAAGCGTCATAGAATTCCACAGATGAGACTTCAGAATTGCTGTCACCATCTGTCGGTATTATACTGTACGTGCTTACATGAAAAAAAAAAAGCTGCCCTCTCCGCCCTTAGGTCACAAGGCGCCCTAGGCAGCCGACCCACTGCGCCACCCCCTAAAACCGGCACTGTTTGTACACCACTTTGAGTATCTATAGTGGCTGTCTAAACCAAAGTTTCCAAGTGTTTCTAATGGTCCCCACCACAGCAGCCACAGACGGACGAGCACCATCAATCCTATCCTCTCACTCTCACTAACACTTCATCTATCTCTGTACTTGAAACTTACTTATAACGAAGTTTCGCAACCTAAAAGACGTTATAAATTACCGAACAAAGTCACTAGAAAGATTTCTTCGAACAGTACATAAATTATCAATATGATTATCTATTAATTAATTTTATTCCTATATCCGAAAATGAATTAACGGAGAGTACATTTCTCACCTCCGATTTGCAGATGACATAGTGCTACTAGCCGAATCACCTGACAAGCTCCAAGACATGCTCTACGACCTCAATGAAGCGTCGAACAAAATTGGTATGAAAATGAACATGGATAAAAAAAAAACCATGATTAATAGTCATATTTCACAGACCTTCGACTCTATTTCCATTGGAGGAACACAAATAGAGGTTGTAAACGACTATACATATCTGGGACAAGTAATACAACTAGGAAGAAGTAACTTAAAAAAAAAAAACGACAGGCGTATACAACTGGGATGGGCAGCATATGGAAAACTAAAGTACATTTTTAAAGCGAAAATTCCTCAATTTATAAAAACTAAGGCGTTTAACCAATGCATCTTTCCTGTATTAACTTATGGCGCAGAGACGTGGAATCTAACAGCATGTCTTACCCATAAAATAAAGTTCACTCGTGTTATGGAGAGATCCATGATCGGAGTGTCGCTAAAATATCCGAAACGAAGAAATACGCAGAAGAACTCAAGTAGTGGAGGCTACCTAAAGAATAGGCACACTCAAGTGGCAATGTGACATATCTGTCGAAGGTGCGATGGTTGATGAGGAAGAAAAGTGCTTAAAGTGATAAATGTACAAGTGTAAAATGGTAGTCATAGCTTATTAATTAAAATTGGTGGTAGACGAAAGTCGTTCCGTTTAAGACCATCCATTCATAGTAAATTACTGTAATAATAAGGATGATGCGTGAATCTCGGGCTGTAATCTATGACGTTGACGGATCAACACTCTACATGCAGCGCTTAACCGTATACGTAGCATGGTAAATGTCATAGAAATCACATATGACATTTCGGCATTACTATTATATCATCTGTCGTTGTTCTCCTTTATGTGTTTACATAAAAAAATGTACATCAAACATATGTCTTCTGTAGCCTTGCCATTTGCCATCATCCGGGGTCGGCTCTCCTTGTGCACATTCGCCATGTCTGTCTGTCCTGCGTTGCATTCTCGGTCAAGCCCAGAATTTTCAGATCCTTGTTTACAGTTGCAGTCCAGGTTGCCTGTGGTCTTCCAGGCCTTCTTCTCAGCGTGGGTATATTGAGTGCTCTCTTCACCATGTGATCCTCATCTCTCCGTGTCACATGCCCATACCATCTAAGGCGGTTTTCCCTTATCTTTTCAGGTATGGGGGCCACCCGAAATGAACCCCGAATATGCTCATTTAGAACTCTGTCCATTCTAGTCACATGTACACGTGTTTAATATGTGATTTAACTCTGACGATGACCCCTATAACGGTGGTCAAAATATCGTAATGTTTTTTTTTATGTTTTTTTTTGTTTTTTTTTAAGGACCTGCAGTTGATAGCTAAGCGAGAAGTCAACGAATCTGGAGTCAGTGAGGTTGTAGTTCGCCAACACAACGTTTCGCCATCTCTGTCTACATCCAGGGAGGCACTCAGAGAGAATTTAATCAGAGAAGCGCAGTGAGTCCCTTTTCAACTATTTTTTTACCTGCATTTTACAACAATCATATGCACCAACTAGAAATCAATGGTACACAGTCGTAAGGTTGGTTCTCTTAGTGTTTTCTACCGTTATTACCACGGTCGCTGCTCTTCAGAACTAATTAAACTAACTCCTTCTGCACCCATCCACAACCGACAAACTCGTCTTACACTTGCCGAACATCCATACACGGTTAATATATGTCGACCAAGAACTGGCAGCTTCCAAAGCTCCTTCCTTAATGCCACCGGTAAGCTGTGGAATGAGTTTCCTCCTTCCTACACTTGGATCTCTTCAAGAAACAGATAAATATACACTTGCAATCTCCCCAACCCACAAACAAACACGAACACAACACACGTCTCCCGCATGCAGCGTCGAGTCTCACTGGCTGAGCGACATAGAGTCCATTAGTCTTGACCGGGTGTGCTCTCCTGCATGCGTTTCGCGAGCAACAGGAGGCGCGACTCATCCATGTTTTGGTCGTCATTGAAGGTTGCTTTACTTCGACGATACAACAAGACTGCGCTAATAATATGCCATTATCGCTGGATCATTTTTATCTTGATTAGAAAATCGATAACTTTTTTAATTTTATTTACGAAAATAACATTTTTTCATTATACTCCCGTCTAATTAAATTGTTCTTATCTTCTTTCGTTAGTTGATGAGTCTCCTCGTCATTTACTGAGGAATCACTGTCCTCCGAGCTCCTTCATCGGATCCCTCGCATCAACTTCCATCTTAACTGACGTATTAAGCTCCATAAACAACGATTCGAAAAATGTACAACAAAAAAAACTGTAATGTAATGTAAAAGCGCAGATCAGGCACTCACCAAAGAGTGTCAGACAGAGTTTCATATGCTTTGGCGTACAGGCCACTGAGAGCGTAGAATATGCTCGTTTTGAACTCTGTCCACTCTAGTCACACCGCCCGCCCACCTCAACATCTTCATCTCTGCCACATGAATCCTATCCAAGTCGCGTTTCAGCGGGGTCCGACACTCCGATCCGCAGAGCAGAGCTCCGCAACCTTTTCTCATCTACGGCACACCAAAGTACTTCTTTGGATTCTACGGCACACCAAAGTACTTCTTTGGATTCTACGGCACACCAAAGTTTTCACCTTGAATACTGCGGCACACCAAAAGCCAAAAATAGATATTAATTTGATCAATTTCACTCTTTTTTAAGTTCATTTAGATCTTAATAAAGCAAGTAGCTCCTTGTATGTCTAAATAAATAGGCGATAGGCGCTGTGAGCTTGAGGACCGTTGTAAGATTATTTATTTAATAATATTGCCTTCTTTGATCGCGGCACACCTGTATCGGCTTACGACACACCAGTGTGCTGCGGCACACCGGTTGCGGAGCACTGCCGTAGAGCATAGCTGGCCTTACAGCAGTTTTTTTTCGATTCTACCTTTGGTCCTCACTGGAATCTTGCTGTCACACAAAACCCCAAAGAGAGACCTCCATTTCAGCCACCCTGCGTTTAATCTATGCTCCACGTTGAATTCAGTTTTTGCGTCTAAGGATATCACAGATCCGAGATACATACTGATACAAGACACTGTATTTACATACAATAATTTTAAGTATTATTTAACTATTATATAGGGTCCGCCATCTAACGTTTTTTTTTTTCAACTAGTGCTTATTTCGTGAATGGTAACACTTAGCTCATGTCTGATTTGACAGATAATTAGTTTTATCCTTCCGCTAAACGAATATGGTTGTGTATACGCTTGAACAACGCAGGGAAATATTGCGACATTACTTTGAAAATCATGGTAATGTTGCAGAATGTGTGCGAAAATTGCGTACGGATTTTGGAAGAAGAGAATCACCGTCAGCTCCGTATGTTCGTTATCTTGTGAAAAAAGTGAAAGAAACTGGCATCCTCATCGATAAACCAAAGCGTGAAAAGCCAAAAACAGTGCGTACACCCGAGAATATTGCTGCTGTGGCAGAAAGTGTGCGTGAAGCGCCACCAATGGCGCTTCCATGCGGCGCGGCCATGTTGAACGAATTTTTGTTCACAAAAATTGAAGAGGAGAATATTGGCAACATTTGGTTTCAACAGGACGGCGCTACGTGCCACACAGCCGAAGCTACACTCGATGTTTTGCGCCCTGTTTAAAAAAAAAAAGTTATTTGGCGGACCCTTTATTAACCCGGATACTATGTAGTATAAGTATCATATATTTCGTTAAATAGTCAGGGATAGCGTTAAATTTCTATTAGTATAGTTAAAAAGTTGCTTTACGGACTAAGCGCACGCGTCACATAGAGATGTCATCGAGGACTATCGGTATTGCTAGGGATTGATATTTTTCCATAGATTTGTGCAGGGTCTATTGAAAAATTAAGGGCTCGACGGGAAACTTAAAAATACTAAGTAATAAATATTTAAGGATTAAAATTAATAAAAATATACTTTTATAGGTTTTGGTGACATTTATAGATAAAGTAATTTGATTCAAATAAATATTTTATTCTGATAAATTATGTATGATGTATTGACATCAGCATAGTATAGCCCTTGCAGACTGGTGCCGAAAACCTAGAAATACAGTCTTCCTTCTCTTATTTTTGTTCGCTCGTTGAAATGACGTATTGTTAACGCCTCGAGCAGACACAGACTGACGGCTGGCGACCGAGTGCTCTTAATCGGTGACACCCAGCGCCGTAATTTATCCAGTGGCGATCCACAGAATTACACCTGTCAAACAAGCAATATGGCGACACATACATGTCCGACGAGCGAACAAAAATATAACACGAAAGATCGTGTATCGAGGCTTTCGGCACCAGCCTGTAAGGGCTATATCAAGCTGATACCTTTGATAGAAGATGACCAGCGTTTTTCCATGCGGCCGAATGGAATCACTCAAATATTAATGATTTTTCACAGTTTCTTCTGGTTTCTCTTCGTTTCTACCCGTTTCTCTTCGTTTCTCTCCCGTGTCTACCCGCCGTCTCCCCGTCTCTCCATCTGCAGCCGCTGGAAGTTTTCCGCTTAATTTTTATCGCTACCCATTTTCGTCATCGCATCGCTGTTCCGTTCAATTTGCCGCATGGGGAGAATACCGATATATAGGCGAGATAGAGCCTATATACAGATATTCGGCTATATTACCTACTTGTACGCCCTATGTACCTATATTACCTACTTGTACGCCCTAATAATACACTATGTAATAGTGTATTATTAGTTAACGTCCTCCTCTCTCAAAAAGAGGGGCGTTATTACGTCGTGTAGGGCAGGATGAGGAGCAGGACAGCAAACAAAGACTTTCTTGTAGAGGCACAGATTAGATACTTACGTTAAAAACATTACAAGCTTTGTGACCACGCGGTATGACATCCCGCGCGGCCACGACGTGACCTTGCTGCGCCAAAGAATGGTGACCGACTGCGGCCGTCCGCACTTCCGCGGCCCGTCGTCTGTCGCCAGCGCTGCCGGTGGCAAAACTATGTAACTAGCCCCAATGTGGCCACATACATAAATGTATGGTAAGCGACGAAAATACAAGACGAAAGATTGTTTATCGAGGTTTTCGGTACCAGTTAGCAAGGACTACATCGTGCTGATGTCAGTATATAGTGTATTATTAGTTCATATAACATCTTCGTGTGACGAATTCCTTTGATACAATAATCAATGTTTCATATTTGTATTTATATCAACTCAACATAGACCTTATAAGCTGGTGCATAAAAGCTTCGTAAAATCGACCATATGTGGTCTTTGAACTCTGCTACTGTTGCTGCGCGATCCGAGTCACTTTTTGCCCGGGCACCGTCAGGTACAGTTCATTCGTTGTTTGTGGCCCGGGCAGAATATCGAAGTTTGCCAGTCTTGTAATTTAAATAAACGTCAATGTGCTTCTCGACGAGTTCTTTGTTTTGTGACTCGCTCCTCATACATTCACCACGCGTCCCGATGACGATCCCGGCGACATGGAGTCACAATTGATGAAGGGAGGATGTCATTATAGTTAGTATAAAAATACCAATGTGTCTTCGAATACGGCAGTGAACTTTGCTTGGTGCCACAAAACCTTTTAAATCTTTTACTTAATATTTTATATTATAAATAATGACACAGTAACGTCTCGCCTCCAATCCTTGGATCACAGACGCAACGTTGGTTCACTACTTAACAACCTTATACAATGTCTATGCAAAAAAATCAGGTAAGCAAGGAAAGTACTAGCAAAGTAAATAAATAAAAATATTTATCGAGGGTTTCGGGCATTGTTGTTTCATCCGCAAAGATAAGAAATTTTCTGACACTTTCGAGACTTGAATGATGACCATCCAGCGCACCCTCCACAGCAGGGAATAACGTCGGGTATAGGCGAGGTCGAGGGTCGCATCCAGGAATCGAACCGAGACCCCTTGGATTATTTAGAAAATAAAAATAAAACACTTTTCTACGACAGTAATCTATATAAGTAGAATTTATTACACGCGATAAGTATCAAGTGGTAACCATCCGAGTTTTGGTCCTTGTTTAAGTTGCTTAACTTCGGTGATCTAACTAGAACCGCGTTTACAATGTGCTACTATCGTCGGTCATACCGCGAATCATAAAATGTGCATTATTCAACACATTTATTTTTTTATTTATTTATATACATAATCGAAATTCCAATTTTTTACAAATATTTAGACACATAGAGTAAATAAATAAATATAAATATACAATAAATAGAGAAAATAATAAAAAATAAAAATAGCTCAAAATAATAAGAAGATGACACGTGTCAAAGATCACAGAGATCAAGTAGAACAATACCATCGACAAAAGAGGAAAAAGATGTAAGAAAAGGATCTAGGTGTGCTGGTAGGCCATTTAGGAGCGACATTGCCGTTGTAGCAAATTGAGTGCTTGAAGCTCCACAAGCATCGACTGGGATCAAAAACAATGGATGGCTACGAGCACGGGTGTACCTATCTGGAACATAGAAGTTAAAACATTCAAGAATCCCAGGGTTGTAAATTGAACCGCGAAGAAGAAGGAATGAATGTTTGAGTGCAGCAATTTTCCTCCGTGACTCTAGCGAATGGAAAGAAAGCATCCCTAGAAGAAAAAGAGTTGGGTAATGTTCGGAATTAAATGAATTGAATGGATAGTTACCGTAAATATAAAAATAAAGACACATAGCGCTTCTAAAACATTAACCTTTTCGCATCGGTTGTCGGCGTATGCCGTCATAAGATTCCCCGACCGTTGACATCGTTTGACGTGATATATCGTTTTGCTACTTTCTCAGAATAGTTTTTTATGCATCGTCTGATAGCTAAAGGATACAAGAACCAATGTGATATACGAAAATAGACCAGATAAGTACATTTATGCTTCAAATACTAGTTTTATAATTGACAGTATCATTTGTATTCAAACCGAGCCGTAATGAAAGGGTTGATAAAATCGGACACCAAAAGTATTCCAGAACTATTTAATTTTATTTTTCACGTTAGAACTGTTTCTATATATATATATATATATAGTATATGTGTATAATATGTCAGTCTCTGGTATAACATCATAATGAATAGCGAGTCCCTCAAACTTGCTATAACACACAACAAACCGGGGGCGACTGTATCAACTTCCATTCTCTATGTTTGAATGTTTGACTTAGTAAAATACAGTAGGCCCACGATTTGAAAACAAATATTTGATGTACGTATTATAACTCAAAAATTCAAAGCAGCTAAGCGCTACATGTAGTTAATTTGAGACATTGATTCGCCAACATCATAGACTACAGCCCGCGATTCACGCATCATTTTTATTATTACAGGAATTTACCATGAATGGGTGGTCTTCACGGGACGACTTTCGTCTACTTTCAATTTTAATTAATAGGCTATGACTGGCATTTTATGGGTGAGATCAAATTCACACCAACCGGCGGTATTTTAGAGCTCAGAAATTGTTTTTTTTTAATCTCCGTTGGGGATCGAACCCACGACCTTTGGCTTGCAAAGCAAACGCCTTGACCATTGAGCTATACTAGCCGGCATCTGGTTATGGATGGCAAAATAAAGAGTCGGAGAAGTCTTATTGTCAGCTTTTTGTACATATTAGCAAATAGAACATACTTGCACAGGGCATTATTCTCTCCAGGGACTCTATGACGTTCCACCGGGTCGGTTGGACAATGCGTGAATGATGTATTTATAGTGAACACATAAATATGCTATGACTGATAATTTACAAAGGTGAGGGACATGGAAGCCATCCACTCGCGCCTCCGTCAACATGCCCGAGGCACTGCAGTATCGCGGCAGACCCGACAACATTCGGCGACGATTATGACAGACAGTTGACAGACCTTTGCGGCGGCAGTTTGTGATGACCATTTGCTCCAGTTAGGGTTGCCGACTTTTGTCCGTCCACTGTTGAACGTAAGCCTCCCGCATGAGTCTCCATCCTCTTCGATCCTCCGCCTTCCGCATCCAGGTCACTCCCGTAATTCTTCTTTTGTCGTCAGTCCGTCTTGCATGGGATCGGCCAATGCTTCGTTTGCCAGTTCTTGGGCGCCATTCCAATACTTTTCTTCCCCATCGACCGTCGTCTCTTCGACAGATATGTCCTGCCCATTGCCGCTTGAGTGTGCCTATTCCTTGAGTAGCATCCACTACTTGAGATCTTCTGCGTATTTTTTCGTTTCGGTTTCTATCTTTTAGCTCAGCTTAGACACTCCGAGCTTGGATCTCTCCATAGCACGCTGGGTGACCTTTATTTTATTGGCTGTCAGATTCCACGTCTCTGCGCCGTAAGTTAATACAGGGAGATGATTACAATCGCGTTATACGACTGTCATTGTAAATTGAATGCTACTGTACGTCCAGTATGTTTGATGTATGTGAATGCAGCGTGTACCATTATATACATATATTGTATATATTTGTACTGTGTAAATAGGTCGCCGGCATGTTTGCACCATCCTCCACAGTAATTAACACATGTGATAAACGCACGGACTGTCATTTACATGAGTATGAGGATGGTGACAATTCGGTGCCCACCCCTGACAGCTATAAACAACCTTCTTGCATCGAGAAACTATCAAATATTTGTTTGTTAAGAGACGAAAGTGGACCTAGCTGGGACATGTGCTTAAAATTCCACAGGAGATCATAAAGTATATCTGCGCTTTCTTCTTCTACATTTCTGGGCAAATTTTAACGTCTGAACTACTAACTTTTACACCCACGTTTGGTGTTGCTCACCAAAGCCCGTTACTTGTATAACGAGAAAGTACTCTGAAAACAATGCCTTGGTAAGTGATTCCAAGAAGCGCAGGTACAAGGCGACCGGCCTTAGGCCCCAAAAAAAATCCTTGGCTCTCCCTGCCCTGGAAAGACATCGGGAACTATACATAAAATGAATTTTAAATATCTTGTTTATGTTGAATCGATTTCGATCTGAAACATGTATAATCACTTGAAAATTAAATGTGAAATTAAACAAATTATTTTTACAGTGGTACCTTGACATGCGAGTGCCCCGACATACGAGTTTTTTTGAGATACGAGCCGTAGAGCGAGCGATTTTTTGGTTTGAAATACAAGCTAAATTTACTGAATGACATTTTAAGAAACGAGTAATTTGAAATACGAGCAAGGTGCGGAACGAATTAAACTCGTATGTCGAGGTACCACTGTATTTATAATACCGAGCTACGGAAGCGTTGCCAAGTTGGCGTATCTGTAGGACGCATGCCACTTCATTAAGCACCACTGCTTCGTTAGCGCTTCTAGCTAAAAAGCAATATTTGCCAAACAGTAAATACGAATTTTAAATATTTCTCTCTCTGTGCTGCTAGTCTTATCTAGTATATGAAACAAGACCACATGAAAGGTGGTGTGAAAGCTGTCACAGAAACAGGCTCCGTTTTGGTGAAATAGCATCACTACACAGTTGACATACGGACTAACATACTCCTCTCTTTCAAAAGGGGAGTTATTACGTCGCGTGGAGGCAGGATGACGAGCAGGTCAGCAAACAAAGACTTTATTTTAGAAGAAAATTTATTATATTTATGTTAAAACATTACTTCCGACCACGCGGGATGACATGCCGCGCGGCCGTAACGCAATCTTGTCTCGCTAAAGGGCGGGGACCGACTGGCGTGATGGGCTCGAGTGGCCATGTCTATAACTAACACACCCGTGAGCGGACCTGTTCAAAATGACAATATAGTGGACACATAATTGTATGAGAAGCGATCAGAAATACGAGACGAAAGATTGTATATCGAGGTTTTCGGTAACAGACAGCAAGGACTACATCATGCTGATGTCAGGACTAACAACTTTTTCTTCAACACTACACACTTTGGAATGATTTTCTGGCATCTGTGTTTCATCTCACGTACAATCTTAAAGAGAAAGTCATGATCATCATTATACCATGTCCGCTTCCTTAACTGGAGCATATAACATTCACGACGTTGTGTCAGCCACCGTAGTCTTCGCCTCATCCCAAGTCAGTTCCGCGCAATACATTTTATGTATAGTTCTCGGCGGTCTTCCAGGACAGCGCGACCTTTGAGGCTTAAAGAAAAGGCAGCTATAGCTTATGCTTTCCTGTAGCATTCTTAATACATGTCCCAGCCTGGTCATCTTCGCCCACTGATCGACTGCAGTACATTTCTCACGAATTCAAACCATCGTACCTCCAGTATTCTACGCAGCCATCTTCTCTTAAATTCCATTACACGGCTGCATTGGTTCACTGTGAGATGCCAAGATTCACAACCGTAAACAAGAATACGGACGATACAGACGCTGTAGAGTCCGCACTTTGTTTTGATCGTGTAGAGCTGTGAGTTTCAGATATTCCGCATAGAGTTCCCAAAAAGAGAAAATCCGTAGATGAGTATTGGAGTGGCGCCCAAGAACTGGCCAACAAAGCATTGGCCGACCTCGCGCAAGATGGACTGACGACATAAGAAAAATAGCGGGAGTAGCCTTGATGCGGAAGGCAGAGGATCGATGGAGACTCATGCGGGAGGCTTACGTTCAACAATGTAAAGATACAGGCTGATGATGATGATGATATGTACTCGTATATACTTTAAGGTCTTTTTTTTATTTTATGTAAACACATACAGGAGAATACCGACAGATGGTGATAGTAATTCTGAAGTCTCATCTGTGGAATTCTATGACGCTTACCATGATGCATATACATAATTGCTGTATGTGAAGTGATTGATCCGCCAACGTCATAATCTACAGCCCGAGATTCACGCATCATCCTTTATTATTACAGGAATATACTTTAAATGGGACGACTTTCGTCTACCACCAATTTTCATTAATAGGCTATGACTGGTATTTTACAGGCGAGCGATCAAATTTACACCAACCGAGGGTAATTTAGAGCTCAGAAATAGATTAATTATTTATTTATTTTAGGTCGTGGGGTCGATCCCCGACGGAGATTGAAAAAAAAAAGGATTTTCAATCGATTTCTGAGCTCTAAAATACCTCGGTTGGTGTTAATTTGATCCCTCACCCGTAAAATGCCAGTCATAGCCTATTAATTAAAATTGGTGGTAGACGAAAGTCGACCCGTGAAGACCATCCATTGATAGTAAATTCCTGTAATAATAAGGATGATGCGTGAATCTTGGGCTGTAGTCTATGACGTTGGCGGATGAACATCCTTAGCCACATGCACTATGGTAAGCGTCATAGAATTTCACAGATAAAACTTCAGTATTATCATCACCATCTGTCGGTATTCTCTTATATGTGCTTACATAAAAAAAAACTACGTCGGGGATCGAACCCACGACCCTTGGCTTGCAAATCAAACGCTTTTTTGCGCTCATGCGGGTATAGCTCGTAACGTCTAATTATATTTCAATTTAAATGTGAAGAATACTTTAATACGAATTTAATTTCAAAATTATTAAATGTATAATTTTCGAATTGCTTCCATACTATCGTATATTTTCCATTCTTTGCTCTTTTAATACCGCCGCTTGTGCTGTTGGGGCAGATGGCGGCGGGTCAATGGGTTACGCCCAACCCTTGATGTACGTTTACCACTTCACGTCACTAGCAACCCACACGGCGACTACGGTCAAGCCACGAAACACACTAAGGTCTCCTTACTGCTACAGCACATAATCCGAAAAATAGTTATACATAACTTAAAGAACTAATTCCTCCTATACCCACCCACAAACGACAAACTCGTCTTACACTTAATATCCATACAAGGTTGTCGACCAAGAACTGGCAGCTTCCAAAGCTCCTGCCTTAATGCCACCGGTAAGCTAAGAAATGAGTTTCCTTCTTCCTACAATGTGGATCTCTTCAAGAAACAGATAAATATACACTTGCAATCTCCTCAACCCACACACAAACACGAACACAACATACGTTTCCTGCATGCAGCGTCCCTGGCTGAGCGTCATAGAGTGCACTGGTCTTGACCGGGTGTGTTCTCCTGCATGCGTTTACATAAAAAAAACTTTCTTCATGCCATTGACTATGGGCGCCGAGTGCCAGTCGTCAGTCTGTGTCTGCTCGAGGCGTTGACATCACGTCATTGCCTGCGTCGAGCAGACCGAAAGTTTGTCAATTTTTAATATAAAAATACCTTTTTCTTATTCGTGTGTTGCCTAGCACTAGGTCTTGTGGTGTGCAGCTTGTTGGGAGATCTTAAGTGTGAGTCCGTTTTCAGGTCTCCACAGTCGCACAATAATGATTTCCTTCAGGGTCACTAAGTCATCAACCCTGAAGAAGACCCCTGCAATGGCGGTCAAAATATTGAAAATTAGTAGTTCCCCACACACGGCTTAGCCCAAAAGTCATCAATATCATACAGTTACCTTTCTTCAGATCGCTCGATCCGACACGGGACGAAGCGATGACCATGGCGGCTGACAGCGCTTATTATCGGCAGTTTTTGACGACTTAATGAAAAGGCTATTCTGTTTTTTTTGGAATTTTGTGAAATATTCGAATTTGTTTCAAATTTTGGTATTTAATTTCGCTAAAGCAGTAACCTTAGTATGATATTGCAATATTCTGATGTATCGCTCGGTCAAGCTGTAACGTCGCCTGCATGCATTGTTCAGGCATGGGCAAGAGTTAGCGTGCACTCCGTCCCTGGCTAAATCCACATTGAAATATTATATATGTACCATTAAAATATATTATTTTTAAAAATGCCATCCTCCTCTCTAAGTTCGTTATTGAATTGCGTGGTGACAGGATGTGGAGCAGATTAACAACACGAAAGACTTTTTCTGAAGCACATTGACATATGTATTTCGATAACTTTACAAACTTCTGGCCCGGACCTAGTCACAGCATTCAGGCCGGGCCAACCGCAATACGACCTCGCCGCCGTCGGCACACAACTGACTGTAGGGCACCGGGCGCCGTGGTCGGTGACCCTAACGGCTCCTTACGGCATTACAAAATGACAACACATGCGTGTCCGATGAGCGAACGAAAATACGAGACGAAAGATTGTATATCGCGGTTTTCGGTACCAGTCAGCAAGTGCTGTATCATGCTGATGTCGATAATTTATTCTTATGAAATTATTATGTATTAATTATGTCCTGCGTCAATAGCATATTGTAACCCCGTTTCTCGTTTGATCGTCGAAGTTAAGCAACATTGGTCGGGGATCAAAATTTGGATGGGTCACCGCTTGTTGCTCGTCGCGTGTCGCTGGTTGAATTGGGCAGTCTTTTAAGACCAAATAATCCAGGCATTGATCGCGTCAGGATAAGAAGACTCCACGAAATTACTTGGATAAATAAATTCGTGGAGCTCATGTCGAAACTGGGCTTCTCTCAAGTGGAATATGTATATCAATATTCGAGGTGATATGGTTGATCAGTTTGATCACTTTCCCAAGAGGCATAGTCCTTGGCAGGTTAGTATAACTTCTAGGAAGAACAAACAATCTGTGCCTCCTTCATCATCATCATCATCAGCCTGTGTCCGTCCACTGTTGAACGTAGGCCTCCCGCATGAGTCTCCATCCTCTTCGATCCTCCGCCTTCCGCATCCAGGTCACTCCCGCTATTCTTCTTATATCGTCAGTCCATCTTGTAGGGGGTCGGCCAATGCTTCGTTTGCCAGTTCTTGGGCGCTATTCCAATACTTTTCTTCCCCATCGACCGTCGTCTCTTCGACAGATATGTCCTGCCCCTTGCCACTTTGAGTGTGCCTATTCGTTGGGTAGCATCCACTACTTGAGTTCTTCTGCGTATTTCCTCGTTTCGGATTCTATCTTTTAGCGACACTCCGAGTATGGATCTTTCCATAGCACGCTGGGTGACTTTTATTTTATGGGTAAGACTTGCTGTCAGATTCCACGTCTCTGCGCCATAAGTTAATACTGTGCCACAAGTTAATACTGTGCCTCCTTATCCTTAAATAATTGTCAGGAACAAACAAACCGATTCCCAACAAAATATCAGGATTTCTGAACACGCCGCGCACTAGCCGAAAGAAATACATACTCAAGCACACATCTCTTCCAGTTCTCAAATCATTGTATCCCAACATATAAAGTTAGATGCGTACAGCCACGGATAATATCCATACATCCTCATGTAAAGAGACCTCAAAAATTTCTTCTGAACTCTCTGCAACATGTGTTGTTCATCTGCTCCTCATTCTGCCGCCACGCGCTCCGATAACTAAACCGGCGAAGTGAAGTCGTTTTTCCCTTAGTAAAGGGGATGTCAATATACGTTGACATCAGCATGATGTAGTCCTCGCTTACTGTTACCGAAAACCTCGATATACGATCTTTCGTCTCTTTATTTCTGGTCGCTTGTCGTGCATTTAGGTGCGCCGTGCTGACGGTCCGCTAACGGGTGTGTTAGTTAAGAATACCACCGCTCGTGGCGCTATCGGAAGCCGGAACGGCGCAGAGATCGTGAGTCGGTCCTCACCCTTTGGCGAGGCTAGGTCCGCGTCGCGGCCGCGCGGCGTGTCATACAGCGTGGTCACAAACTTGTAATGTTGTTAACGTAAATATAATCTGTGCTTCTAAAAGAAAGTCTTTGTCTGATGACCTGCTCCTGATCCTGCCCTCACGCGACGTAATAACTCCCCTCTTTGAGAGAGGAGGATGTTAATATATATCTTTTCATTTATTTAATCGAAGTGTATTGATCAAAATATTTGAATGTTTGGAATTTTCCAGTATTCAATGAAAGCTAGATAGAATCCTAAACCATAGGCTTAACATATCATAAATCGAATTTCTAAACGAAAATTGAGCGCGCATTGGAGGGGGGAAATATTCGTGATGTATTCGGAATCTATTCGGTATTTGGTAAGGGATATATTCGGTATTGTTTTCTGGGAAATATTTGCGAGGCCATGCGATTTAAGTGTAAATTCCGCATATATTAGAACAATACAATTAGGGTGATAGAAATATGGGCTAGTTATTATAGATAGCCATTGTTACTGGACGCGTTTAATGACATTGAACCAAGTACTAAACATACATATTTTACCTAATATACTGCGCTTTAATTGTGTTCAAAAAAAGGATTTTTAATCGATTTCTGAGCTCTAAAATATCCACGGTTGGTGTGAATTTGATCCATCACCCGTAAAATGTCAGTCATAGCCTATTAATTAAAATCGGTGGTAGACGAAAGTCGTCCCGTGAAGACCACCCATTCATAGTAAATTCATGTAATAATAAAGGATGATGCGTGAATCTCGAGCTGTAGTCTATGTCGTTGGCGGATCAACACTCCACATGCAGTGTTTAGCAATATACGCCATGGTAAGCGTCATAGAATTCCACAGATGAGACTTCAGAATTACTATCACCATCTGTTGGTATTCTCCTGTATGTGTTTACATGATAAAAATAAAAAAATATGCTTCAGTTATGGGAGCAGACGTGATGATGATATTGCATTTAGAGTACATGTACTGGACTTTACCCGCCTCACACTCGCATCACACCGGAGGACAGTTGTCTCCTTGATGACGCGCTCATTCAGATTATGATCAGTTAACAACTGATAAGTCCAGTGGGAGTCCCCTTTGAACAATTGTGGTCACTGCACAGAAGTGCTAAAAGAATGAACCCGTGAAATAGATTAGAATCGCATTCACGGGTTGTAAAGAGATGGAGATGGAAGATAGATTCTCTTACTGAAAATACGAGCAAAGATTTTAAATGCGTGGAAAAAGTTTTTTTAGTGGCCACAATGTCTGCATGCCCGATAGGGCCGAGGCGATTCCCTCGAACTGCATCGAAAAGGACTCCTCTGTCTAACAAGAGGAACTGACAGTCCCAGAGAATGTGCTCTGAGGTCTGGAAGGGAGCGCCACAGGGGCAACTAGGGTTTGAAACTTAATTAAATGAGTATAATACCATTCCCCGGACTCTAACCGTTGAGAATTGTACATAGAATTTGAGAAATATGGGAGGCAGAGCTGATATGGGATAAGGCTAGGACTACAGATTTATGGCAGCACTTCCTGACGACGATATGCTCCAGTTATGGGAGCAGACATGATGATGATATTGTATTTAGAGTACTCTATGCCCACATCTTCATACAGTATGAAAGCACAGCCTAGAAGGGAAGATTAGTGTGTGTTCAGAGTTTCCATGAAAAGCAAAGACGGCTATATTAAAGACTTAGATGTTAGTCTTGCGGTAGTAATATTTTCTCCTTCATGCGGTACATAGCCTAGAGCTGCATACAGTCTAGACTTGGATGCAAGAGTTTTGGGTTCGTATCCAAGCGAACATATAAAAAATCTCAAATATAATTTCATAATATCTTGGTTAGTAAAAATATACCTTAAGGGCTCTTTCCCACGGACGTCCTGTTTTGCAGGATCACGTTTAGTAGTATACGTGCTACTTTGGTAACATTCACATGAGCATTCGGTTTGCAGGATACCGCAAAAATTCGATCCGTTCGAAACGTGCTGTACCGTTTTTCCACTACAAACTTGACTTGAATGGATCCAATAAAAAACGGTATCCAGTTAAGTAACGTACATAGTTAAATGGAAGTGTTCCAACTAGCGTCATGCTTACCATCCATACCATCCATGAGATTACGAAATGTGCCTAATCTCGATCGTAGTTTTAGGATCGGGTGAACCCAAAATCTTTTCTTTTACATTGCTTTCGGCAGTGAAAGTACCAGTATAATATCATAAATGTATTCACGTCCATTGCGTCTGAATTTTCTTCTCCGACTGTCAATGTTATCCCGTAAAAAACAGGATGCATAATTCTGTGTGTGACACAGGTATGATTTTTGCGGTATTCAATAAAAAACTGACCTGCAAAACTGGACGTCAGTGGGAAAGGGCCCTAAGTATTTGAAAAACGATAATAGCACGTAAATCGAAGTTGATCATTGGTTGCGGATCAAAATTTAGAAGGGTCACCGAATTTCGGTTACCTTGTGTCGTTGATTGCGTATCCGATACATTTTATTTGTAATTTGTTAATTCGGAATTTCTTGGAGAGACCAAGTCACGAACAATGAGGTTCTCATCATAATAATGTAGGATAGGCACCTAGTAAGAACCACCTCAGAGAGGCAAGCCCGATGGAAGGGATGGTTGAGGGTAGAAACTGTAGAGGGTGCCCTAGACCTGATTATTCACCTGTATTAATAATATTTATTATTTACGAGAATAGATTATATATTTTTAAATTTATTTCTATAACTTTAAAGTTTAATATAATGAAGAAATATGTGTGTTTTTTACGTTTTTAAGCCATATTATGCAATCGTGGAGTGCAGTGATGCAGTTATGAAAATTTTCAACCATCATAAATCTGACACAGAGCTCCGGGCTTTCAACGCCAGGCACTGTTATGCTAAGCGCATGCTATAACTGGAGTGAAGAGTACTCCATAGTCTGCTCACTCGAAACCATCGGCATGCGACCTGCTTTCTGTCACCGAAAAATGTGTGATCAACCCGACGAGGAATCAACTCGTAGATATCAATATTTAGTGTGTCTTAAAATACTGCCTGAGGCCGCATTGCCAAAGTGATGGTCATCTTCTACCAAAGGAAGAAAACATTTCTGTTCTTTCCAGACATCAATTTAAAACTCACTGTTAAATGGATAACCCTTGATCACTGCTCTACCCAGCTAATGACTGGGCATGGCGCTTTTAACGATTAATCTCATTTAATTTAGGTTCTGCCCCTTGCTGCTCCTGTGGCGACTAAGATCGCATTCTTCGGTACTGTCAGTTCATTTTGTTGAAAGATTTACTCTTTTCGATGCAACTCGATGAACGTGTTATCGGGCATGCAGATTTTGTGGCTACTAACTACTTCTGTTTTGTGGCTGTATTTATCATTTTCGATTGTATTTTCCGTGACAGAATTTGTCTTCTATTTCCAAGCGGTACTTTGCTAGCAAGCTCGGCACTTGGTGAGAGCAACAATCGAGACTTCCATCGCGAATTGCTGCTGCGCCAATACAACCTGGTGTCCGACATATCATCGATGACAAGTCACCTCGTTTTCTCGACATTGTGTCCCTGAAACACCTCTTAGAGAGCAACAAACTGGACATCCATCGCGAACGGCTGCTGCGCCGACACTGAGTTTGCTAGCGAGATGCCGTTTGTGCGTGCCGAGAACACGCAAGTCTTACTTTTCTTATTTACATCCTCCTCTCTCAAAAAGAGGGGAGTTATTACGTCGCGTGAGGCAGGATGAGGAGCAGGATAGCAGACAAACAGAAGCACAGATTATATTTACGTTAAAAACATTACAATTTTTTGACCACGCGGATTGACATGCCGCGTGGCCGCAATGCCACCTTGCCATGTGTGAGCCTGAAGGAGCCATATCGAGTAGATGTCAGTAATGAGCATGCTCCCTGATATATCATATTAATGCTGTAACGTCACGTAGACTCGAGGGTTGTACTTGACTGTTATAAAGCCCATTCCGCATACAAAACTGCAGTCTAGTGCAGTTCCCAATGCATCAAGTCCAGTGTCCGATGCACCACCGATGTTTGTCCCAGCGAATGTTTGGCGACCGGATGGAATCATTTACTTTAGCAAACAACAAGAGACCGACACGGCAATGCAAATATGCGAGGTCCAATATTAATAATTGAAAATTTAGTCCCAGAGGTTATCGAGAAGGGTCAACTCATACTTCTACGGCCGCAGGACCATATGCCGGCGGTCATAGCTCAATGGTCAAAGCGTTTGCTTTGCAAGCCAAAGGTCGTGGGTTCGATCCCCGACAGACATTAAAAAAAAATATATATATTTTTAAGCGATTTATATGCTCTTAAACACACGGTTGGTGTGAATTTGATCAATCATCCGTAAAATGCCAGTCATAGCCTATTAAATAAAATTGGCGGTAGACGATAGTCGTCCCGCGAAGGCCACACATTCATAGTAAATTCCTGTAAAAATAAAGGATGATGCGTGAATCTCGGGCTGTAGTCTATGATGTTGGCGGATCCACAGACGAGACTTCAGAATTACTATGTATAGTTTCCGATGGCTTTTACTTTATCCAAATGGTGAGAAGAAATGGCAGCTGTATTTTATGCTCTTCTGCGGCATCTAAAGTATATGTATGTTACACCTACGTCTCTTGACCAAATGTAGTAAAGAAGGCTGACTTGTCTGCTCTTTCAATTCACAAAGTCAAACCATCGTACCCTAAGTATTGTACGTAGGCATCTGTAGTAGTTTTTTTTATGTAAACACATACAAAAACATATGGCAATTACTACGGAGCCACTCAGATCGGCTAGAGCAAATAGAAGCACCCTGCAGCTGACGGGAGGTAGTCCTAGCACGGTCTTTGGCAATCGGGCTTTCAGCTACGCTGCACCAATGGCCTGGAACTCACTACCGGAAAGCATAAGAGAGCTTTAAGCGGAGGCATCCTTCAGAAGCAGACTCAAGACCCACCTTTTTACTCAGAGAGGCAAAGAAGCGCTTTTGGAATGATCATTCGGTCATAAAAGAGCGCTATACAAATACTAATATAATAATAATAATACGGTGCATATGGCTAATCGCTGCATGTGGAGTGTTGATCCGCCAACGTCATAGACTACAGCCCGAGATTCACGCATTATCCTTATTATTACAGGAATTTACTATGAATGGGTGGTCTTCACGGGACGACTTTCGTCTACCAATAATTTTAATTAATAAGCTATGACTGGCATTTTACGGATGAGAGATAAAATTCACATTTTATTTTAGAGTATTTTAGAGCTCAGAAATCGATCAAAAAACTTTTATTTTTTTTAATCTCCATCGGGGATCGTACCCACGAAATTTGGCTTGCAAAGCAAACGCTTTGACAATTGAACTATACCCGCCCGGTGCCTATTAGAGCATATTTTTGATTCTATCCATTAAAGGTTTAAATAAAGCGAACATTTCAATGGGATCAAAGCGATTTCTTTGATTCGAATTTTATTCAACATTTACCCTTTGAAAATGATCTAAATGGAATATCTAATTACAAATCTTAATACACATAATGAATTAATGTAATATTTTACTACATTTATTTAACATGTTTACAGAAGCGAAAAATACGACTTTTTAATTTACAAGAAGAAATACTTACTACGTGAAATACTACCACTAGATACTTCTCCGACGGACGCTTAGCGGCCCAATTTTTTTTTTTTTTACTATCATTCTTGTTTCTACGATACCAGCAATGTCATTTATATATTTATTTCACAGAATCGAAGTTCCAAGGTACAATATAATAAGAAACATAGTATACATAAATGTACAATACAAATAAAAGATATTAAAAAAATAAAAATAGCACAAAAGAGGAAAAAATGACACGTGACATTTGTATCTCATATATGTATGTAAACTGAGTGCTGAGAACATAATCCTTTAGCGCGGTTTTTTGTCGCGGAATTTAAATACGCGGTCGAAAAACTAGCGTATGTTGCTTTTTAGGGTGCATTTACACCCAACGAACGTAGAATTAGGGAAAGAATGATCACGTAGTGTTAATAGTTACGTTTTAATCAGTCCAGCTCTTTTGACAGCAGGAATGCTTAGTGGTAAATGTTGATTTACCATAACAATAAGTTTTGGTTTTGATCTCCGGTGAAGATTCAAAAAAAAGTATTATTAAAAAAATATATGCTACACAAACAAAATTATAGTCATAGCTTATTAATTAAAATGAAAACGAAGTTTGTTCAGTGAGCACTACCCATTCATAGTGTAAAAATGCATGATGCATGATGCATGAATGCCATTTCAACGTCATAGTCTACACTCTACATCTTTTGAGTTTAGAAATCCTGAAATTTTGTTGGAAACCTATTTAAATGTCTCTAAAAATTATCTGAGGATAAGGAGGAACAGATTTTTCGTTCGCCCAATGAGTAACACTAACCTGCCAGAGACTATGCCTGTTGGGAGAGGGATCAGACTGTTGAATCGCATCGCCTTGGATGTTGATATTTTCCACGTAAGGGAGACCCAGTTCAGACACGAACTTCATGAATTTCTTTGGAAGAGTAATTTGTTGGAGTCGTCTGTTTGATGAGGATTGGGGCTTTCTGTTGCTAGTCTTTATTGTTTTTTTTCGTTACTACTTAATCATAAGTACATACATTTAAATATATTGTTTCTTTTTGTATTATTTACATTTATTTATTTCAGGATCGTATTAAATAAATCTTTTCTACCGTCATTACCTCGGTCGCTACTCTTCGGTAACTAGAAAAACTAATTCCTTCTTCAACCACCCACAACCGACAAACTCGTCTTACACTTACCGAACACGGTCCATACACAGTTAAAGTGTGTCGAACAAAAGCTGTCAGTTTCCAAAGTTACTTCTCTTCCAGCGTCTGTGTTTCCTCTTCCTACAATCTGAATATCTTCAAGAAAGAGACAAGTATTCACTTGTATTCTCCCCAACCCACACACAAACACGAACACAACACACGTTTCCCGCATGCAGCGTCCAGCTTCCCTGGCTGAGCGTCATAGAGTGCACTGCTCTTGACTGCATGAGATTACATAAAAAAAATGATTCTGAGAAAAAAAAGTAGCGGAATAACATGCATTGCTAAGTCATACTTGAAAATTGAAAGCCTCATACAATCAACTGATTTTTGACATTTTTCATGACCCCATTAAAAAAAATCTTTGCAGTTTTAATTTTTCATGCTATTGCGTAAATTGTTTCCATTTTCGTACACAGTGTGATATGGCACCTATGTGGTGGTGTAGGCTAATGCGCTTATTCACTTTATCCAGAGCCTATGAATGGCTGCGGCAGATTTATAGAACATTTCGCATGAACGCTCGTGAAAAGGCAGCCGTCGTATCTTCACGATAAAATTTAAAAAAAAACTTTCAGTATGTATTCGATGCGACAAAATAATACTGAATAAAGAAAATAAATATTTTTCTTCTTTTATCTGTTCCATATCTGGAGCATACGCACACCACAAATAGCCGATATTCAGTTTTATCTGTTGCCATTGTTCATGCCTTATAGTTACCGGGGAACTCTATTAGTGACATTTCTCAGGTTATCAATTGATAATAATATTATTATTTTCTGAAGAAACCCGATAGACGGTCTTCTTCTTTTTAGTGTCAGCGACGTCAAATTATTTCTGCCCAGTATCTGGCAACATCGATAGCCCGTGTGTTGCCCAGCATTAGGTCTTGACGTGTGCAGCTTGTTGGGCACATGGAGCAGGATCTTAAGTCTGAGTCCGTTTTCAGGTCTCCACAGTCGCACAACAATGATTTCCCTCAGGCTCACTAAGTCATCAACCCTGAAGAAGACTCCTACAATGGCGGTCGAAATATTGAAAATTAGTAATTCGCCACACACGTAAAATGCTAGTCATAGCCTATCAATCAAAATTTGTGGTAGACGAAAGTCGTCCCGTGAAGACCACCCATTCATAATAAATTCCTGTAATAAAAAGGATGATGCGTGAATCTCGGGCTGTAGTCTGTGACACTCCACATGCAGCGCTTAGCCATATGTACCGTGGTAAGCGTCATAGAATTCCACAGATGAGACTTCAGAACCACTATCACCATCTATCGGTATTCTGCTGTATGTTTTTATAAATATATTTTTTTAAATACGGGGACCCACCATTAATGTGTTGTTTTAACGGGAATACTTTTGTCTACAACCAATTTTAATAATAGGCTATGACTGGTATTTTACGGCAAGTGATTAAATTCACACCAACTGGGGTTATTGATTTGAGCTTAGAAATCGATTAAGCATAATTTATATTTTAGTCTTCGTTGCGGATCGAACTTATGACCTTTAGGATATTCAGCAAACGCTTTACCTCTAAGCCATTCCCATCGGATAACATGCTTTAAGAAGTGAGAGGATTGCGCAATTTATGAGTACTACAAGCTATAAAAAAATAATCACTAGCTTTTGCTGTAAAGTTTTGCAGTATCGCTTGTTGTCACGAAACAATTTGCTTTTCAATGAAGAAGAGCTGGATTTTACCCGCCTCACACCGGAAGACAGTTAAGTCTCCTTGATGATGCGCTCATTCAGATTATGATCAGTTATCAACTGAGTCCAGTGGGAGTCTCTTCTAAACAGTTGTGGCCACTGTACAGAAGTAATAAAAAAAGAACCCCTGAAAGAGATTATAATCGCATTAATGCGTTGTAAAGAGATGGATTCTCTAACCGAAAATACGAGCAAAAATTGTAATTGCGTGGAATTTTTTTTAGTGGCCACAAAGTCTGCATGCCCGATAGGAATGAGGCGATTCCCTCGAACTGGATCGAAAAGGACTCCTCTTTCTAACAAGAGGAACCGACAGTCCTAGAGAATGTGCTCTGAGGTCTGGAAGAATGCGCCACAGGGGCAACTAGGGTTTGAAAATAAACTAAATTAGTATAATCTGCCATTAAAAGCGCCGTGCCTAGTCATTAGTTGGGTAGACCAGTGATCATGGCTTATCCATTCAGCAGTTAGTCTGAAGTAAATGTCAGGGAAGAACAGAAATAATGAAGAAGAGGAATAGACATTATTGTTTGTGTTACTCTTTATCCATGTTGATAAAAAATGTGCGATCTTGAAATTCGTATCGCTTGTGTGAGAAGCCCTTGTGTGTACTTGTGAAATGGCTTTGAGGTAAAGCGTTCATTCGTCTGTTTCCAAGATTGTTAGCATACCTGTATATTTGCCTACAAATGTACTTTTACCCTAAAATTACCAAATCTCGCTTAAGAAATATTTTTAACAATATACCTGTATATATTAATAATTAAATATACATATACTATACATAAAATTCTTTTTTCAACGCGTCAATCCAAACACAAAAATAACGGCAGAAGCGGGATGCGAACTGCGGACCTTGGAAACCAACTATGCCCAGGTATTCATACCGCTCAGCCGACTGGGCTATTACTGTGCCTGGACCGACTCACGTTGAAACTAGTATTCATGTCATTGTTATCATCGTATGATAGATGTCGCTATAGTATATATTCAAAGTATGTATATTTTTATTTTTATTATTCAATCAGTCTTCATTTATTCACAAGCTTAATATTATTACTTTCCGACAGTCTATTTATTTTAGTAAGTACCACTCGGGTCTCGAACCAAACTATAGACTGAATGGATGAGAAACGACTACTTATAGTTCCGACTTGGACCTGTATATAGTTTAGTAGTCGTTTTGAAATCCACTGCAAATATTGCTAACACTTCACTGTAGTATATCAAACATTATAAAATTAAAATAAAATGTCATAAATTTACTTAATTACCTGTCCGAGTATGCAGATATATTCCTTGACTTAAGGTGGACAACATAACATCCGTTTGTAGTGACGTTTCTTAAGATTTGATGTGAGCCGAGGGCTAGGGCTTCTTCAATTTAATAATTTTTAAGGAAAGCAGCTATTATAAGTTGGTTGCCTTAAGAAATGTCTCTGTGTAAGGGTCTTAAATTGCTTACCTTAAGCCAAGGAATGACTCTGCATATGGTTTGATATCAGCTTGATATAACTCCTTTAGGCTGTTGCCGAAAAGCCTAGAAAAAATATATTTTGCCTCTTATTTTGTTCGCTCGCCTGACATGCACATCTAATGTAATTGTAGAATGTAAAATATTTGTTATGACAGTGGGCGCATTTCCTGTTGGTACCACTGCCATCATGAATTCGATTTTTTCGGCAGCGACATTCGAGATGTCAGAGCGCGCCGTGAGCTGCCAGTCGAAAAAAGCTCGCGACCGTTATGGGCACGCCTATGTGGCGTGTGCCGAATGCGAAGCGTTTGACAAATAAACGTGTATAGTGAAACAAAAACAAGTTATTTATATTGTGAACCTGATCCTGCATCCTTCATCAAGTAAATCGATGTCCTAACTATGAGAGGGTTGATTATCTCACTTAGCGTACTCTTCTATAGAGAATTTTCATATAGCGTTTAGGGTAGTTTTTTATGCAACGAGAGCAAAAATGCGTTGAAAAAAAGAATGATGACAGAAAATATTAGAAATATTCCAATACGATTAATAAAATATATTTTTTTTACATTTTTTCTGAATATTTTAAATCAAATGTAGAAAATTGGCTCAATTTTGCTCACATCATGTACTAAAGAATCGTGCGCGATAAAAATCTGTATCGTATGATACAATTTACGTATTATTTTTAAAGCTTTGTCGGACATCGAACCCACGACCTCTTGCATAATAACCTCGAATGCTTATTCTCTAATATATATATTATTGTCGAGTGATTATCAACTATTTTAAAATTTAAAAAAATACAGCATTCTTTAGATTAGTATCATGCAGACTGGCAGCAAATTGTAAGCGCGTTTCTTTTCTCGCAAATATTTGGATGGGTTATCACTGTGTTGATTATCGCGTGCCATTTGTCGAGTTGACCGCCTCTTAGGACCGCATGGTCCAATCGTCGAGAGCGTCGGGCTAGTCGCCCAATCTGATTCTAAAATTCTTAATATCAAATCACCTAAAATATGCCTTAGTTGGAGGCCGTCGGGAAATACAAAATTTTATGTTCCTAAGTGGATTATTGGATGCACAGATATCTTAGACAGTGGCGTTTGCCGATGGGTATAGCTCAATGGTCAAAGCGTTTGATTTGTAAGCCGAAGGTCAGGAGTTTGATTCCCGACGGACGTTAAAAAAACTAATGATTTTTAATCGACTTCTGAGCTCTAAAATACTCGGTTGGTGTGATTTGATCCCTAACCCGTAAAATGCCAGTCATAGCCTATTAATTAAAATTGATGGTAGACGAGAGTCGTCCCGTGAAGACCACACATTCATAGTAAATTCCTGTAGTAATAAGTTTGGTGCATGAATCTCGGGCTGTAGTCTACGACGTTGGCGGATCAACGCTACATGCATCGTTTATCCCATATGCAGCATGGTAAGCGTCATAGAATTCCATAGATGAGACTTCAGAATCATTCATCACCATCTCTCAGTATTCTTCTGTATGTGTTTACATAAAAAAAATCTAAGAGAACTGAGAAATGGCAACTTGTAATGTTATGGAATGGATATTATAATATATGTATCAGTTATTATAGGGTTAAAAGTTATTTTCTTGAGTATTCTCGTCTACTAGAGTCTGATATTCAAGCATAAATATCAACATTCATTAATATGTAACAACCAAGCTTTGATTTTTGGATCTACATACTAGGAGCCATACAATGTAATGAGGGTGATTCGTAAAATAAGTTTCTTAGATGTGCATGCCAGGCGAGCGAGCAAAAATAAGAGACGAAATATCGGTTTTCGAGGATTAACGGCTTTAGCCTAAAAGTGCTATATCAGGCTGATATCAGTCATCATCATCAGCCTGTGTCCGTTCACTGTTGAACGTAGGCCTCCCGCATAAGTCTCCACCCTCTTCGATCATCCGCCTTTCGCATCCAGGTCACTCCCGCTATTCTTCTTATATCGTCAGTCCATCTTGTAGGGGGTCGGCCAATGCTTCGTTTGCCAGTTCTTGGGCGCCATTCCAATACTTTTCTTCCCCATCGACCGTCGTCTCTTCGACAGACATGTCCTGCCCATTGTCACTTGAGTGTGCCTATTCGTTGGGTAGCATCCACTACTTGAGTACCTCGTTTCGGATACTATTTTTTAGCGATACTCCGAGCATGGATCTCTCCATAGCACGCCGGGTGACCTTTATTTTATGGGTAAGACTCTGCGTCCGTGATTTTGCGGCGTAATGAGATGCCATAAGTGTCTAGTATACGGGCACATGGCCAAGCATTACCACAGGGCAAAGGTTTGCCCGAGATGCGCTGGTCCGCACGAGACCGCTGACTGCAAAGCCGACGCCGCGACAATAAAGTGCTCGACATGCACCATATTCAATCACCACACTACGGGCGACACCACCTGCCCGGCTCGCCAGCATGCAATCCGGCAAGAGATGGCGAGCCACAAATTCCTAATGGCTAAGTCGTTTGTACAGTTGAATCCCACATCCCAGGCAGAGTGCCCATGTGACGGCAGCTCTCCGCAGGACGCACCTCACGTTCGGTGAAACTGTCCGCTGCACCACTCTGTGAGGATTGCGCTCTTTGAAGTGGTCCGGCCGGCATCAGCTCCAGAGGATACCAGGACTTCGTTGCTAACAAACGAAATTACGCTGCTTTTACGCGTCCGTCTGCAAGAGTGCAGACGCAAGTAATGATTCCTAACCGATGTCTACCATTCTGCAGAATCCATTTCCCAACCTCACCATTTTCTTATCCATTCCCACGTATTTCGTGGTTAGCAACGTGTTACCAAAGAAGGCAATTCGAGACTCGCTGTAGTATACTAACCTCGCAGCCTTAGACTGAGGTCTATTTGACATATAACTGATGCACCTATAATCACGGGAAGGCCTTCAGCCACTCTCTAACAAGTAGCTTTTTGCGTGTGCCCAGTAACGGGTCCCCATCTGGGTCTCCAAAAACAGGACGGGACAGGGAGAGTTTTCACCAAGCGGGTAAGACTCTGCGCCATAAGTTAATACAGGGAGGATGCATTGGTTGAATCCCTTAGTTTTAAGACATTGCGGAATTTTCGCTTTAAAAATGTACTTTAGTTTTTCAAATGCTGCCCATCCCAGTTGTATGCGGCTGTCGATTTCTTTTAAGAAGTTGCTTCGCCCTAGTTGTATTACCTAGTTTATAGATATGGTATGATATCAGTATGAAATTCTTATACATATATATATTCTGTTTCAGACGAGCCAATCCTCGATTCCAAATTCCAGTTTTGGATTACGCTGGTAGAGGTCCAACCAGGAGATCTGTGAAGGAGCTTGGAGGAGCAATGGACGAATATTTAGCTGGTTATGAAGCATCCTCTTCCATGGCACATCGCGGCACATCAAATGGATACTCACCGGCACCTTCTCGAGCACCGAAGTAAGATTTCGGCCTCTCTTTTTGCGACTCTTATCCATGAAATCATAGATAGTTCATCCAGCGGTCATAGCTCAGTGGTCAAAGCATGGGTGCTAATAATCGGAATTATTTATAAAGAGATTGTATGATTCTTTTCTCTCTTTCTTCAGCGGGTATAGCTCAATGTTCAAAGCATGACAATCCATAGGTCGTGAATTCGATTCCCGACGATTTATTTTTATTTTTATTGTTAATCCATTTCTGAGCTCTAAAATATCCCCTTGGTTGGTGTGAATTTGATCCATCACATGTAAAATGCCAGTCATAGCCTATTAATGAAAATTGGCGGTAGACGAAAGTCGTCCCGTGAAGACTACCCGTTCATAGTAAATTCCTTTAATAATGAGGATGATGCGTGAATGTCGGACTGTAGTCTACGGCGTTGACGAATCAATGCTCCACATGCAGCGCTTAACTAAATATAACATGGTAAGTGTCATAGAATCCACAGATGAGACTTCGGCATCACTATCACCACCTGTCCGTATTCTCCTGTATGTGTTTACATACAAAAAAAATATTAAATTAATTGTATATATTGTTACAGATTTCTTTCGCAAGAGATTGAGCGCCAGCACGCGATTCAAGACTCCACGAAGCAGTATCACCCAATCTACATGCCCGAAAACAACCAAGAACTGAATCGCTTCACAAACTTTGAATACACTTACGACATTCAAAGAGCGTCACCCATGCCACAAAATTCACATCCATTCCAAAACTGGAACAACCAACCGTCTTGTTCTACGTCTGATGCAGCAGTCCTTACAGGATTCGTTCCTCGAGACACCTACACACGTCCTGTCGATCTCATTCGTAGATCTTCACACTTCAATGATCGAGCTTATTCATATACTTCTGCGTCATCCGATGCTTCGATCAAAAGTAACTTTAACGCAGTAAACAGATTCAATTCCGCTTTCCATTCGAATGCGTCTTCCCGCGTCACGTCGCCCGAATACGACGTGAAAAACGATCTCAACTATCGCAACGAAGAGCACGTGGGACTTGGGCGTGGTTTTCAAAGACGCATATCTCCGATCGGATATAACAGAAACGAGCAAATTAACAAAATTGATGCTCAACGACTTCCCGTTGGGTATGAAAGAAATAACTCCAGTTCTGACGAAAAAGATGATGATACAAATAAGAATTATTTGAACAATGGTTCTTGGTCAGCGGCTATTTAGCCATTGACTATTTTTGACAACTTTAAACTTAATTTTTTTTTTTAACGTCTAGCTCATCGCTCAGCGTGCTTATGTAATGTTTAGATATTATTGCAACATATTTGTATGGATTCTATAACGTTTTATTGTTGCGACTAAACTACTGCACGTAGAAAAGCATGTGTAGTTTGTATGAAGAGAGCGAATCTCGATAATGGTCAGGTTGTATTGTACGACACGTAGATGCTTAAAAAAGCGTTCTCAAACGTACATGTATATTTTTGTTCAAAAAAATATATTTTATTAAAAGTTACGATTGCATTATATGATATTGTGGCTTTTGGGCTTAGCCGTGTGTGGCGAATTGTTCCGTTCCAATATTTCGAACAAACAAAGTGTGTTTTGTGAAGCCTGAAGAAGACCCCTGCAATGGCGGTCGAAATAAAAAGGTTGTGGATGCTTGCAAAACTATCCAATATTGGTGAGGATATATATATATTTAAAAAATATTGGCCTCGTAGCGGATATAGGCGAATCCCACAGTATTATTTAAATTTTAAACAAGTCAGCTAACAAAACTATGATCTTATAATATTATTTATTTTTTATATTGTTATTAAAATACTAAGGCATATTAAAAGTACGGTTTCCGCGTCACCGCGTACAGCGCTACGCGAAATTTGCCACACTGTCGTTGGTCTTCTCCCGAACCGTACAATATTGCTTGTGATAAGTGTGCCATGTGTTTTTAAATGTAATTATTTGGCCCTCGTTACATTACACTAATAGTTATTTTATACATTTTAAGTTAGATTTTAAGTTTTTAATGAAATATAGTTTATAAAAATTTTATGCAAAATATACTATTTCGATTATTGTGTGGAGGAGCAGATCGCAAAGCAAAGAACTCTTTCAGAAGCACAATTCGCATTGTTTCCAATGTAAGGCTTAGGTTTCCCCGCCCGACCGTAACATGTTGTATCGTGGGCCTCGGTCGGTCGGGAACTGTCTGACTGGCACTGTAACATGTAGCGCCCCAAAGATATCCGTTCATTTGCTAGTTCTTGGACGCCACTCCAATACTTTTCTACCGCATCAACGTTTCTTCTATGTACCTCTGTAATGGACACTATCTTTTACTGGACAAATCGTTAATTTAGGTTAAGTTAGCGAGACAGCCAGTGCACCAGTTGTCCCGTGCACCAGACGTCATGAATCGTTGAACGAATTGTCTGGGAACGATAGGTCGTGACACCATGTCAAACTAATTGTAGTCTAAATGTATTAGTTTTATTTCTATTATAATACAAGAATATTAGTGCCAGTTTATCATAGATGATGACCATATGATCCATTGTATTACGAATACATTCAAATAATTTCATGCATTTTATACAAGTGGAAGAAAACTGCTGCGTATTTCAAATTTTATTTTATTATATTTTTTAGGTTAATTAAATTTTTTCATTATTTTACTTTCCTATTATTACAATTTTTGTTAGATTGGTTTTTTTATAAATTTCGCTTAAATTTAATCGCATGTGTTTGAATATTTTTATGCTGTCTTAAAGAATAAAAAAAAAAATTAAATAAAAATATAAATTAAAAAAAAAACATAAAAGAACGTGAGTTTATGAATATAATTAGATAATCTTCTTTTTAAATCTTGATAATCGTTTTTTTTCTTCTTTTAAACATCAGTTCCATAACTGGAACAAATGATCAACACAAATTGCCGCCATTCAGTTGCCACTGTTCATGCCTTGTTCCAAGATACCTATAGTATGTTTCCATGATTCTGGATGACCCACATGGTTCAAGTTCGAGGATTTGAACAGACGGCCGCTGTTAAGGCATATTTTGTGTGATTTTTCAGTCGGAATTTTTAAAGAGATCGCACGATTATTTCGCTTTCGCTGGACCAATTGGTCCTCAAAGACAGCCCAACCCAACTAGAAACATTTTTTAATGAATAAATCATTTTGACATTTTTTTTGCGTTTATTGTCGAAATAAGTTTCGTTCAATAAAAAAAAAATACAGTATAAAAAATTATGTATTTTTTTTTCAATCTTAGTGCACATTTTTTTATACATTATACTTTTAACTAAATCATCAAAAAAGTAAAATTGTAATTTTTAACCTATTGACAGGTTTTTTTTTTAATGATTTTAAATTCAACTTGATTAATGAAAATCTTCGTTTGTAATCATTTTCTCAGCAATTATTATGAGTTTTATATTTAAAAATTAAAATCCAAAATGCATCAAACATTTTTTCTTGCGAAAATCGTAAAATGTAAATGTTTTTATTGAATATCAACAAAAAAACCTTAAATCTTAAAAATATTTTCTATTTTAATCATTATTTTTTAATGTCCCGAAATAATTGAAATGATCTGTTAATTTTTCATGTTTATAATTTTTTATATAATATTTTTTTTTCTTTGTAAAAATGTATAAAAAAGAAGAGTATGTAATAATGTTGGCTAAACCATGATTTTTCAAGATCCAATAATAAGCAACGCGATCTATCGCAGCGGTCTTAACGATTGACTCTTGATTGGGTGCCGAGATATATATCGCAGACAATTACAATAAAGGTCGCAGACCGCAGCGATCAGATCGCAATGCTCGTGTACCGAGAAACAGTTTTCCCGAGTGCAGTTATTTTTGTGAAAAATTAATCATTCATTAGCGCCTAGACTAGATCGCTGAAATGACGACAAAACATAACCAAACCTAAATATGTTACTAGAAAAAAAATATTTAAATAATTAGTTTTTTTAATAAATGTAAAAAATATATAAAAATGTAGTAAAAAACTCTTTATAGTTTTGTACTAAAAAAATCTTAGTAAGAAATAATAACGCTAATTAATAACGTATTGAGACTTTTGGGTTTAGCCTTGTGTGGCGAATTGTTTCGATCCAATATTTCGACCGCCATTGCAGGGGTCTTCTTTTTGCAATGGCGGTCGAAATATTGGATCGAAACAATTCGCCACACACGTCTGAGCCCAAAAGCCACAATATCGAATCTGGCCGTGAAAACCTAAGAAGTTACACTAATTGATTGTCTAAAATTATTTCGTTAGATTTACGTTTTAGGCGCTAAAGAACGTTAAATTTTGAATTTTGAAAATATTTTCTTACTTCTATAAGTAACTCTTAAAATTGTATTGTGTTCATTCTATTATTTTTTTTAATTATAGTATTTGTAAGAATTTAAAGATTAGTGATGCATTAAAAAGTGTTTTTTATTTTAAAAAATGAAATAATTGTTGTAATATGCAAAATGTAAGGAAAAACCTGAAAAGGTAAGAGAAAACCGCCTAAGCTGGTATGGGGGCATGTGACACAGAGAGATGAGGACCACATGGTGAAGAAAGCTCTCAATATACCCACGCTGAGAAGAAAACTTGGAGGGCCACATGTATCCTGGACTGGAACTGTAGACAAGGATCTCAAAACACTGAGCTTGCCCTAGAATGCAGCGCAGGACAGGCAGACTTGGCAAATGTGCACAAGAAGAGCCGACCCCAGATGATGGGAAATGGCGAGGCTAAATAATAAGAATATGTGAAATGTATTTTTTTGTGTGTATTTAATATATTTTTTTACTGTAGGATGCATGTTTTCTCATGACTTTATGCATTTTAAAAAAATACTATTCTGTTTGAATTTTTCTGAAACTAATGTATTTGTAATAATTTCTTAATAAAACAATTTCGTATTTCGTTTGACTAATTTTATTATCATAGCGTTGTTTTTAACCCTCCTTTAACGCAACCTCCTTTTATCACGATTTTTCCTACAACGGTCCCTTCTATGTTATTTTTTTGTATTACATTTTTAAACCGCATTTTAGGGCTAAATGTTCCAGGACAGGGAAGAGCATCTGGCAAATCATCCAGTCTTATGAAAGCGTTAAATAAGGGGTTGACTGTACATATATCACAGATTGTTCGTTACGTTATTATACCTGATGTTTACCGCCTGCTGTTGGTTGTTATGATCGCCTTTGTACCAAAAGGTCCCAGCCCTTGAGAGTGTCTGGCTAATCATCAATATCCTTATATTTTGTTGGAAATCGGTTTGTCTGTCCCTGAATTTTTTTTTTTAAATATAAGATGCCACAGATTGTTCGTTATGCCCAAGAGTAATACTAACCTGCCAGAGACAACGCTACTTGGAAGAGTGGTCAGTCTTTTCATCCACATTGTAATGTTGATATATTCCACACGAGAGAAACCCAGTTTATTTATTTATATACAGAATCGAAATTCCAATTTTTTTTTACAAATATTTAGAAACATAGAGTATACATAAATATACAATAAATAGAGAAAATAATAAAAAATAAAAATAACACAAAAGAATAAGAAGATGACACGTGTCAAAGATCACAGAGATCAAGTACAACAATACCATCGACAAAAAAGGAAAAGGATGTAAGAAAAGGATCGAGGTGTGCTGGTAGGCCATTTAGGAGCGACATTGCCGCTGTACCAAATTGAGTGCTTGAAGCTCCACAAGCATCGACTGGGATCAAAAACAATGGATGGCTACGAGCACGGGTGTACCTATCTGGAACATTGAAGTTAAAACATTCAAGAATCCCAGGGTTGTGAATTGAACAGTTCAGACATGAGCTCTACGAATTTGTTGGTAGAAGTAATTTTGTAAAGTTCTTCTGTTTAGCGAGATTTGGGACATCGGTTGTCGATATATGCCGTCTAAGATTCTCCTACCGTTGACATTGGTAGCCGTGATATATCGTTTTGCTACTTTCAGTACTCATTGTGACGTCTACGGTAGGAACTTGGAACTGTAGTCATTCCCGTTATCAGCCTACATGTATTATTTACAGGAATCTGTATAGCATGTAAATAAATATCGTTAGGTTTCGTCACAGGAGCGAGACTTTTCTATAAACCACATGGGTCAATGCCACCACATCTATGGAGTTACATAATGAGCGTTTGTTAAATATAATAGTTTTTTATGCATCATCTGATAGCTAAAGGGTACAAGAACCAATGTGATATATGAAAATATGTCAGATAAGTACATTTATGCTTCAAATACTAGTTTAAACAAAAAAAAAAATGATTTAAAAAATTCACGCTTTATTGACAGTATAATTTGTATTCCACCGAGTAACGAATAAGTGCACAGTAAAAATTAATCGAATTGAATCGACATCCTAAAGAAAGGCATACGTTATACAAGTATAATTTTTAAGATATTCACATGCTATAAAATTGTACAACAGTCTATATTAGTTTCTTGTGTGCAGTCAAGTACAGACTTAATTAAATATTAATACCTCGTTACTGAAAAACTTTGCACTCAGGTGTGCAATTCCACGTGCAAGTCAAAAACGTGCACGTGTCGCAGCGTGATAATAATAACGCCGGAGGTGGATTGTCACAGGAAAAGCACTGGCGCGACGTTGCAACTTTGGTAATCAACTGCACATAATAGTTAAAATGATCAGATTAAAGTCAAACATAGTCAAACTCTTTAACCCTTTATCTGCGAAATAAGATTTCATAAAAAGTCACAAAATAAGTCAATTAAAAGGACGATATTTTATGTGTTTTGATTGGTCAGTGCTGCATTTATATTCACCTTCAGAACTAAAATAAATAAATCTAATAAATAAATCATTATTTAAAAAAAAAACAAATTCGAAACATGTGTAGAATGACCCACAACTTAATATAGGGTCCGCCATCTAACGTTTCTTTTCAACTAGTGCTTATTTCGTGAATGGTAACACTTAGCTCATGTCTGATTTGACAGATAATTAGTTTTATCCTTCCGCCGAACGCTGGAAAATAGTGCGACATTACTTTGAAAATCAGGCCATTTTTCTTCGAAAATGAGCAAGGAGTGGCCGTTACAGTCAATGGCGATCGTTATCGGGCCACTTTTGTTCACAAAAATTGAATAGGAGGATATTGGCAACATTTGGTTTCAACAGGACGGCGCTACGTGCCACACAGCCGAAGCTACACACGATGTTTTGCGCCCCATTTTCAAAAAAAATAGTTATTTGGCGGACCCGTTACATATCGAAAAAAAAAATTGACCAAGGAATGTCGGAATACGATACAAAATTATATTCAATATAGTATTCGGATAAATCGGCATCTCGCACTGAAGCGACGTGTTTTTTTCAGGGCGTGGGATAAATCCGCGCCTCGCACTTAAGAGCAGTGCAAGTTGGTGCGGATAAAGCATCTAAAGAGTTAAGCAAATATTTCGTCAATAAAATCGTACGTCATGGACAAAAACAGATGGTAGCCATTTAGTGTCAGATCCGGACTATAAAAAGTGGATGCATATAAACCTCTGAATCAAGTTCTGGCGAGTCTCTATCGAAGGGTGCCGCCTGACGTTGACTGATGGAGCGAGATTATCTTGCGTTATCTCGTGTGGCACTCAAACATCTACCATATTTTAGTATCCAACCTTATTCAAACGGTTCCAAACTGTTTTTCGTGCAATATTTAGCTGTTGGGCAATTGAAGCATATGTCGGAATTGATAATTTCCATGATTTAATCGAAATTTTCGACGATTGACCGTCCAGTACGTGGTGCATCTTTGACATCGAAATTGCCGGAACGGAATCGACGAAATTGCGCATAATAAGCTGTTACAGTATTAGGACCAATTAATTTCAATGAAAAATTGCTTTGAGATACGTTTAAGGTTACTCGTATGTCGAGGTACCACAGTATTTGATAATATACAAATAAATATGATTTGACACTCAGATACGACCATATTTCGCGCAGTCTTACTGTAAATATTTAATTTCGGTAAAAACCAAACAATAAATTATTGATACCTACTTGTTCATTGGGTATTTAACTACCAACTGTGTAATAATTGAATTACGGAATCGCTGATAAAGTTACATTAAATAATGGATGGCCTGTCATTGGTTTTATTTTATCTACGGTTGGTATCGCTTCATTTGCGCGGGAAAACTCCCGCCCCATTTTTCTGCTGTTGCAGATCGGATAACCTGCAAAATTCTACTGTACAGGCCGATATAAACTTTTGATAAATTAATATTGCCAGTGGGTATGGATAAGAGGTAAAATTTTGCTTATTCATCATCACCAGCCTGTATCCGTCCACTGTTGAACGTAAGCCTCTGGCATGAGTCTCCATCCTCTTCGATCCTCCGCCTTCCGCATCCAGGTCACTCCCGCTATTGTTCTTATGTCGTCAGTCCATCTTGCAGGGGGTCGGCCAATGCTTCGTTTGCCAGTTATTGGGCGCCATTCCAATACTTTTCTTTCCCATCGACCGTCGTATCTTTTACAGATATGTCGCATTGCCACTTGAGTGTGCCTATTCGTTGGGTAGCATCCACTACTTGAGTTCTTCTGCGTATTTCCTCGTTTCGGATTCTATCTTTTAGCGACACTCCGAGCATGGATCTCTCAATGTTTGCTTACCATTCAAAAAATCGTCAGTTTCATTCTCAGACGAAGGTTTAAATAAAAAATGATTTTGTAATTTTTTAAGCTCCATAAATACTCTGTTAGTATGAGTTTGATCTCTTTGACCGTAAAATGCTATATTATTCACATTCATTTATCAAAATTGGTAAACGCCTAAAAATATTTCGCGAAAATCCTTAAATAGCGATTTATTATAATCGAATATCGAGTATTCGATTTAGATCATTAGTATTTACAGCGGTTTCTCTCAAACAATGAATGCTTATTGCCAATATTTCATTTTTATTACTAAAAAAATCTACGCACAAATTCTCAAATAGCGACATTATATTCGAATATCGAGTATTCGATTTCGATCACTATGTATGTACAGTGGTTTCTGTTTAATGATGTATGATTATTGTCAATATTTAATCTTTGTTACTAAAAAAAGAGAAGTCAACATTCGCATACTTGATGCAAGGCTAGCTTTCAATAAAAAAACAAAAAATCTTGAGTCAAATAATATTAATTTAAGGCTCCGAAAGCAACTTAATGTACGGCTGTGAGACATGGTGCTTATCTGAAAGTGATAAAAAAAACTAGAGACCTTTCAAAAAGAATTCTCGGAATTTCCTGGAGAGGCAAAGTCACGAACAATGAGGTTCTCAGAATAATCAAGATAGGCACCTAATTAGAACCATCTCAGAGAGGCGATCGGTCACATCATGCGCCAGGATGGTCTTCTTCACGACGTTGTGGAGGGGGTGGTTGAGGTTAGAATCTGTAGAGGGCGCCCTAGACGGGAGTATATGCAGCAAGTGTTCGAGGACATGAGTTGTACCTCTTATGCTGAGCTGAAGAGGGTTGCGGAGGACCGAGAGGAATGGAGATCGACATGCAAGATTCTGTTGCTGCAAACCAATCCACCGGATTGATACTACGAAGAAGACTAAAAAAATCTACGCACAAATACTCAAACAGTGACATCATATTCGAATATCGAGTATTCGATTGTGATCACTATGTATGTACAGCGGGTTCTATCAAATAATGTAGATTACTGTCAATATTTAAGCTCGTAAGTACTAGTTGCACCGTATATGCGATAAATAGGGATGTAAATCAGTTATGTACATCGGTATCCGCCAGACAATTCATAATTATCGCCAATATTGTCACGCATCACTGCACAGACTACCAATAAAGCGCCAAACAACGTCCATTAACGCCAAGCAGGACCGCAATTACTCATAATCATAATATTTGTATTATTGAAATTCACAACCTATAAGTTTGATGATTCAATTCAATTCCTTATTTTTTCCTGCATTAACATTGCAATATATTTTACATTTTAATTCAATATCGAAGTACTAACATATAAGTGTGGCGTTGTAAATGTATTGACACATTTAGTGTCAGTGACTTCACACTCAGAACAAGTGTTGGGATACTCAACGCAAATAGTTGGACTTGCAACAACAAAAACCATGTCATAAGTATATCATGGTTGACACGCAAATAACAGGGCATTATTGTTATTTGATAATGCAATGAAATCCCATTTTATCAAAGAAACGACTTCACGTCGCCGGGATAGTCATCTGGACGAGAGGGATGCGGATTAACTCACGAACAACAAGATCTTTGTAAGAAGCACATTGAAATATATTTAAGCAAAATAGATTGACGATCTACAATCGTCGAGACACGAGCAGAAAGTGACGGGAGTGCTCCGTAACACATGCACCGTCCTCCTATCACCTGTCGGCCATTTGACGAATCATCTACTGTCAAAAAAATCAAAATGGCGACGCAACGTCTTTTCTTATATTATACCATTTTTATTAATGCGTGTACTAAGAGCTAACATAAATAAGACACGAAAGATCGTACATAGAGGGAAAATCCACGATTCTATAAATGTTACGATACTTAAAACAACTCGTAGATAAAGCTATTAGTTTATTGGGGCAAAAATGTGAAACATTATTAACCCTTTCGTTACGGCTCGGTTGAATACAAATTATTGATACTGTCAATACGGCGTAAATTTTTTAAACCATTTTTTTGCTTAAAACTAGTATTTAAAGCATAAATGTACTTATCTGACCTATAGTCATATATCCCATTGGTTCTTCTATCTTTGAGCTATCGGATGATGCATAAAAAAATTATTATATTTAACAAACGTTCATTATGTAACTCCATACACGTGGTGGCATTGACGCATGTGGCTTACAGAAAAATCGTTCCTGTGACGAAACCTAACGATATTTATTTACATGCATTACAGATTCCTGTAAATAATACATGTAGGTTGATAAAGGGAATGACTGCAGTTTCAAGTTCCTATCGTAGATGTCAATGAGTACTGAAAGTAGAAAAACGATATATCACGTCAACCGATGTCAAAGGTCAGGGAATCTTTGACGGCATATGCTGATAACTGATGCGAAATGGTTAAGGAATTTCATTTGTTAACCTAAATATTCATAGATCTTGCTTCTTTCTTTGTAGTATCAATCTGGTGGATTGGCTTGCAGCAACAACATCTTGCATCTCGATCTCCACTCTTCTCGATCTTCTGTAACTCTCTTAGCAGTAATCGTGATGATGACGATTATATATAATCCTATTTAATTCATCAACAGCAGAATACCTAGAGTTTCCTTTAGAAGAAAGACCCGGAAGTTGGCAATTTGAGTTTGCGGAATTGACTTCCGGTCCTGTTCCGGTAGGCATTGCAAATGGCGTCCGTCCGCTGACAACAACAGATAATGGAATGGCGGCGTAATCGCTTTCCCGCCAATGCAGCCAATTAATACCGCTGGTCGGCGTGGAATGATCCTTAAACTGATTGTCATCGCACGCAAAATAGATGCTACATGAAATACAGAATCGGATAATAATCCAAATATAAAGTACACTGCAAACTCACTTAATACGAAAAGTAATTGAGACTGATATTGGAGAATGAATATTATTTTGGGTGTCTTTAAAATGGCAGGCGTCATTGAATTTATAAGTGAGATCTCTGAGATACGACGGTCGATGGGGAAGAAAAGTATTGTAATGGCGCTCAAGAACTAGAAAACGAAGCATTGGCCGACCCCCTGCAAGATGGACTGACGAAATAAGATGAATAGCGGGAGTGACCTGTATGCCGAAGGCAGAGGATCGAAGAGGATGGAGACTCACGCGGGAGGCTTACGTTTAACAGTGGAAAAGTACAGGCTAATGATGATGATAATACACATATTGATATGTTCCACGCGAGAGAAGCCCAGTTCATACACGAGTTTCACGAATTTGTAGAAGTAATTTCGTAGAGTAGAGTAGAATCAATTGTTTTTTTTTAACAAGCAAACTTTGCAATATCATATATTAAAACATATGATAATAATGTGGCTTAAATGTGAAGTTGCCTGTGGAAAAATAACAATGAAATCCTCTTTTTATTTTTTAAATCTGGAATAATTTGACTTGGTTGCCAAGAATCGCTTCCACCGCATTACGTAATAAAGCGTTCGCTTCGATTCTCCCGCCTGCCGAAGAGAACTTTCCATTGTCTCCTAGTCTCTGCAACTCCTCGTTTCTGATCATCCGAGAAGTAGTTCCACAGGAAACTCGAGGAGAAGACGCCGAGACTGAAGTAGACGAGCAAACTTTACTGTTATAATGAAGGAGATGAGAAGGATGCAGAATTGATTTCCACGAGAAGTAGACTGTCGAAAACTAGGATGATTTAGCAAGAATTTAACCTCGTTTGGATTAGAATTTATACAAAAAGAAAGTTTGCTTAGTGTAAATGGTAAATATAATTTGCTTAAGTTTTCCAGTGGATAATGCGTTAGTAGACTACAGCGAGATATTCACGTATCATCCTTATTATTACAGAAATTCACTATGAATGGGTGGTCTTCACGAAACGACTTTCGTCTACCACCAATTTGGATTAATATGCTATGACTGGCATTTACAGGTGAGGTATCAAATTCACACTAACCGGGGGTATTTTAGAGCTCAGAAAAAGTTTTTTTTATCTTCGTCGGGTATCGAATCCACGGCCTTTCCAAGCAAACGCTTTAACCACTGAGCTGTACCCGCCGGCACAGACACCATATATGAATGAAGGTATAATTGATCGCCGACTACTTTACTACATAAATTATATTTAGTGGAATAAGAGCTTTTATAAAAGTCAAAATATTTAAAATCACCGAAAGTAGTAACATATCCCCTTTACTTAGGAAGATCGACTTCACGTCGCCGGGATCGTTATAAGGTCGCGTGGTGGACATATGAGGAGCAGATCAACAACGTACAGACTTTTCCAAATGCACATATATTTTCTGTAAACTTGACAAACTTTCGGCCCGGGCGGAGTAACATGCTTTAAGGCACCGGGCCGATCACAACTGATAACTGGCTGCCGGGCGCCCGTGGTCGGTGACGCCCAGCGCCAAAATTCATTCGGTGTCGATCCACAGAACTATTGGCGCACTAATCACAGACAGCCATGTACAATACTATTAGTGTGATACACTCGTGACCGGAGTTGTCCAACAACCAATATGGCGATTCATACATGTCCGACAAGCGATCAAAAATAGACGTCAGATCGCACATCGAAGATTTCGCCACTAGCCTGCAAGAGCTATATCAAGCTGATCTGTAGGCAAAAGCTATTAGTTATTTGAGGCAAACATGTTTTTTTTTATATAAACACATACAGGAGAATACCAATAGATGGTGATAGTAAGTCGAATTATATGACGCTTACAATGGTGTTGATCCGCCAACGTCATAGACTACAGCTCGAGGTTCACGCATCATCCTTATTATTACAGGAATTAACTTTGAATGGGTGGTCTTCACGGGACGACTTTCGTCTATCACGAATTTTAATTAATAGGCTATGACTGGCATTTCACGGGTGAGGGATCAAATTCACACCAACCGGGGTATTTTAGAGTTTAAAAACCAATTTTTTGTCCGTTGGGGATCCAACCCACGACCTTTGGCTTGCATAGCAATCGCTTTGACCATTGAGCTATACCCGCTGGCATTAGCTTTTTAATTAAATTCATATCTCGTCGTTTAATTTCTTCAATTTATAGTTTTCGCACGTGATAATCTTTTGGTATTACAAAAACTGTATAAAACGCGCTTCCTTAATGTTCTACTTCCCACCTTATTTTGACTAATTAACTCTAACAAATGTGTCGCAAAGTGAAATATGTCGAGATGTGTGGGAGTCGTTAAATATAACATAAAGCAGTGCCGTTTTTAGGGGGCGGCGAACTGGTCGGTGCCCCAGGGCGTCGTATAAGCCAGGGGCGCCGAGGGCAACCAATCTTGCTTAGATTTTTTAAACTGGGTACTGACTTAAAGCCCTTAAGCTATTAAACGTAACTTAAAGTGTTTTGTAGCTTTGAAAAGAGGCGAAATTGAAAAAAATGTATTTATTGATATCAACTCGAAAAACGATCTTTTGTTTCTTATTTTTGTTCGCTCGCCTGACATGCACATCGTATGTTAGTTTAAATTGTATAATAATACACGGCGTTTCATCATCAGCCTGTGTCCGTCCACTGTTGAACGTAGGCCTCCCGCATGAGTCTCCATCCTCTTCGATCCTCCGCCTTCCGCATCCAGGTCACTCCCGCTATTCTTCTTATATCGTCAGTCCGTCTTGTAGGGGGTCGGCCAATGCTTCGTTTGCCAGTTCTTGGGCGCAATTCCAGTACTTTTCTTTCCCATCGACCGTCGTCTCTTCGACAGATATGTCCTGCCCATTGCCACTTGAGTGTGCCTATTCGTTGGGTAGCATCAACTACTTGAGTTCTTCTTCGTATTTCCTCGTTTCGGATTCTATCTTTTAGCGTCGCTCCGAGCATGGATCTCTCCATAGCACGCTAGGTGACTTTTATTTTATGGGTAAAACTTGTTGTCAGATTCCACGTATCTGCGCCATAAGTTAATACAGGGAGGATGCATTGGTTAAACGCCTTACTTTTAAGGCATTGCGGAATTTTCGCTTTAAAAATGTACTTTAGTTTTCCAAATGCTGCCCATCCCAGTTGTATGCGCCTGTCGATTTCTTTTGAGAAGCTATTTCGCCCTAGTTGTATTACTTGTCCCAGATAGGTATAGTCGTTTACAACCCTTATTTCTGTTCCTCCAATGGAAATACGATCAAAGGTCTGTGAAATATGACTATTAATCATGGCTTTTGTTTTATCCATGTTCATTTTCAGACCAATTTTGTTCGACGCTTCATTGAGGTCGTAGAGCATATCTTGGAGCTTGTCAGGTGATGGCGGCGTTTGCATACGCTATTTTATTTGTTATGACAATGTGCCCATTTCCTGTTGGTCCACTGTCATCTTGAATTCGCTTTTTTTTTGCCGTGACGGTTGGCAGCGCGAGATGTGAGAGCGCGCCGTCAGTTGTAGCTCGCTCGCGACATAACGGTCTTTTTGTTGCAAGTGTTTGACAAATAAACGCGAATTGTGAAACGAAAACAAGATCTTTGTATTGCGAACCTGATCCTGCATCCTGTCATCCAGTAAATCGATATCGAATTCGGAAAGAAGAATATCATTATAAAAATATAAACACATATATCAGAGTACCTGTAGAGTGTCTAGTCCAAAAACTCTATGACGCTTAACCTGTTGCCTGAACATTGTGCGTGAAAATCATATAAAGTGGCTTGCGAGTTTGTGGAATTCATCACCATCATCACGTCGTTGTTCGTCTACAATTGAACGTAGGTCTTCCGCTAGTTCTCGATCCTTCACCTTCCGCATCCAGGCTACTCCCTCTATTTTTTTGATGTCTTCAGTTTATTTTGATCGGACAACACTCCATTTGTATTGACATCAACATGATATAGCCCTTGCTGACTGGTACCGAAAACCTCGATATACAATCTTTCGTCTCTTATTTCTGTTCGCTTGTCGCACATGTATGTGTCGCCATAAACAATTTGGACAACGGCACCGCACGGCAGTCGTGTGTCGACCACGAAAAAGGTCGTATTGTGGCCCGGCCTGAATGCTGTGAACCGGGCCAAAAATTTGTAAAGTAATCTTAATATGTATGTCAATGTGCTTCAGAAAATGTTTTTGTTGTTGTTAATCTGCTCCTCATTCTGCCACCACGCGGCTGAATAACTACCTTTTAAAGAGAGGAGGATGTCAATATTTTGTGTAGTAAATAATCAAGGATTATGCTATCTTTTCTTGAGTAAAGTATTAACATATTTGACATGCAAAACTAACCTCAAAAATCATGTTACTTACACATCATAAATTCATAACCATTTCATAAAAAATGTCATTTAATAGCCTTTAAAAACGAATCGTAAATGCTTCGATAATAAATCCTTCACCGTGCAATACAAAATGCAACACACTCCATGAAATATTCATGCAATATTGCGGATATACGAGCCAGTATTTTTTTTGCATATTTTGACGTTTTCACTTGGTTTTTGATTCCATACAAGGGTGACGTTTAACGGCGGTGGACGTAAAACGTAAATTCGAGACTTTACCGCCTACGTTTGTGACGTTATTTTTGAAAAGTTTTTTGATGTTTTAAGAGCGGGACGAAGTTAAAAGAATGGATAATTTGGCGTTCTTTACAGGAAAGGCAAAGAAAAATACATAACGTAAAAAAAATAACTGAATTTACACGAATTCATTAACACCCATAAAAAAACTTACAATACAGATAATTTAGGTATAAGCTATTAGTTATTTGTGGTAAACATTTGAATTGTTACACATTATAATAATTTTTAATTATTTAGGTAAATACTTAGAGATCGTGCTTAATTTTCTTGAGTAAAACATCATTTCTATACTAGTTACATTAGCGAAGATAAGCAATATTTAAAGAATAACGTATTTGCATGATAACAGAGTTATTCAGTTTATTAACAGCATGGCCGGTCAAAAAAGTGTGAAGGTAAATTCTACGATTGTGAATAATGCTGAGAGTTTCAGATATCTCGGGGTACAGGTCACTAAAAACGATGGCCCAATATCATTTTTTTCGACCTGGCGCCCGACGGTCGCCTCTCGACTTAGCTCCGGGTTTTGTCATTATTTCTTCAATCTCTAAATTGAAAAGTGAAGGAGTTTATCCAGATAACATGTGAAGCGAGTACTCTCAACTAATAGTGCTCTCAATATATGTATATGTACATTGCTCTACGTACTGTGTTTTGTGACAATTGTGTCATAGTGTACACCGATGCGGTGGAATCATTTGAATGTGACACTTGGGAAGGAAAGTTGTAGACGACACCTGTGTTTTGAATTGTACTTAGATAACAAATGGACTCGTGAATCTTATCTGCTATTTTGCTCAGCTGTTCTTAACCTATGTGTATAGTATTCAATAAAGTCTGACGTTTGACAGCGTCCGCCATTTTCTGACGCGTCACGTGACTAAAAGCGCATAGACAAAACACCATCTGTGTGATGACTTTGAAACTACTTTCACTGTAAATAACTTCTTAGGTTTTCACGGCCAGATTTGATATTGTGGCTTTTGGGTTTAGCCGTGTGTGGCGAGCTTATTTCAACCAATAATTCGACCGCCATTGCAGGGGTCTTCTTCAGGATTGATAATTTATTTAGTTTTCAGTTGGTTTATTCAATTTTTATTTTTTTATGAGCGTTATTGACTTACATCTCCATGGCAACTCAAGTTTCATTCCGGAAAATCGTAGGTATGTTCTAAGACTACGGTAGGTATCTTCTAAGAATTGTACCTCCACGAACGTCATATCATGTACATGAGTATGTGTTAGAGGTGGAAGCCATGCTGTTTTGAGAATCAAGCCGTCATCCCTGTTGATGTTGATGGGATGTCTTTTGATTTCAATGGCTTCCCTTACTAGGCGTGCATATTTTCCTTGTGTTCGAGCCACGATTTCGGGTTCGAACGAAAACTTATGTCCCGTGTCAGCGAGATGCTCTGCCAGTGCTGACACCATTGGGTGGCCAAGTCTGCACGATCTCTCATGTTTACTTACTCTTTTACCTATAGTTCGCGATGTTTGTCCGATATACACCGTTGGGCAAGTAAGAACTTCGCCACACACGGCTAAACCCAAAAGCCACAATACTTTCACAGTGTTTACTGTCTTTATCGTAATTGATAGGTGTCTTTGAATAAGACTTTTTAAGTACCAAGGCCGGCAGCAATAGATGTGATGACTGAGAGAACACGATTTTAATATCCGTGATTTCAGCTACGCGGTACCAATGGCCTGGAACTTGCTACCGGAAAGCATAAGAGAGCTTAAAGCGGAGGCATCCTTCAGAAGCAGACTCAAGACCCAGCTTTTTACTCAGAGAGGCAAAGAACCGTTTTTGGAATGACCATTCGCTCATAAAAAAGCGCTATACAAATACTGATATAATAATAATAAATAATATCTGGGACTCACAGCTGTACTCGATCAAAACAAAGAGCTGACTATACAACCCCTGCAACGTCCATATTCTTTTTTATGGCTGTGAATCGTTTATTGGGTTTCGAAAGCAGTTGCCTGCGTAGAATTCTTCAGGTACGATGGTTTGATTAAGTGAAGAGTGACATACAACAGTCGATCAATAGGCGAAGATGAATCTGATTGGGACATAAACATCGGATGCCTCAAGAGAGCATAAACTACAGCAGCCTTTCTTCAAGCCCCTGAACTCACGAGGCATAGTTAACTGTGCATAGAATGTTCTCTGTGAGGACCACGGTGGCTGACAGAGAGTAGTAACGACCATACGCTCCAATTAGGGCAGCGAACATTGTGATGATGATGATTTTTTACTTGATTATTGCTTGATGTTAATGCTTTTAACGAGATACATAAGAAAGATACATTTTCTTACGAATGAATGAATGATATATGTTGTAGTGTATTATAACATTTTGGTTGTAAATCATTTTCAAATGTAGAGTTCGCAGGTTTAGGCTACATTTACGTCGCTCAATGAACATGTTCCGCGGCGGTGTTGCCAGGCCTGCTCTTGACAGTCGAGGCGAGTTGCTAGGTATAAGTGATAGGTATTCCCGGGCATTAATACCTACCTCTATTCAGCATTAACGTAATGTCTGTAATACCTACACACCTCTGTAGTGGGGGGAAGAAAGCGCCTCTCGCGGTTAAATAAGCAAAGCTAAATATTACTCGAGTGTTTGTCGCGAATGTAACAGCTTCCCAAACTTATTTATTTATTACACAAAACCGAAGTTCTAAGATACAAAATGAGAAACAGAGTACAAATATACAATACATACAAAGAATAATAAAATATAAAAATAACATAAAATAAGAAGAAGATGACACGTGTCAAAGATCACAGAGATCTAGGAAAACAACACCATCGACAAAAGAGGAAAAGGATGTAAGAAAAGGATCGAGGTGTGCTGGTAGGCCATTTAGGAGCGACATTGCCGTTGTACCAAATTAAGTGCTTAAAGCTCCACAAGCATCAACTGGGATCAAAAACAATCGATGGCTTATATTTTATATTAAGCTTCAAGCTTAGTTCGTAAGCGTTATATAACATAAAGATGAGATTTTTGAATTACCATAAACATTTGTCGGTATTATATATGAGTATCATAAACCTGTGTCCTGAACTGTTAAGCGTAGGCCTTCAGCATGAGTCTCCATTCTTACCGATACTCCGCATCCGGGCTAATCCTGTTATTCCTCTGATGTCGTCAGTCCATCATGTAAGGGTTGGCCAAGATTACGTTTTCCAATTCTTAAGCGCCACTCCAGCACTTTTTTATCCATCGACCGTCGTCTCTTCTACAATTATGTAACGTTGTCACTTGAGTGTGCGTATTATTTCGGTAGCCTCCACTTTTTGAGTACTTCTGCGTATTTCCTTGTTTCGGATTCTATCTTTTAGCGACACTCCAAGCATGAATCTCTCCATAGCGCGCTGGGTGAAATTAGTTTATTAATTATTTATTAATGTATTATTATTATAAAATATAATAAATAATAAACAAATGTTTAACTATTTCGATAGTCTCTACTTCTTGAGTTCTTTTTCGGATGTATTCTTTCCAGATTTTATATTTAACATATATTAAAAAGAAAAACAAATCTTGGAATTTAAGTTAGTTTGGAATCGTTTGGTTTATCCTGCTGAGGTAGCAATTATCGTACTGAGAGACGGATTCGTTGCGTTGGTACAGAACACGTCGGGCAATTTATGATAATACAGCCGCAGCTCTCACGCGCGCCAAGTGGCGTCCCCCCACGTCATCCCCCGCGTGGCGTCTCCACGCGTCGTCCCCCACGTGGCGCCTCTTCGCGCCCTCCACCCTACGTGGCGCCACCCCATTATGTGTCGGCTTTAATCAAATGTTGTCATAGACAATACGAGAGAAGATAGTTGCCATCCGGGTACACAAAAAAAAACTGAGGCATTCTTTCATATTTAAGATATCGCTTGGTGAAAACCCTCCCTGTCCCGTCCTGTTTTTGGAGACCCAGATGGGGATAACGCAAAAAACTACTTGTTAGAGAGTGGCTGAAGGCCTTCCCTTGATTCTAGGTGCATCAGTTAGATGTCAAATAGACCTCAGTCTAAGGCTGCGAAGTTAGTTTACTACAGCGAGTCTCGAATTGTCTTCTTTGGTAACATGTTTTAGATATGTTGCGGACTTCTGTTTTATCAATTGTACCAATTTCGGTATCTATGTCTATTTATGTTTCCTATAAATGTCGTTAGATTCGCTGTCACCAGAGGTCGCTTCAAATACTATTGGACCTATCAAGGTGGGAGTTAAGAATGCTCTGTATAAGCAGACTGCCTTGACTGCCTCTGTAACCTGATTAATCACTCAGACGCCCGCCATCGACGTCGCCCACTTCTGGGCAGACAAGATTTGTCGCTGATGTTTCCAAAACGATTATATATATACTCAGCCGCCCACCGAAGACGCCCTGTGTAACGTCCCCGCTCTACGAACGACCAACTTACAACTACCTACTAGTTACCTTTAATTATTCTAAAAAAAAAACACTTCTAGAACTTCCTCATAGATAGAATCTCGTTAATCATTCAACTGAAATCTAATGTAAGTATTCTGTTAACTTTTCAACCTTTAAAACTGTTTAAATATTAAGTTTACTTACTTACGTTAAATTCCCCGTGACAATATACCGCGTTCTTATTTATATTTTTTTAAGTTCGGAATGTCCGAGTATTTCCATTGATCACTTACTAACACGCATAAGAAATCCTTTTCAATAATCCACAGATCACAACACTTCCACTGCCTCAGATATAATGACTGCCGTCTCTTCAAGCCACCAGGTTCCTGCTCTGGAAGTCGTAGGCAACTATACACGATTTATTCTGATATCAACACGATATAGCCATTTCAAACTGCTGCCGAAAAGCCTCAATACGAGATCTTTTGCTTCTTATTTTTGTTTGCTCGTCTGAAAGGCACATGTCCAAATGTTACTATAAATTAAATATTTAAGTAGTTATAAGGCACGGCGTTTGCATGCTCTATTTTGTTTATTAGATTTGACAGTCTCTCTGTGTCATGCTACTAGTTCCATAGATGACCACTATGTAGTTTCGGCGCAGTGAATGTCAATGCCGCCGGCCGTGAGTCTCCGCCCGGGTGGCGTGACGTAAACAGCATGTTCTGTCCCAGACAGAAGAATGAATTTCAACAGTCTTTTAACGCAAAATAAATGTCATCATGCTTCTCAAGATTTCTTCACTTTGGCGTTCTGCTCCTCATCAATCCACTACGCATCCCAATGACGATCCCGGCGATCTGGAGTAGCTTTATTTCAACGAGTGATGACATTTTTTTAATTCAACATTAAGTGGCGGCGGTCAAAGCATTTGCTTTGCTAGCCAAAGGTGGGTTCGATCCCCGACGGATATTAAAAATAAATAAAAAATAATCGATTTATGAGCTCTAAATGGTGTGAATTTGATCCATCACCCGTAAAATGCCAGTCATAGCTTATTTATTAAAATTGGTGGTAAACGAAAGTCGTCCCGTGAAGACCACCCATTCATAGTAACTTCCTGTAATAATAAAGGATGTTGCGTGAATCTCGGGCTGCAGTCTATGACGTTTAGCCATATACACGATGGTAATCATCATAGAATTCCACAGATGAGACTTCAGAATTACTATCACCATCTGTCAATATTCTCCTGTATGTGTTTACATAAAAAAAGTGTTTTTCAGGGCTTTCCATTCCCGTTTGATTAGATATTCGATGCCAACGTCATACACGTGATGTTTTGTAGGTATCATGGAGAATTTTTTGAATATTTTGAATATTTTCTGAGATATTGTTCCTTTGGCGATGGCAGCACCTTCACTCTCTCAATAAGATTATGACAAGTCGTCTCTGCGAATGGCATTTTGTTCCTCGGGGACTTTCCAATAATACATACGAGTATATACATAATATATATATATACTTAAGTGGCTTGGGGCTTGAGATAATTGCGAACAATTGTCATCCCCAACTTGTCAAGTGTATACATTATCAAGATGACTTTATCTTTGTCGAATATCTTGAACAGAAGTAACTGAAGAACGGAATTTCTTAAAGATGATGATTATTGAAAATAATAGATTGAATTATAATCTGATTCTTCAGTCTCGCCATTTCCCATCATCTGTGGTCTGCTCTACTTGTGCATATTCGCCATGTATGCATGTCCTGCGCCGCATTCTTGGTCAAGCCAAGAGTTTTGAGATCATTGTCTACAGTTGCAGTCCAGGTTGCCTCTGGTCTTACAAGTCTTCTCCTCAGTGTAAGTATGTTTTAATATCTGATATACATAGTGATTTTAGCTTGATGTAGCTCTTTTAGGCTGATGTAAAGCTTCGAAAAACGAGCTTTTGTCTCTTATTTTTGTTCGCTCGTCTGACATGCACATCTAATGTTAATTTTAATTGTATAATGTTGCACCGCGTTTGCATGCGCCATTTTATTTGTTAAGACAGCTGCTCCATTTCATGTTGGTGCAAATGTCATCTTTAATTCGCTTTTCTGCCGTGACTGTCTTGGGGCGCTGCATCCTGTCATCCAGTAATTCGATACCCAACTTAGAGAGGAGGACATCGATAGGTAATTACATTGGTAGCTGGCAGAAATTCGAGGCTGTAATTTGTGGCATCGATATTTTCTAATAGTTACGTTTTACAAACTTATGAGCAGATCTTCAATGAAAGGAACGTAGTTTTTTACGTTAACTCATACAAGAGCAGTGCCGGTTTTAGGGGGTGGCGAAGTAAGTCGGTGCCCCAGGGCGACGAATAAACTAGGGGCGCCAAGGGCAACCAATCTCTCTTATATCTTTTAAAATTTAAGCCAACACTAGAAAAACATTGCCCCAGGGCGCCGCAGGGTCTATAACCGATACTGTACAGGAGTATATACAGGTAGATAGATGATGATAGTGATGCAGAAATCACTACTGTATATTATAGAACGCTTACCATGCTATAGTTAAGCGCTACACGTGGTATGTTGATCCGCCGACGTCATAGGGCACAGCTCGACATTCACGCATCATATATTTATTACAGGAATTCACCATGAATGGATGGTGCTTACTTTGCTTTCGTTTAGCATCAATTTTAATTAATAGGCCACGACTGGAATTTTACGGGTGAGGGATCGAATTCACACTAACCGGGGGAACTTATAGAGCTTAATATAAAATAACTACTTATATAATAAAAAAAATACTTACTGCTTCGCACCAGGACATAGTACACGACCTAAAAACAAAAAAAAAATTAGATAAAAATATACTTTTAATTATATGCGAAATATCTGAGATTGACAGCTTTACTAGATCAAAACAAAGGCTTTTTGGCTATGAATCTTGAGATCTCTCCAAAAGCTAATGCAGCCGTATTATAGGTTTAGAGAGTAGATGCCTTTTTTTAAATGTAAACGCATGCAGGAGAGCACACCCGTTCAAGACCAGTGCACTCTATGACGCTCAGCCAGGGAGACTGGACGCTGCATGCAGGAAACGTGTGTTGTGTTCGTGTTTGTGTGTGCGTTGGGGAGATTGCAAGTGTATATTTATCTGTTTCTTGAAGAGATCCAGATTGTAGGAAGGAGGAAACGCAGATGCTGGAAGAGCGTTCCATAGCTTACTGGTGGCATTAATGAAGGAGCTTTGGAAACTACCAGTTCTTGGTCGACATTATTACGGCATAAATTAACCGTGTATGACGAGCCTGCGTAGGATACTGGGACTACGATGGTTTGACTTTGTAAGGAATGACGAGGCGAGAGAGCGGACAAGGTAGCCTTCCATACTATAGTCGGTCAAGAGGCGAAGGTGGACCTGATTGGGACATGTTTTAAGGATGCCGCAGGAGAGCTGCCTTTTCTTTAAACCGCTGGGCTTACGCCGTAATTTTTTATGTAATCACACGCAGGAGAGTACATCCGGTCGAGAGTAGTGCATACTATGACGTTCAGCCAGGGTGGCTTGACGCTGCATGCGGGAAACGTTTGTTGTGTTTGTGTGTGGGTTGGGGATATTGCAAGTGTATATTTATGTGCTTCTTGAAGAAATCCAGATTGTCGGAATTCGAAAACACAGACGCTGTTAAAGCATTCTAAAGCTTACCGTTGGCATTTAGGAAGGAACTTTGGAAACTGTCAGATCTTGGTTGACACACATTAACCGTGTACTGGAAGTCTGTCGAGAACTATACAATGTAATCGATAGAGCTGCGAGAGGCAGAGCTGATAAGAGATGAGGCGAGAAGACTATGGCGGCTGACAGAGCTTTGTGGCTGTAGTTCGTAAATACCATATGCCATTTCCGAAGCATTTCCTTATCCATCCCACGTATTTCATGGTTAGCAACGTGTTACCAAAGAAGGTAATTCGAGACTCACTGTAGTATACTAACTTCGCTGTCTTAGACTGATGTCTATTTGAGATCTAATTGATGCACCTAGAATCACGGGAAGGCCTTCAACCACTCTCTAACAAGTAGCTTTTTGCGTGCGCCCAGTAACGAGTCTGGGTCTCCAAAAACAGGACGGGAATGGAGGGTTTTCACCAAGCTCCAGTTAGGGAGAGAAGGATTCACTGCCGTAAATAAGAATGGGAACCACACAGACGCTGAAATATTTGAATTAATTTCTTATATTATTTTAATTTTAATTAGGAATTGAACGCGTGATTTATGGGATACTAAGCGAGCTTTACTACTTAGATATACACTTAAGCGTATACACTATAAAATTAATGTCACATTTACATGATTATGTCCTTAGGCGGTTGAGGCGTCACCTGTGGACACTAATATGCGAGATATCAGGGGTTCGAGCTTCTGACAGGTGGGCTACCCTTATAATCCCTCGTAATGCGCGATCGGAAGTTATCCCCATACAAAGTACAAGACTTTAAACAGGTGAAACGTTTCACCTGCTAGGAAATTTTGTTCCGAAAATATTTATACTTACAAATATTTTTCACTGTACACACCGCTTGGGGTTATATTTTATATTTTTCATTTATTTAAAAACATACGAGATAATACCGACAGATGGTGATAGTGATGCTGAAGTCTCATCCGCAGATTCTATGACGCTTACCATTCGCTCCATGTGTAGCGTTAATCTGCCAATGTCATAGACGTACCTCGACATGCACGTATCATACAAATAAATGATTTAATAATAAGATAAATAATGGACAATTACTGTGTGGTATTCACGGTATGACTTTCGTCTACCACCAATTTTGATTAATACGCTATGATTTTTATTTTTCGTGTTAGGAATGAAATTCACACCGACCGAGGTTAGAGCATAGAAATCGACTGATTTTTTTTATGTAATCGCATGCACGAGAGCACAGCCGGACAAAACAAGTGTACTCTATGACGCTTAGCCAGCGAGGCTGCACGCTTTATGCGGGAAAATTGTGATGTGTAATCCTCGTCGGAGATCGAACCTTCTACTTTTAATTTGGTGAGCAAATACTTTAACCTCTTAGCTATGCGCGCCGGAACTATATGCACTTAAAAATATTGGGCTTAAAAAAATTATAAATGATTACAAAAAATGCTAAATTAAAATGTAATAAAAAAACTATTGAATCGATAAATACATCCTACCTTGTTGTAACGTGGGTCAAGCAGAGCACTGCTTATTTATTTCCCTGAATATGGCACAATCACCTTCAATGAAACCTTTATCAGCTCCCAACGCGTATAAACAATTTTTTTCAAATTGATTTCAAAGTGAGTGCAAAAAAATTTAAATAACAATTACAACTGGTATTGTGACTTTTGGGTTTAGCCGTGTTTGGCGAATCGTTTCGATTCAATATTTCGACCGCCATTGCAGGGGTCTTCTTCAGGATCGACAAAATTCATTCACAAAGTCGTCAACCCTGAAATTGTGGTCGAAATATTGGATTTAAACGATTTGCCACACACGGCTAAGCCCAAAAGCCACAAAACCAAACCTTGGAGTGAAAACCTAAGAAGTTATTTAACAATTAAAACTAGTTGTAGCAAAAAAGGTTCTCTTAGTCTTTTCTACCGTTATCACCACGGTCGCTGCTCTTCGGAACTTAAAGAACTAATTCCTCCTGCACCCACTCACAGCCGACAAGCTGGTCTTGCACTTGCCGAACATCCATACACGGTTAATGTATGTCGACCAAGAACTGGCAGTTTCCAAAGTTTCTTCCTTAATGCCACCGCTAAGCTATGAAATGCTCTTCCAGCGTCTGTGTTTCCTTCTTCCGACAATCTGAATACACTTGCAATCTCCCCAACCCACACACAAACACGAACACAACACACGTTTCCCGCATGCAGCGTCCAGCCTCCGTGACTGAGCGTCATAGACTGCACTGGTCTTGACCGAGTGTGCTCTCCTGCATGCGCTTACATAAAAAAAAAACCCAAAACGCTCAAGCGTTAAAGATTAAAGGTGTACGTGAAATTCTCGATTAAATTCGTCCGCCGTCTTGTCGCACATGCAAATGTTCCAAATTAGCTTCTGGCGAGGGTGGGAGGTCATTAGCAGATCCGGGGTAGGGACGCATATTACCACCGTGATTAATGGCGCAATATGTGAGGAGGCCTATTAGCAAACTTGCCCACAAGATTAAAAGAGGTCCTTTTTATTTAAATTTTAATATTTATTTTAAAAAATTTGGGCGCTTTTTAATGTGAGACTCAATGCTAATGACGCGCTCCGAAAGGCAGAGGATCAATAGAGATGGAGACTCATGTGGTTTGTTTTCAAAACGTAAATAAATGCAGCAGATTTATGATTTTCGACGAGGTAAAAAAAAGTAGGTTCTTCTGAAAGTTTGAATACCCACTCGGGTCTCGAATCGAAGTATAGATTGAATGGATGAGAAACAACTTCTTGTAAGTCCGACGCGGACTTTACAATCAGTCATTTACCTGTGTTACTGATGAACAATATTACCTTCTTGATATTGTCTCAAGGTGACATTATTTTATATAGATTTTTAAATATGTATCGCAATATTATTTTATTATTTAAATATTCTAATCTACTTTACACATACTATACATAAAAAATCTTTATACGCATCAATTCGTTCAGAAAAAATATCGGCAGAAGCGGGATTCGAACCAGCGTAATTTATTTAAAAAAGTTATTTTATGTTTGTATGGCGGTTTAAGAGATTGTGAGTGTTCAAAGAGACCTAGAATGTAGGTTACGCGAAGGAGGAAACACATGTGCTTAAAAAGCTTTTCAAAAGATTGCATTTTTCGAAAGAATATGATTTTTTAAATGTTTTTACATTCAAGTAAATTAGGCTTGATCCGGGAGCCCTTAGTATTTAATTGAAGAAATTGTATTTGTTGAAATCTTGGCTTAATAAAAGTTAAAAGACTTCAGAGAATCACTGAAAGTTTGTACAAGCATTGGTAATTTGAGGCAAACATGTAAGGTACTTTTAAAATATATAAATTATGTAGGTAAATAATTTAAGATCATGCCAGTTACAAAGATCAAGAAAATCGATTTTAATAGAAAATGTGAATAGATATATGAAGAATGGACTTTACGAACCATGAAGAAAGGAAGTGGGATATTATGAGTATTTGACTGAATTTAATGGATAGTTTTCATACTGACACCCTCCGTTTATCAATGGCGACTCCACGTCACCTGGATCGTCATCGAGACGCGAGGTAAATGGAAGAGGAGCAAGTAAAAAATCAAAGAACTTATCGTGAAGTACATTGGCGTTTATTTTAAATACAGCACTGAAAAAAAAACGATTTTCTGTCTGGGTCTTCAACAACGATGTATACCTGACGGTGCTCGGGCGGAATGTGACCAAGTGGTAGTTGCGCCGAACAACCCTAGTGGCCCCTGTGCGAACTATAGCGCTCAACATGAGGAACTGACAAAACAAATAGTATGGCGCTCGTAACACCGCGTTCCAGTTACTTAAATTTACAAACTAACATTTTTATATATGCTTGTCAGATGAGCGAACACAAATAAGAGACAAAAGATCGGATATCGAGGCTTTCAGCCTTCAAATGCTATATCTACCTGCTATCAAAACTTATTCGAGTATTTATAATACATATACGAGACAAAAAAAAATGTTGATTCGTTTGGGCATAAGACATACTTATTGATATCCTCCTCGGGTATTTCGACATCGGTTTACTGGATGAAGGAAGCAGGATCAGGTTCACAATATAAACACTTGTTTCTGTTTCACATACTACGTTTATTCGTCAAACACTTGCCTCAAGAAATACTGTTGTAGCCCACGCCATATAGGCGTGACCCTAACGGTCGCGATCGTTTGTCCAACTGACAGCTCACGGCGCGATCTCACATCTCGGCGGTACCAACTGCCAATATGACAGTCGTACCAACCGGCAATGGGCCAATTGTCATAACAAATATTTTGGAGTATGCAAACATTATATAATGAAACTAACAATAGATGTGCATGTCAGGCGAGCGACCAAAAATAATAGACAAAAGATCGTTTTTCGAGGCCTTACGGCATCAGCCTAAAGAAGCTATATCAAGCTGATATCATCATATTCTTTAGGATTCCACACCAAGCTGCCATATTACACCTAAAGCGTGTTGACTGTGTGTAGTATGGTGAAGCAAATGTGGTTGGTGTGGTTTAATGGCAAGGAAGGATTGTTTCTGAATTAATCTAAGCCCAGTTTAAGATAATTTAAAGCCCAAGTTGTCAGCCAGTCACAAGAACATTAAATCTAAAATTACACCACAAGGCATACACTTGTGGGCCTACAACTAGAACACTGTAAATATAAAAATCTTATTTATTTATTTTCATTCCTTTTTGGGTTGAGTCGCCTCTTTGAAAGCATAGACTTAATACGAATTATACGATAGTGTTTGAAATTCTGATTATCATACTCCAGAAAATGCAATGTTCCGGAACCGAAAGTCGCAGTCCCAAATTACAGCATCAGCTTGTATGGTGATGCCGGAATACCAACTATCTGGTACTGAGGATAAGACCAAAGACCGGAGTTGACTTGATACTAATTTATTTAATACGAGTCCCCTTTTTATACCCTTATTTAAAACATAATGTCACACACTGGACATTCCGCGATACGGTTCTTGGACCTTGATCCCTTCAATCCACATAAAGTGGCAGATAATTGGGATGGTCCATGCTCCGTATCGATGCGTAAGCATTCCTTAGTAATATTACTATAACTAATACATATAATTTCGTACACCGCAAATTCCTCGATCCTTGTTGTTTTGTACCTTGATCGTACCTGACTGTATGAATTGACAGATTCCATCTCAGATAGAGAGTTGACTATAACAATTACTTTACTTTACTTTAAGTGGATTCACTTTCAATAAGTGGTGTCCACAGGACAACTTTCGTGTTTTTTTTAATAGACTATGACTGTTATTTTACAGACGAACGATTTTACAAAAAATAGTGTATATATAGAGCTTAGAAATTGATTAAAAAAATATTTTAAAATCATGTTTCGTCGGGGATCGAACCCATCCACGATCTTCGGATTGCTTAAGTTAAGCTATATAGTGCTAAGTCTACTGTTTTCCCCATATCCGTTCCATATATGAAGCAAATAGTCACCATAAATTGCCACTTTTTAGTTCTGTCAGTTGGAATTGTACATTACTTGTCCCAGAACATGTAAAGATCTACCTGGGAACATATATACGATTTCTGATGACCTCTAAAACAGGAGAGAATTGAAAGATAAAGCCTGTATTATCCGAAGCATATTATTATAAGGATTATTTAAGCATTTTTATGGTGATTGGCATGACGCTTTCGAGGCATGGATTGCTTGAAACTAAAAAGTAGCTCAACACAATTGTAATAAATATCCTATTAATTGATATTGTTACGTTATTTGGTTTACTTCGTTTTGAATTGTAGCCGACGGGCTATCGTTGCGAAGATAGCCGAGGAAATTATTCGTAAAGATAGTTTCCGGAATTTGTTTGGGAGGTCAGCCGTAAAACGTAAATGATGGGTAAAGTTGAGATGGCGAAGCGACAACGAGGTTCGTGGACTATAAATAACGGCCGCATCTAATAATGGTCGGCTTATTAGGAAATATGACGAAGGAATACCTCTTATAAAGTAGGTGTATGCAAGCAGGGGCACCGCAAGGGACCTTTCTCGGACCTGCTTTAATATAACATATTAAAAAAGCGAAAATTCCGCAATGTCTTAAAACTAAGACGTTTAACCAATGTATTCTCCCTGTATTAACTTATGGCGCAGAGACGTGGAATCTGACAGCAAGTCTTACCCATAAAATAAAAGTCACCCAGCGTGCTATGGAGAGATGCATGCTTGGAGTGTCACTAAACGATAGAATCCGAAACGAGGAAATACGCAGAAGAACTCAAGGGAGTGACCTGGATGCGGAAGGCGGAGGATCGAAGAAAATGCGGGAGGCTTACGTTCAACAGTGGATGGATACAGGCTGTTGATGGTGATGACTAAAAAACTAGTTTAGAACGAAGAAAATAGCTAAGTATCCGATGAAAGAAAAGTTATATAAAGAAGATTGATGCAGACAGGAGTACTACAAGGTTCCGTTCTCGTACCTGTTTTGATATAAAAACTTATTGTACACGAATATGATACACTCTAATACTAGTTTGAAACGAAGAAAATGGCTTAAAAGCTGATGAAATAAATGTTATATGAAGTAGATTTATGCAGACTGGAGTACTACAAGGTACCGTTCTCGTACTTGTCTTAAATTATATATATTTAAAAAAATAGTTTAGGACGAAAAAATGACATATGTACGAAAGTTCACCTGGAAACATATATGCTTCCCAATAAGCTTCAGGGCAGGAGCATGGGGACGAAAAGATGGCAGCTGTAGAATCTGAGGTAGATTTTAGGTGATTCATTAATCGGAATTTTTAAGCAGATCAGTGTGACTAGAGTGGCCCCCATACCTGAAAAGATAATGGAAAACTGCCTAAGATGGTATGGACATGTGACACGGAGAGATGAGGACCACATGGTGAAGACAGCCCTCAACATACCCACGCTGAGAGAAGACCTGGAAGACCACAGGCAACCTGGACTGCAACTATAGACAGGGATCTGAAAACTCTGGGCTTGACCGAGAATGCAACGCAGGACAGACAGACATGGCGAATGTTCACAAGGAGAGCTTAATTCAGATGATAAAATGGCTAGGATAAAGAAAAATATTTTTTAAGCAGATCGTATGCTACCGCGGGATAGACTATTTGGTCCTAAGAGGTGGCTCAAACCATGAGTAGCGCCTCAAAGTGATTATATATATTTTCAAATCGTTTTTAGATCCTAGTAAATTTCTCTTCTAACCCGAGAAAGTAAGCAGATTTCAATTTATTAAATGATATTATTTCTTATTTTTTATATGTGCGATAGCGACGGCCCTGGCGTTCTGTCGGATGCCAGGGATGCCTCGTCGTCTGCCAGGAATGCGGCCGACGAGCTCCGGAGCTAAAAGTTCGCACAAAAGGCAGAGGCGGATGCAGAATAATTATTATCCCGGCCCAACAAAGGAGCTGCTTTTTTGCGGCAGACCGTTGAGCACCGCATAAGTTACGAGCGTCATATACTACATAACATAAAGAGATGCCTAAACGGTAAAAAATATCAGTAAAATCAAATTTTTTCTCAATTTTTTCAAACTGTGAATGCATCAATTTTAAACTCTTATTTGATTTCATATCTTCTTCGTGCAATCTACCAAGCGCGGATCTCGTTAGGTTACGAAAGTTAAGCTAAATTAGACACGTGTGAAAACTTGGATGGGTTGCCGCGGGTTGCTTACTGCATGACGTTGGTTAGGTTAAGTCGGTTTTCAGAAACACATGAGGTAATCAAATGTTCTCCTTAAGAAATACGATTAACGAAACATTCAAAAATCACGACTTGAATTCTACAGCAGCTGTGTTTTCAAGACTATGAACGCTGAAGGTTGTTGGGAACCATTATTATTACCAGGTGAGAGATGTCTCCGTAAAAGCATACAAAATAGCAACCGATCAGCTTGATATAGCACTTTTAGGCTGATGCCGTAAATCCTCGAAAAACGATCTTTTGTCTCTTATTTATGTTCGCTCACCGGCGGAGATTAAAAAAAGGGATTTTTAATCGATTTCTGAGCTCTAAAAATACTGCCGGTTGGTGTGAATTTGATCCCTCACCCGTTAAATGCCAGTCATAGCCTATTAATTAAAATTGTTGGTAGACGAAAGTCGTCCCGTGAAGACCACCCATTCGTAGTAAATTCCTGTAATAATAAAGGATGATGCGTGAATCTCGGGCTGTAGTCTATGACGTTGGCGGATCGACACTCCACATGCAGCGTTTAGCCATATACACCATGGTAAGCGTCATAGAATTCCACAGATGAAACATCACAATTACTATCACCATCTGTCGGTATTCTCCTGTATGTGTTTACATAAAAAAAAAAACGACATGCATATCTAATGATGTTAGTTTTAATTATATTATAATACACCGTGTTTACATGCGCCATTTTATTTTTTATGACAGTTGCTCCATTTCATGTTGGTGCAACTGTCATTTTAATATTGTTTTTTTGCCGCGACTGTCTCGGCAGCGCTAGATGTATCTAATAAGATAAAGGCGAGTTGTGAACCAAAAACAAGTTTTTTGTATTGTCAATCTGCTCCTGCATCCTGCCGCCGTGTAATTCGATATCAAACTTAGAGAGGATGATATCAATTTTATCCATTGATGCTTATTAATTTTTGAAAACAAGATCATTCGATGCAAAAAGACGATTTAACGCAACAAACTACACTCGGTATTTCCACTCGGTCACCTATCCAATAAAAATGCTCTTCTAATGTAGCCTTACATCAGCAATCAGGTGATAACTAATGTTTCAACATGGATGGTTGTTGGCATTTGATTGGAGCATCTTTGTGTACGGCTGTGAGACATGGTACTTATCCGAAAGTGATAAAAAAAGACTAGAGGCCTTTGAGATGTAATCGTACAGAAGAATTCTCAGAATTTCCTCGAGAGACCATGAAGGTTGTCAGCATAATAAAGGAAGATAAGCACCTAGTAAGAACCATCTCACAGAGGCGAGCCCGATAGATCGGTTATATCATGCGCCATGATGGCTTTGTAGAGGGCGACCTAGACGGTAGTATTTGCAGCAAGTGTTCGAGGACATGAATTTTAGCTCTTATGCCGAGCTGAAGAGGATTGCAGACGATCGAGAAGAGTGAAGATCGAGATGCAAGATTTTGTTGAAGAAGAAGAAGGTTATTGGTGTTATTACCAAGTTACAATTTAATTGATCTTCCATTTATTCACCAAATCACCAATATTCAAATAGGGATGTAATAATAGTAACGTTAATATCCCAAATTTCTATATCACCGTCACTTAAGCATCAAAGGCAAGATTTGTTAAATTTGAGTACATTCTCAACATGTTACATTTGGTGTAATGTGTAAAGCAGAGATTCCCAAACATAATCAACAATATATCTTTTTAGATGTCCATTTCTTCATCTTTTCAATGAACAATATCCGGGAATCGCAGCTTTACTCAATATAGCAACAAAGTGCCAAAAATACAGTGCATAAATTACCTATATTCTATATGGCTGAATTTTTAGAACTTAACCAAGTATTTTTTTATGTCAGATGGTGATAGCGATGCTGAAATTACATATTTGGATTCTATGACGCTTACCATGTATAAGGCTAATCGCTGGATGTGTAGTATTGATCTGCCAACGTCACAGAGTACAGGCCAACATTCACGCATCATATAATTGTTACAGGAATTCACTATGAATAAGTAGTGTTCACGGGATGACTTTGGTCTACCAATATTTTTGATTAATAGGCTTTGACTGGCATTTTACCGGTGAGGGATTAAATTTACATCAACTGGGTCTGTTTATAAAGCTTAGAAATCGATTATTGTTTTATTCTCCGTCGGGGGTCAAACCCACGACTTTTGATTTTGTAAACAAGCGCTTTAACCGCTACGCTATACTCGTCCTTTAAAATATAATGGATTTTGAATACAAAAATCTGTGTAGAATGTTAAGGGTATGATGGTTTAACTTTGTAAGTTTATGGTGAATTGAAGAAGCAAACTAGGCATCCTGACATACCTACATTCACTCGGTTGAAAAACAGACCTAGCTGGGACTTGTATTTCGAATGTTGCAGGAGAGTATAAAGTACAGTTGCTTAAAACCAAGCAGCAGTTCAGTAACGTCCTCCCAATAAATGGCAGAGACTCCCAGACGACACCACAGAACACGTCTCCTGTTTTCACGGATGATGCACTCCATCAGATAATTTCTCAGTGTCTGTTGATTGCTAGGATCACACGGACAAGCTTCGCAGGAAGATAGACGAAAATTTTTTAGGAACTCTCTAAATATTATGTATAAATAAAACTATGTTAGAGAGCCAATGGAATTACCTACACAGGTACGAGTATAGTTACTGAGTATGTTCTACCTGTGGTATATCTGGAGTGGGTGTCGGTTCTAGTGTTGAATTCTTGCCATTAGATCCGTCGTGGAATGCCCCTTTTGATCACTGGACCATACAGGATACCTGCCGTGCCTCCCAGGTGTAATTAGGACGAATTATAAGATGGATTAACGAGCCAAGTGCCAGAGCAAAACGTCGCAAGCTATTCATTCAAAATTCACTTTCTCAAGATTGATGATATCCATTGTTACAACTAACATTAGAATATTATCTTAATATTAGTAGGAAATTGGAAGCGCAGTACTTCCCTTCATCAACTAACATGTATACTTTACAGGAATCTGTAAAGCATGTAAATAAATATCTTAAGGTTTCGTCACAGGAGCGATTTTTCTGTACACCACGTGTGTCAATGCCACTACATGTATGGAGTTACATAATGAACGTTTGTTGAATATGACAGTTTTTTATGCATCATCTGATAGCTAAATGATACAAGAACCAATGTGATATATGAAAGTAGACCAGATAAGTACATTTATGCTTCAAATACTAGTTTTATAATTGATAGTAAAATTTGTATTCAAACCGTGCCGTAATGAAAGGGTTAAATTAAAGAAAAATATTTAAATTAAGTATTTAATTTGATTTAATTAATCGGAGCATTAAAATGACGTCTAGGTGAAGCAAATGCCTTTTGATAACTGATTTATGTAGAATTTAAAACCGTGAATATGTCACTACTCAATTTTTTGATCAATTATTCGGTTTCGAACCTCGATTTTCTCGCTTCGCAATAGAGTGAGTCTCCCACTAAGTCGCTCCTCTCATCGTTTTCTAATATTATCTACAGCGCCACCGGCAACGTACAAATACCATTACCAGAGCAAATAACCGCTTTTATTTCAGTCGTTACTTAAAACAACTGGGAACCCTTAACCCTTTACCGACAATCATTTTATATGAAACTACACCAAGAACTTCACGTCTAACGAGGCCGAACTTGAATATATTAGTTTTAGTAATTAAATAAACATATACCACACATCAAATTCTTTATACGCATCAATTCATTCAGAAAAATATCGGCAGGAGCGGGATGCGAACCACGAGCCTTGGAACCAAACTTTGCTCAGGTCTTTATATACCGCTTGGCCCTCTCGACTATTTCTCTACCTATCCTCATTTTGTTTGAAAGTTTTCGTCATATGTTATTGAAATAAAAAAATATATTTGTATTTCTATAGAATGTAATCGGTGTAGCTACGGGAGGCGAAGACAATAGCGGCTGACAGATCTTCGTGGCGGCAGTTAGTGACGACCATATACTCCAGCTAGGAGAGAGGACATAGTGATGATGATCATATGTCTATAAAATGTCTAGCGACAGTAGCATATCGGAAATCTGCTTCACGTTACATTACCGATGTTGAGGACGCGGACCTAAACTTGGATGGGTCATCTTCTGCTACTTATCGCGTGTCGTTGGTTGGGTTAAGCCACTTGCTTTAAGTAAATTTTCCAGGCATTAATAGCGTCGATTTATTTTAAGACTTACGATTAAAAAATACCCAAAAATATGCCTCGGATACTACAGTTGCCGTCTCTTCAAGTATTAATTCATTTGCAGAGATGTCTTGGAACGAGGCATGAACTATGGCAACTGATAGAACTTAGATTTGTATAAACTGACCAAAGCCATATCAACCTAAACTTACATATTAAAAATCCTAAATATCAAAATATTGTCATCTATTAAAAACCAATGCAGCGGTATAATAGATTTTGAAATTTAATGTCAGCGTACCTAATAAGAACCATCTCAGAGAGGCGAGCCCGATGGATTGGTCACATCATGCGCCACGATGGTCTTCTTCTCGATATTGTGGAGGGGATGGTTGAGCGTAGAAACTGTAGAGGGCGCCCTAGACGGGAGTATTTGCAGCAAGTGTTCGAGGACATGAATTGTAGCGCTTATGCTGAGCCGAAAACGGTTGCGGAGGACCGAGAGGAATGGAGATCGAGATGCAAGATTCTGTTGCTGCAAACCAATCCACCGGATTGATACTACGAAGAAGTCAGTGTAAAATACTGACATCAGACAACAGTCAATAAAGAGATGAAGGTGGACCTGGCTAGGACGTGTAAATCGGATCCTGCAGGAGAGCATAAATTACAGCTGCTTTTTTTTCAATCCTCCGAACTCTCGCTTTCCTGGAAAAAGTATATTCATTTGATTATTCGGTAGAACTGACGTGTGACGAGGTGAAGAACATGGCAGCTTACAAAGCTTTATGGCAGCAATTCGTGACATAAATATGCTCCATTTAGTTAAGTCAACATGTAAATGAAAATGATTATTATTAATTACTAGAATAACACTTTCAATTATTATTATAATCATACGATCTTAATGGGTTAAAGGGTAAACGTAAAGATCAGAGTACGTCGTAGTTGTTATTACTTAACACCGAAGATTCTAAATGGAAAAGTTCTTTATTTACTTAACAGACTTGGCCAATCTCTCTGACCCCAGCGTCCACAGCCTCTCATCCACTTTCATCTCCCGCAAGTTCTACATCCATAGTCTTCACCGTCGTCTCTTGAGAGATCCGTCTTAGGCGGACTTAAGTGTTGCCTGTCCAATCAAAACAACAAGGAAGTGCAAAGATGGAACCTTGTAGTACTCCACTTTGCTTTTACTTAGCTGTAAAAATAGCTTAATTCTACTATAGCTTAAATACTTGTAAATTATTTTTGAATATAAATTAATTATATTTTATATTACGTACATCATATTGGACCATAAATATGCTCGTTTAATACACTTAAATGAGATCGATGTTACAAATATGACATATATAGTAATTGTATTACAATTTTTTGTTGTTTTTTTTAGTTTTTGTATTTTTTTTATGCGAATTTGAACTTTTAGAGGAAAATGTTTTACTAGATAAATTAAAAACAATAAATTGTTCACAATTTGGTTTCATTATTTTTGTCTGAATGTAATAAGTTTAGGCGCTAGAGAGCGTTAAACTTTTACAAAAAAATACAATACACAAACGAGACTACTGAAATTGGATTTCTTAATAAATAAAATAAAAAAATCATTTCATGGGACTTAAATTATTCTTATACCCACTTCCTTAACTAAAGCATATGCTTGTCATAAAATGCTGTCATAAAGCTCTGTCAGTTGCCATGGTTCTCGCCTAATGCCATGCAAACTCTGCCTTATGGAGCTCTGCCAAATATAATATGTACAATCCCTGAAAGATTTCCTGGACAATAAAAGACCTGATTTTTTTTGTTGTACTTTATGCTATCCTGCGGCATCTGAAGTACATGTTTCAGCTGCTCCACTTTTGTTTCTTAACCGAATATACGTGAAAATACTAATAAATATCAATTATTAGGGAAGCACTTAGGGATTACGCATATATACAGGTATAATAAGTGAAAATCTCACGCAGGTGTATTTTTAATAAGTGACGATCTTGAACTCGCGGTTTTTCGCAACGCAAGTGAGTGCTTTTACAACTGTGCCAGAACTTTATATGTTAGCAAATAACGATCGTTAAGTTAACATCTGAAACTGTATATAAACGCTATAAAATAGATATAAATAAAAATAAAGCGATCCAATATATTATTTAAACTGCCATTTTAGCGCTCATATAAAACAGGTTGTAATTCAACACCTCCTGCATTGATGCAGGTGTTACCAACCTTATAGCGTAAATAACCAGAATTAATAAAAAAAAATACTTTGATATAAATATATTTTAAATATAAGCCATTAAGTAATTACTTCGTTGAAATGCCGATTTAGTTCGATCACTAAAGTTTATTGATTATTTGCACTGAATATTTTTTATGTAAACACGTATCAAAGAACACTGACAAATGGTGCGGGAGATATCTGTGGATTCTATGACGCTTAGCATTTTTAATTTGGCTAAACGCTGTACGTGAAATGTCGATCTGCCAATCTCATATTTAGTACTACTTAGGCATCATCCATTTTTAAAATAAGAATCTGCTATGAATGTGTGGTGTTTACGTGACTACTATCGCGAAATAATATGAATTTTAATTAATATGCTATGACTGGAATTTTACGGGTGAAGGATTAAACTCATATGAACCGCGGGTATTTATTGTCTTAAATTCGTTTTATTTTTATTTTAATCTTTTTCGGGGATTGAACCCGAGATCCTCGGTTAGATTAGTAAACGCTTCACCTCTTAGTCATACACGTGCGTCAAATAGTAATAATTAATATAATATAGCACAATACCTGAGTACTTACCTAAATAATTGACATTTATGAGCGAACGACAATGAGCGTTTTGTACTGAGACTCATAATTCGGCAGGTATATATCCGATCGGGCTCAAATAAATTTTATCTGAAAGCTAAGACCCTAGGCTTCAAACATCAGTCCAATTTCTGCCCGAATTTAAAGAAGTTTTTATCCGAAATTTTAAACATGGCTGAGTTCGTGCCTACAAAACCGTTTTTTCGGGGAATTCTTTTACATTGATTCCACCGATAGACAACAGCAGCTGAGGCGCATAGAATGTTAGGAGAAACATACGGCGACAATGCTCTTTGAGAACAAGCATACAGAAGATGGCTTCAACAATTCAAGGAGATCAAGAAGATCCTGGAGCTTTTATTATAATTTGTAATGTCTCACACGTTTGCCTCAAATTCCTAATAGCCACTTTGTTTTTGAAAAAAACGTCTACAGACGTCATAATAGGAGTAAGCGCGTTCAAAAACGAGCCTCGTGTGGCTCGCGAGCCGCAGTTTCGAGCCGCGGAATTGAGTCATTGATATCCGCTTCCTGAAAGCAATAAAACCCACAATCTGTATCCATTAAAATCAGAAAATGGCGAATTGATGTCTCGTGGTTCAGTGCCGATGCGCTAACTCGTAAAGAAAACTGTCAACTACCATATAAGTTATTATGATATACTATATACTCATGAAAGTATAACACGATCCCTGACTACTTAACTGAATAAATTATTTTCTAGAAATCTAGGTTTTTATGGAAGTGAAAATACTTTAAATCACTGAAAGTAGGCACAAGTTATTAGTTTTTTGCTCAGTTCTATATTTAATAATTAAAATAGAGTAAAATGATCAGGTGACAATATACGAGTATTGGATCACCGAGCGCAGCTCACACCTAGCGGGCGAAGCGAGAGAGAGATCCATCACGTACGGCTGCCAAGCCAAGACTGAGCTCCGCAGGCAGCTCGCTGTGGAAGGCATTTGAACTGGGGGAACTAAGGTACACTACAGAATCGCGGGATCCACTATAACAGCGCTTTTTAGGACTGTAGCGGCATTGGAAACTTATTTTACGTATCACCCTCGTAATATCAAGGTTATCAACTGACAATACTTGGTGAAATCGCACAATTATAATTTTAAATTAATTTAAATTAAAATATTAACCAAAATTTAAGTATTTAGTTTTGATTCACATTTATTTTTAATGATTACATGTTTCGGCCTCCCTGGAGACCATCTTCAATAACGATTCCAGGAGTCCGAAACATGTAATCATTAAAAATAAATGTGAATCAAAAAATAAATATTTTTAATTAGTTAGTTTTTCAATAAAAAAATATTTAATATCACAGCTGACAATATATTATGTATATTATTACAAAGTGGCGCAATCTACTCATTGTACTGTAAAAAATAATTAAAAGAACATTGATTCAAATTAGCTTTTTTATTGATAATTTGTAGTGAATATATGCGGCTGTGAATCTCCTAGAACCAATGCAGCCGAATAATAGGTTTCTAAATAAAATGCTTGTTAAGAATACTGTGGGTACGATGGTACTTAAGTCATTTAATAGATAAAAAAAATCATAAATTATTTTAACATAGATCACATTGAGCACTGTTGCACTTGATGGAAGACTGCAGTTTCGCGATCTATGAAAACATCATCAGTTCCAACCTGCACATACTATTACTTTAAATGTAAATAACAGTACTATTGATTGACTTTGTAAATAATGGCAAGATGAGAGAGTGGTTAAGGCAGCCTTTCATACTACAGTAGATCGAAAGACAAAGATAGTCCTGGTTGGAATATGTATTAAGCATGCTGCAGGAGAGCATAAACTTTGAAAATTTGCATTTTCTTCAAGCCCTTGGGATCGTACCGTCCTGAAAAGCTGTCAGGAACTATACATAGAATACACTCGAAGAAAGCAGAGATTACATGGGACCTAGCCCCTGGACACGACTAGGGATGGAATGCATGGAGGTCCCTTAACAGACCTTGGACCGGAGTATGCAAGACGAGGACACAAATGAAAGCCTGGCAGCTTTACAGCGGACCGACTGAATGTGACTGCGGCGCGGAGCAGACCCTGTCCCACCTTCTGGAGTGTGCGCTGTGTCTGAGTAGCTGCACCCAGGAAGACCTGATGATGGCCGGGAGTAACGCTATTGACGTCACCCACTTCTGGGCAGACAGGATCTGACCCTGTTGTTTCAGGATTTTATATATATGTGACGAGGAGAAGATTATGGCAGCTGATAGAGCATCGTGGCGGTAATTTGTTAAAGTCATTTGTTCCAGTAAGGTAAACAAAAATGGTGATGATGATGATGATGATGGATGAGTATGCAGCAGTTTTTCAGCGGATACAAAATAGAGTAAAAGTAAGATTCTACTGTATTATTGTCATTGGTTTCCCTTTAACTTCGGGCAATAAAAGTAGGCTGTTTGTATCCATTAAAGGTGGGAAATGACCGCTCGTTTAACGGAGCATATAGCACGAGGCGCTGCAAGGAATCCCGGCAGAAATGGATTACTGATGGACAATAAATCCTATATAAAGGTTCACACGCTAGTGGTGTACATCCAAACACAGATACATTTCAATACATGTTCCGTTTCAGTCCTACTCACCACTAAGATACACCGAATACATTCTGCTTTAGAGTGTCTATTGACATCAGCATGATGTAGTCCTTGCTTACTGTTACCGAAAACCTCGACAAACAATCTTTCGTCTTATATTTTTGTCGCTCGCCACACCTTTATGTATGTGGCTGCACTGGGGCGAGTTACATAGTTTTGCCACCAGGCGGAGCTGGTGAACGAGCGCGCGCCGCGGAAGTGTGGACAGGCAGTTGTTCCCTGGTCTTGGCGAAATATGGTACCATTGTGGCCGCGCGGGCATGTCATTCCGCGTGGTCTTAAAGCTTGTAATGTTTTTATCGTGAAAATAAAGTATGTGTCTGTAAAAGAAAGTCTTGTCTGCTGTCCTGCTCCTCATCCTGCCCCTCGCGACGGAATAACGTCCCTCTCTTTTTGAGAGAGGAGAATGTTAATATCATTATTTTTTTTATTTAAGCACATAACGGAGAATACCGAAAAACGTTAATGGATAAATATCACCTGTAGCTTCTATGTCGCTTAGCTTTCTTAAAATATTGCTATACATTTCACGTATAGAACTGAAACAACTTCATAAACGTCAGCCCGTCTACGACATTATCCTTTTTTACAGACACTCACTTCAAATGAGTGGTGTACATGGCATGACTTTCGTCTACCAAAAATTTAGATTAACAGGTTATGACTGGCATTTTACGGTTCACATCAACAAAGAGTATTCACGGAGACTCACTTCAAATGGGTGGTGTACACGGCATTACTTTCGACTACCAACAATTTCAATTAATAGGCTATGACTGGCATTTTACGGTTCACATCAACAAGCAGTATTCACAGAGACTTACTTCGAATGAGTGGTATACACGGCATGACTTTCGTCTACCAACGATTTCGATTAATAGGCTACGACTGGCATTTTACGGTTCACATCAACAAGGAGTATTCACAGAGCTTTTAATCTTCGTCGGGTATCGAGCCCAATACCTTCGGTATGCTAAACAATCGCTTAACCACTAAGCCACACCCAACGTCATATAAAAGCTTCAATATCATCACCATTTTCATCGTCACTTCCTCAACTGGAGCATATGGTCGTTGTGAAATGCTGCCATAAAGTTTGTAGCAGCAGCCATGTCCTCATCTCATCTCAACTCAGCTCTCTGCTTGTTTCAAGTGCATTCTATGTATAGTTTCCGACAGCCTTCCATGAAAGGACATATGTTTATACTCTCCTGCGGCATTTGAAGTACATATTAGATAGTAAAGGTCCACTTTCTTCTGTTGACCGTTTGTAGTATAGATGACTGCCTAGTCCGCTTCCTGACTTAGACGTTACTTACAAAGTCAAATAATCGTACCCCAGTATTCAGTATTCTACGCAAGTTAAATTGGTTATCGGACAGTGAAATAAGCAGCTTAAAGACAAGTGTCACACCATCTTAGGATAACCTAACCTTAATCCTAAAGGTGGATGATCTATTCATGAAAAATCTTCAAGCAACAAAATTCTTAATTATTTCGATTTTCTCGATCGATATTTCTTGGCGGAATTGCATAATATCAAATATAAATAAAATAATTTTTAGAATTTTTTCCACAATATTTTTTTTACGGTTTTGTTGGCTCTATATAAAGCAAAGAGTGAGTGAAAAGGTGGATATGAATTGTGTGGGGTATGTGTGTTTTAGGTATTGCTTTAAATACAGCTTTTGCTTTATATAGAGTAAACGCACATTTTACTAATTGACTTAAAAATGGCCATTCGACCTGGCTGAAACATGTCGTCAAAAAAAAAAAATTGCGGAATAAATACTATAAATTCTTTTATTTATATTCAAACAAAATACTTGCTTAGGTAAGGTTAAAGGTTATCAACTGACAATATTTTTGGTGAACCTGCATAATTATAATTTTATAATTAATTTAAAAAACAATTAATTAAATATATTTAGTTTTGATTCACAATTCATTTAAAAATGATTATTTGTTTCGGTCTCCCTGGAGACCATCTTCAAAAATCTTTTTAAAACTAAATATTTTTATTTTATTATTTTTTATTTAAAATATTTCTTAAGATTATTGATAAGGTTAGATTAGATTTAGTAAGGTTAGTTTTATACAAGTATTAAGTCATAAGTATAGTTACGGAAATACTCGAGCATACGATGCTCTACTGACTTATTTTTTCTTGCTAGCGTTTCTGAAAAGACCCTGAAACACGCCGCGGGGGTCTGAAAAAGGCGTTTCAGTAGTGAGAGTGGAACGAAGCCTTCTTTCAGGAAAGTTTCAGCTGGTCGGATATCTCGCGGTGATATGATGAATGGACGCGGATCCTGAAAAAAAAGTTTCATGAAGTTTGACGCTCGTTTTTTATTCATTTTCATGTAAGCGCCGCGTAAAAGAGAATACCGCCAGAAATATATTTAGTAATCAAAACACACATACAATTATACATCGAATTTTATACGCACCAATTCATTAAGAAAAAATATTGGCAGACGCGGAATTCGAACGACGAGCCTTGCAACCTTTGCTCTATTCTTTTACACCACGCAGTCCACACGACTATTCCCCGCCTCAGTAGATACGCGAAAGTTGATGTATTTACACCATTTTTACTATCGTATAACGATAGATGCCTCTATAGTATATATTGAGAGTATGTATATTATTATTTTTATTGTTTAATCAGTCAACATTTATTCACAAGCTTTTTTATATTATTAGTATCCGGCTATTTATTTACTAAGTACCACTCGGGTCTCGAACCGAACTATAGACTGAATGGATGAGAAAAAACTTCTATTATATATTTAAATATATTTCTGAAGAGTATAACAAATGGTCTGCAATTTTCTCAATGACAATAAAATCAAAAACGCCATTCAGGTGCGATCACCTGTGTTAAATTTCACGTTGTGACTTGTTTCGTCTTATTTTAGTGACTCCAGATCTCTGGGATTGTCAATTGAATGCGACTGCGATGATTAACAATGACAATTACATTTATTTAAGGATACTATATTATTCATTATTTATATAACCTCCCTCAATATCAAAGCTATATCAACTCTCGGGCATCGCCCCACCTAACATATGGCGAGAAGTCACCACCAAGAAGGAGCTCACCAAAGCAACCCACGACACACTCCACCCTGTGTTTGGGTATCAAAAGATAACTGGACGCCTCAAATCAAGAAGAAGTTTCCTACAGTCGACAACGGAACTGGTGATACCTGAGGCCACACTTCGGCTGAACACGTGGAGAAGCGCAACTGAGGGAAATACTTGGATTGCCCCGAAAGAGGACCTAGTCCCTGGACACGACCAGTGGTGGAATATTTGGAGGTCCCTTAACAGACTTCGGACCGAAGTGTGCAAGACGAGGACACTAATGAAAACCTGGCAGTTTTACAGCGGACCGACTGAATGTGACTGCGGCGCGGAGCAGACCCTGTCACACCTTCTGGAGTGTGCGCCGTGTCCAAGTAACTGCACCCAAGAAGACCTGATGATGGCTGAGATTAACGCCATCGACGTCTCCCACTTTTGGGCAGTCAGAATTTGAAACTTTTTGTTTCCGACACGATTATATACATTACATAATGAAAATTTGTTAAATTAAATAGTTTTTAATGCATCATCTAATAGCTGTGATATATGAAAATAGGTTAGATAAGTACATTTATGCTTCAAATACTAGTTTCAAGCAAAAGAAATGGTTTGAAAAATTTACGCCGTTTGACAGTATAATTTGTATTGTACAGAGCCGTAACGAAAGGGTTAAACGATCCAGATTGTATGAATGAGGAAATAAATACTGGAATGTAGGGATTGAACTCGTCATCTTTTGCATGAAAGTCGAGTGCGTAGACTTTTTGACTATATACTTCTTCGACAAAAAAAAAACGCGCTAATGCCTTTTATTTATTATACATCTCGAGTCCATGTGGCGACTCACTCTGACAGTTTGGCTGACAGTTGAGTTTATTAATGTTGCCTTAAGTTGTTTTTGAAACTGTCGTTGATGATTTCGGTATTTTGTATTTTTTTGGGAAACATTGTTTTATTTTTTGACCTTTTTTATGTAAGCACATACACGAGAATACCGACAGATGGTGATAATATATCTGAAGTCTCATCTGTGGAATTATATGAAGATTAAACATAGTATATATGATAAACGCTGCATGTTGAGTGTTATTCCGCCAACGTCATAGACTACAGTCGAAAATTCGCGCATCATCCTTATTATCACACGAATTTACTGGAATTTACCCACATCACACCCGCATCACACCGGAGGACAGTTAAGTCTCCTTGATGACGCACCCAATCAGATTATGATCAGTTAGCAACTGATAAGTCCAGTGGGAGTCCCCTCTGAACAATTGTAGCCACTGTACAGAAGTGCTGAAAGAAAGACACCGTGAAAGAGATTAGAATCGCATTCATGGGTTGTAAAGAGATGGAGATGGAAGATAGATTCTCTCACCGAAAAAACGGGCAAAGATTGTAAATACGTAAATTTTTTTTTTAGTCGTCACAAAGTCTGCATGCCCGATAGGGCTTGTACAGGAATTTACTGTGAATGGGTGGTCTTCACGGAACGACTTTTGAATTGTTAAAGTTATACTTTGCTTATAGGATATAATACACAACATTCACGTGGCGAATGTGTGTGTAATATTTATGAAAGTGAGCGTTTCAATTTTCGTCACGTCGATCCACTGTATTAGGTCTAAAAAAGTAAGTTTCAGGCCAATACGAAGTGTCGGAAACCAGGACTTCATTGCTAACAAACGGAATTTAGCTCCTTTTTAACGCATATACGCGTCCGTCTGCAAGAGTGCAGACGCAAGTAATGACTCCTAACTGATATCTGCCATTCTGCAGAATCCATTTCCCAACCTCACCAATTCATTATCCATTCCCACGTATTCCGTGGCTAGCAACGTGTTACCAAATAAGGCAATTCGAGACTCGCTGTAGTATACTAATTTCGCAGCCTTAGACTGAGGTCTATTTGACATTAAACTGATGCTCCTAGAATCACGGGAAGGCCTTCAGCCACTCTAACAAATTACTCCTGAAAAAATTTGTGGAGCTCGTGTCTTAAGTGAGCCTCCCTTGCATGGAATATATCAACATTCGAAGTGATGTGTTTGATCTAATTCCTCTTCCAAGAGGCTTCTGGTAGGTAAGTGTTGCAGTTTTTTTTAGATTCACGTTGATTTTCAAATATTTTTTTTTCGACGCTCCATTGAGGCATTATTCCCACGTATTTCGTGGTTAGCAACGTGTTACCAAATAAGGCAATTCGAGACTCGCTGTAGTATACTAATTTCACAGCCTTCGACTGAGGTCTATTTGACATCAAATTGATGCACCTAGAATCACGCAAAGGCCTTCAGACACTCTCTAACAAGTAGCTTTTTGCGTGTGTCCAGTAACGGGTCCCCATCTGGGTCTCCAAAAACAGGACGGGACAGGGAGGGTTTTCACCAAGCGGGTTCTTGTATAGCTATCAGATGATGCATAAAAAACTATTATATTTAACAAACGTTCATTATGTAACTCCATAAATGTGGTGGCATTGACACATATGGTTTACATAAAAATCCCTGCTGTGACGAAACTTAACGATACTCATTTAGGTCTCCAAAAGCAGGACGGTACAGGGAGGGTTTTCACCAAGCGAGTCCAATACGCAAATTTATGTCTGTAATTTTAATGAAATACGTAAAATACAAGTATATAAGTCGGTTCGAGTCGAGTTTCAGAAACTTAATAACAATAATTGTTGGCAAATTTCAATGTTTACAGGTTTCAAGGATTTCAGGTTTAAGGGATTTCAGGTTAAGCGGCCGAGCTCTCAAGGGCGATAATCCAAGGCCTTTGGTAATCCTTCAGGACTTTCAGGAAGTGAGGTTTATCCTCGGCATTTAAAATGCTAAACTTGTAATATACATTATGTAATAGTTGGCTCCCTCCTGTTTACATATTTAAATAACTAATAAACAAAAAGTTATTATACTTCATGTAATTCAAGCAATCCTCTTAGAATTTATAATAGTAAAAGCATGCAAAGTATTTAAGAGCTTGTCTTACTTATGTAGTTACTTCCATGTCGCTTTTTTCGGTCCAGGCGTCGGGAACGACGGGCTAATCATCTGACCTCTTTAAAAAACTTGATTAACTAATTGCAAACTATATAACCCGTATACAACAGTGCTGTCTTTTAAAGTCTACGTAATTTTGCTCTGAAGGTAGTTGGAAACCATAAATGTTCCTTCGCCAAGTTCCAGTTGACGGCGGGTATAGCTCAATGGTCAAAGCGTTTGCTTTGCAAGCCAAAGGTCGTGGGTTCGATCCCTGACGATGATTAAAAATAAAAGTATTTTTAATCGATTTCTGAGCTCAAAAATACCCCTGGTTGGCGTGAATTTGATCTCTCACCCGTAAAATGCCAATCATGGACTATTAATTGAAATTGGTTGTAGACGAATATTGTCCCGTGAAGACCACCCATTCATAGTAAATTCCTGTAATAATAAAGGATGATGCTTGAATCTCGGGCTGTAGTCTATGACGTTGGTGGGTTAACACTCCACAAGCAGCGCTTATCCATATGCACCACGGTAGGCGTCATAGAATTTCACAGATGAGACTTCAGAATTACTATCACTATCTGTCGGTTTTCTCCTGTATGTGTTTACATAAAAAATGGTTTACGGACCTCTAGAGCAAGAGTCCGGGGACTTAAATAGACTATAGCTAAAGTATCTCACCCATATTTTGTATGATTTTTTATAAATATTTGATGATTAGTCCGACGCTTTCGAGAATAATTTGAACTTCAGCTAAATCTCAACCGAACCAACGACATGCCCTATGCAAACAGTAAAGAGTATTCAAACATTATACTAACATCCTCCTCTCTTAAAAATGGGAGTTATTACGTCGCGTGAGGGTAGGATGAGGAGCAGGTCAGCAGACAAACACTTTCTTTTAAAAGCACAGATTATATTTACGTTAAAAACATTACAAGTTTCTGACCACGTGGGATGACATGCCGCGCGGCCGTAACGCGGACCTTGCCTCGCCAAAGGGTGGGGACCGACAGATAATCTCCGCGCTGTCCCGATTTCTGAAAAAGCCACGATCGGTGATATTTTTAACTAATACACCCGTTAGCGGAACTGTCCAAAATGACAGCACGGCGCACCTAAATGCACGACAAGCGACCCGAAATAAAGAGACGAAAGATCGTATAACGAGGTTTTCGGTAACAGTAGGCATCATGCTTATGTCAACACATAAAAAGCAATAATCTAGGATCAAACCCCCGATCTCTAGAAATGCCAGTTGATCGCTTTACACATCAGTCAAATTATCTTCAGGCTGTATTGTTATTAGATTTAAGTTCACGGTAATAACGTGATTATATATACATTAGCAATATGGTTTATCGTCTCAAGTGTAATTGTTACGTACTATAACTATGTAGAGGCTTATATAGAACATGTAATAAAAGCTAAATAACCTAGTTAATACATTTTAGATATGTACTCTACCACTCGCACCGTTTTCCCATCACGAGAGTCAAACAGCTATAGCACATCTTTGGTATACGCTAACTGTACTCAAGAAAATTTAGTACGATCCTTGACTATTCCATTAAAAAATATTAATATTAGCTAGATACAGCCCTTGCAGGCTGGTGCCGAAAACCTCGATATGCGATCGTTCGTCTATTTTTGTTCGCTCGTCGGACATGTCTTCTTTCTTCGTAGTATCAATCTGGTGGATTGGTTTACAGCAACAAAATCTTGAAACTCGATCTCCACTCTTCTTGATCCTAACTTGAGATGCAATAATTTTTGCTGATACATGGGATGTCTCTTACACCTTTAATGTAGTATTTCCCCCTTTATTTTCACATCCTAATGCCGTTGACCATAAAGGTTCATACGCCTTAGGAGAGCATTTACTACCTCCAGGACAATAGAGTGCCCTAACCAGCTTGACCTGATGGGGTGAACTGGGTGTTCCGGCCAACATTCGGTCCCTGTCTATATTGGCCGACTGATGTCGCTCATCGTCGGACATGTGTCGCCATATTCGTTTTTTGACAAGTACGGGTGTGTCATTAGTACAGGCTCGTATTTTTAGCATTTAATTTTTCATTTTAATCGTGGCCTGGCAGTTTTACAGCGGACCGACTGAATGTGACTGCGGCGTGGAGCAGACCCTGTCACACCTTCTGGAGTGTGCGCTGTGCCCGAATAGCTGCACCCAGGAAGACCTGATGATGGCCAGAAGTAACGCCATCGACGTCGCCCACTTCTGGGCAGACAGGATCTGACTCTGTTGTTTCCGACACGATTATATATATATATCGTTATGGAGCATTTAAAAGTTTAAATTTTAGCATTTTGGAGCATTTATAGCTGGAGGTTTTAAAGACGACTTAAGCATCTATATAATATCTTTTTAAATAATTGATTATTTGTATAAGATACAAATAATCAATTATTCCTATACATTTATTTTTTATTTTTTATGAGTAGTGTTTGAGACATCTGTTGATGGAACAGTTAAATAGAGCGAATTTATAGGAAACGTATTAAAGTCCGTCTGTTTATTTTCGTACTTACAGTAAGAGAATCTGTCTTCCGGGAACCATCTTTGTTCCCATGTGAACCTTCGGGTATACATGTGTTCTAGAACAAAGCATTGTCAATCTGAGCTTATAAATAGAACTGTGAAACGGCAATTTGCGGTGTTCTTATGCACCAAATATGAAGCTTGATGAAAGCCTTCCCTGTCCCATCCTGTTTTTTCAGACCTAGATGGGGACCCGTTACTGGACGCACGCAAAAAGCTACTTGTTAAGAGAGTGGCTGAAGGCCTTCCCGTGATTCTAGGTGCATCACTTAGATGTCAAATAGACCTCAATCTAAGGATGCGAAATTAGTATACTACAGCGAGCCTCGAATTGCTTTCTTTGGTATAATGGCTCTCACCAAATATGAAGCGGTTATGTTGAAAAATGTGTTCTCGATGAATAGATATGAAATATGGCAATAATATTTATATTTTATAGCGCCAATGATGAAGATTAGCCATCACTGGTGAAGACAATAGATTATAGACAAACATAGTGAGTTTCGCGAAGTGTATGAAGCACATAACTTTATTGTGCTTACGTCATACTTGTACATTACAATAACTGGTGTTAAGCCGGCAACACACTCGGCAAGTACTCTCTAATTCTCTCGAAATTAACGCAAATAAGATTAGTGCGAGTATATTACGATCAATAAACAGTCAAGCTAAAATAAGAGCTTTATTTATATTTTTAGCATTCACTTTGAGATCCATTCAACGTATTAAATATGTAATATCATCATACCATGTCTTTTTTATGTAAACAAATATAGGAGAGTACCGACAAATGGTGATAGTGATTCTGAAGTCTCATCTGTGGAATTCTATGACGTTTACCAAAGTGCATATGGCTAAGCGCTGCATGTGAAAACCTAAGAAGTTATTTATTTTTATTTGCCGGCGGTCATAGCTCAATGGTAAAGCATTTGCTTTGAAAGCCAAAGGTCGTGGGTTCGATCCCCAACGAGAGATTAAAAAAAATGGATTTTTAATCGATTTCTGAGCTCTAAAATACCCCGGTTGGTGTGAATTTGATACATCACCCGTAAAATGTCAGTCATAGCCTATCAATTAAAATTGGTGGTAGACGAAAGTCGTCCCGTGAAGACCACCCATTCATAGTAGATTCCTGTAATAATAAAAGGATGATGCGTGAATCTCGGGCTTTAGTCTATGACGTTGGCGGATCAACACTCCACATGCAGCGTTTAGCCATATACACCATGGTAAGCGTCATAGAATTCCACAGATGATACTTCAAAAAAAAAAATTACTATCACCATCTGTCGGTATTCTCCTGTATGTGTTTACATAAAAAAAAACATATTTTTATTATACAATTATCATGTAAATTACAAATTTGTAATATAAACTTTGAAGAAGAAAAAAAACCTAATTAAAATAATAAATGGGTAGGTACATACAGGTTAATTCAATGCAAAAATGAGTCAAGTGTAGTCTGTCTTTTGTTTTTGTAACATTTCACTTCTACAAAATCAGCACAGATATTCAGTGCGGATGTAGGGCTCCCTTCATTTCCTTCCTGCATAAAATAACGCTGGAACACGGCCATACATTTTTTTGCCTCCTGGTTAGTCACAGGCACAAGTGACTCATCATAATCGTCGTCATCTTCGTCTAATTTTTCATATTTTGATTTAATACCTTCTACAATTGAATCCTCACAGCCTTCATTATTATCTTAACATGGTAAATTGTTATCAATTCTTGAAATTTTTTCATAGTTAATAATAGGAACTTGCAACATATCCTGATTTACTTCATTGCTTACAATTTACTGTCCCAATTAAGCTTGTCCCAATTAAAAATAAAAATTTACTATAGGTTTCTTGGTTTGGTTTCTGTTCTTTGAAATGTGTCCCAAATAAGCTGCTGTCTTAATTAAGCGGTGTCCCAATTAAGCGGAATCGACTGTATTATGTATCGTCTAAGAACGACTCGAATAACGACGCCGGGCGTCATAGTCTAGTGGTTAAAGCATTTGCTTCTCACTCAGACACCGTCAGTTCGCATTCCGACCAAGCTTGATTTTGTTAAATAAATTTAATTAAATCTAAGCTCTTTACATGCCTCCGGTAGGGTCAAGCCATTTCCTTAGAACAAAATCAAAATTTTCCAGACCTTGAGAGCGTCGGCCTGATCGTCCGATCTCTTCAAAAACCCTGATAATTGAACACCTAAATATATCTCTGGTACTACGGCAGCAGTCTATGCAAGTTCGTGGACTCTCGCCTTGGAGGCTCCCGGGAACCATATATGTTCTTATGTGGACCCCCGGATATACAGGTGTTCTAGGACAAGGCATTGACAATATGTGAGCTTAAAGAACTGTGAAACGAAAATTTGCGGTGCTCCTAATGCAGAGCGGATATGGTGAATACAAAAAAGAACGACTCATTTTTTCTTTGAATTTTCGTCACGAGAATAAAATAGAATAAAACTATAAATTCAATTCAATGCTACGCTGTACATTAAATAGCACGTGACCTTTTCCTTGCCGTACATTATATTCTATATACATCAATACTGAAAGTCCTGAAAAACTCTATTTTGTTATATCCTAGCTGAAACACTTTCATTTATATGTAAGCACGTACAAGAGAATACCGAAAAGTGTTGACTTCGAAAGCTCACATGCAGATTATAATGTTTCTAATAAATAAGTAAATGTAGAGACCTTAGTAACATAGAGTGCGTTTGAATGTCAACCTTAAGACGTTGGCGGATTAACAGTCTACATTAAACGCGTAGACATATTTTTTTCTGTTTACACATACAGGAGAATACCGACAGATGGTGATAGTATTTCTGAAGTCGCATCTGTGGAATTCTATGCCGCTTACCATAGTGCATATGACTAAGCGCTGCATGCGAGTGTTGATCCGCCAACGTCAAAGACTACAGCCCGAAATTCACGCATCATCTTAATTATTACAGGAATTAACTATGAATGAGTGGTCATCACGGAACGACTTTCGTCTACCACTAATTTTTATTAATACGCTAAGACTGGCATTTTACGGGTGAGGGATCAAATTCAAAACCATCCGGGGTTTTTTTTCGGGCTCAGAAATCGTTTTTTTTTTACAATCTCCGTCGGGGATTGAACCCTCAACCTTTGGCTTGCACAGTTATCGTTTGGACCATTGAGCTATACCCACTGGCATATTAAAAAAACAAACGATATTGAAATCTCCATCACGATTTTTCGTGGATCTATGCGCCGAAGAATTGCGTAAGGTATACAACCAACCATCCCACTGCTTGTAAAACCAGATACAACTTAACTATCCCAACACCTAAACTAAAGTCGCGAAGCAGCTTTCTGTGATGCACACAACCTTTCACATTCGGCCTTGAAAACGAGAGACTCCAACTCTGGCAACAAATCGCATCAGAAGATTTCATTACCCCAAAAGAAAGCCTCCCAACTGGCAAGAACGTTGACTGGCTGACCTAGAAATCCCTAAACAGATTAAGAATCGAAGTCGCTAGATCAAATGACAACCTCCAGCGATGGGGAGTGCTTCAGCAGAGAGAGTCACTGTTGTGCGACTGTATAGACCTGCAGATTGTCTCACATCTAAGATCCTGCCAAATGTGCCCAACTAGCTGCACATCCAAAGATCTTATGTTGGGCAACACACTGACCATCGATTTTGCGAGGTATTGGACGGAAACGTATAAGAATACTTAAATAACTTCTTAGGTTTTCACGGCCAGATTTGATATTGTGGATTTTGGGTTAAGCCGTGTGTGGCGAATTATCAATTTCCAATATTTCGACCGCCATCAACCCTGTCATCAGCCCTGAAGAAGACCCTGAAGAAATATTGGAAATTAGTAATTCGTTACGCACGGCTTAGCCCAGAAGCCACAATATCATAAAAGAAGAGTTGTTAGATCTATATTTTTTAAATTTAAGCTTCACCGGGAAATGATCTGGCGACCTCTCACATGGCAATCTGATTTTGATCTTTGCGCTGTACCCTTTCAGCGACCCTTCGCACCCAGTACATAACAATACATACTCTGCAATCTCTAAAACTTTAAGCCTTCGCCGGCGTGAATATTCATATTCGCTGAAGCCCGGCTGAGTGAGTTCCGAGTTTGGTGCCAGATTTAAGGACGCCCTGTGTTGCGAGGGTCGCAGGGAATATCCTGAAATACAGCCTATTTATATACGCACGTAATATACGTCCCTTCGAGTCGAGGCTTATTTGCCGGCGGGTATAGCTCAGTGGTCAAAGCGTTTGCTTTGCAAGCCAACTGTCGTGGGTTCGATCCCCGACATAGATTAAATGTCTGAATGACAAACAAACGCTTTACCACTGGACTATACCGCTCGGAGCTATACATGATCAAAACAAAGTGTCAAAAATACACCCATATTCTGCATTTCTACATTTCATTACGGCCGTCATAGCTCAATGGTCAAAGCGTTTGCTTTGCAAGCCAAAGGTCGTGGATTCGATCCCCGGCGGAGATTAAATAAAAAAGATTTTTAATCGATTTCTGAGCTCTAAAATACCTTTGGTTGGTGTGAAATTGATCCCTCACCTGTAAAATGTCAGTCATAGCCTATTAATTATAATTGGTGGTACACGAAAGTTGTCTCGCGAAGACCCCCAATTCGTAGTAAATTACGGTAATAATAAGGATGATGCGTGAATCTCGGGCTTTAGTTTATATGACGTTGGTGAATAAATCACTCCACATACAGCGCCTAGCCATATGCATCATGGTAAGCATCATAGAATCCCACAGATGAGTCTTCAGAATTTCTATCAACATCTATCGGTATTCTCCTTTATGTGTTTACGTAAATAAAAAATGGTGATAGTAATTCTGATGTCTCATCTATGGAATTCTATGACGCTTACCATATAGTGCATATGGCTAAGAGCTGCACGCGACATCAGCATGTTATAGCCCTCGCTGACTGGTACCGAAAACCTCGATATACAATCTTTCGTCTCTTATTTCTGTTGACTTGTCGACATGCATGTTTAGCCATATTGGTAGCTTGGGACTAGTTACGTAGATCACGAGCGCGCGCCAGTCGTGTGCCGTCCGTCGGCGAGAGCATATTGTATTGTGGCCCGGCCGAATGCTGCGGCTAGGTCGTAGATTTTGTAAAGTTTATCGTAAATACAGATAAAATATAAATATATAAAAAAGTTTGTTTTATTAATCTACTCCTCATCATGCCCTCACGCGACTGAATATTTTGAAAGAAAGCAGGAAGTTAAAGCATACAAAATTATGATATGTTTTGACAGTCGGTGAAGCAAGGTTTGTAAGAGAAAATGTTATTAACAAAACTTGTAAGATAGTTTCCATGCTACAGTTTAGTATTTAATGTTTTGAGAAGACACTGTAGAAAGGGTCAGATAAATATTTTAAAATACAGCGAGATTCAGTTTTTTTTATGTAATCGCATGCAGATGAGCACAGCCGGTCAAGATCACTTCGCTCTATGACGCTCAGCCAGGGAGGATGGACGCTGCATGCAGGAAACATGTGTTGTGTTCTTGTTTGTGTGTGGGTTGGAGAGATTGCAAGTGTATATTTATCTGTTTCTTGAAGATATCCAGATTGTATGAAAGAGGAAACGCAGACGCTGGAAGAGCATTCCAAAGCTTACCTGTAGAATTAAGGAAAGAAATTTGGTAACTGCCAGTTCTTGGCGGACACACATTAACCGTTTATGGATGTTCGGTTTGTGTAAGACGAGTTTGTCGGTTGTAGGTGGGTGCAGACGGAATTAGTTCTTTAAGTTCTGAAGAGCAGCGATTGTGGTAATAACGGTAGAAAAAACTAAGTGAACCAATTTTACGCCTGTGTTCCATTGATTGCAGGTTAGACGTAAGAGTGTCATTGTTTATCAAACGAATTGCTCTTTTTTGAACTGAGGCGCTTAAGTTTAGAAGGTATTTTGTGTCTCTAATCCAAAGGTGACTGCCGTATTCAAGGATAGGTCGGATTTGTCCTTTATATAGAAGAAGAAATGGTTTATCGTTGAAATACCCATGTGCTCTATATTAATACACCTAGTTTTTTGGAAGCGAGATCGGCTTTATACTTAATTGACTCGTAATAGTTAGTAGACTTGTCTTTTGGTGTGTTTTGATACCCACATGCTTTGAATCCAAAGCGAGATTGGCTTAGAAAGAATTGCATAGAAGGCAACTCTAAGCAAATTTTACATTTACAGGTTTCAGAAGGTAATATAAGGGTCGTGGTGAATATACTGAATTTCAGTGCGAAGTGTTGAAAGGGCAGTGTATTTATTCACACCTAGTGTAATTTATGCCCTTTCAACTTGGAGCTTAGTTGTTCAAACCTAGTTTTGGGTAAAATGCGATGGAGTATATGTAATAAAGACATGTGATAAATTTTTTACTCTATAATACTTTTGAATGTGCTTCATACCTTTTTCATATATAAACACATACAGGAGAATAACGATAGATGAACGTCATGTGTGCCAGATGGATGAGGAGCAGGACGCTAAAGCAAATAACTCGTCGAGACTCACATTGAAATTTATTTGACGTTAAAAGACTGACGAAATTCAGTCTTTTGTCCTGGACAGAACATGCAGTATACTTCACGGTACCTGGGCAGAGACTAAGACAGCCAGTGGCAGTGACAATCACTGCGCTCTAATTAACAAAGCGGTCATCCATGGAACTAGCTGTTCCATATGAAGCAGCTGTCACAACACAATAAAATATATATATGCCACATGCAAACGTCACGTCTTATAACTACTTAAATCTAAAACTAACCATTTTTATATGTGCGTTTCAGACAAGCGAACGAAAATAAGAGACAAAAGGTAGCATATCAAGGCTTTTCGACACCAGAAAGGGCTACGTGGAGTAATGATCAAAGCGGATCTCAAATTGAATACTACAAATGTAAACAACAAGTATTTTGAAGCTTTTCTGGTGTTTGAACCTTTGATAATTCGCATAAAAATTATGGAGTTTGACTGGCTTAAGCTTTCAGACAATAATGTTTTAAATACCCTTCTCTCGCAGCTTCGCAGCATCCAAAAGTTACACCGCATACGAGTGAACTCTTCAAACGTGGAGTGGAACAGTTGAGTTATTATTAATACTTGTCAGGGTTTCGCCATATTCCGGAGTTGGCACTTTGAAGCGCTTCAGAACTCGTTTCAGGAAAAGTTCGGTTCGAAAGTCAAACGAACCGTTTCAGGATCTGAAAGCTGAAAACGTATCGTGTGGGATTATTTACTTATTCTATGATGAGTCGTAAAACGAGGATCGTATTTTTGTTGCGAAAATTTTGAATACGTAACTTTTAAATAATTATCAAAATCATTTACATAAATAGATAAAAGTATATTATAAATACACATACAATTATATATCAAATTTTATACGCATTAATAGATTCAGAAAAATATCGGCAGACGCGGGATGCGAACCACGAGCCTTGGAACCAACCTTTGCTCTGTTCTTTTACACCTAGTCCACTCAACTATTTCTCCGTCTAGACCGACACGCGTAAGAAGATGTATTTATACCTTTGTTACCATCGTGTAAGTATATATGTCTCTATGGTATATATTCAGTGTGTATATGTATTATTTTTAATTTTTTATTATTCAATCAGACAAATTCACAAGCTTTTTATTTATTTATTTTTTCATACATTATAACTTTCCGACAGTCTATTTATTTATCTAGTAAGTACCACTCGGGTCTCGAACCGAACTATAGATTGAATGGATGAGAAACAACTAATTGAAGTTATTAAAACCTAATAAAAAATTAAAACCTTATTTCAATATAGATCATGCTAAAGACTGTTTATATAAAACTTAAAAACCGCAGTATTAATTTCAATTACATAATAAATACATCTTTAAAAATGAAAAATTAATAGAAGTAGAAATCGTGCACGTGTCTTAACCCTTTTTTATTTCCTTTAGGATCCACACATTCTTCTTACAAAACATTCAAAAGCATGTTACAACGTTCCTTTTTTTCAGTCAAAATCATTGCACTCTATGACGCTCAGCCAGGGAGGCTGGACGCTGCATGCGGGAAACGTGTGATGTGTTCGTGTTTGTGCGTGGGTTGAGGAGATTGCGAAAGTATATATTTATCTGTTTCTTGAAGAAATCCAGATTGTAGGAAGGAGGAAACATAGACGCTGGGAGAGCATTCCATAGCTTACCGGTGGCATTAAGGAAGGAGCTTTGGAAACTGCCAGTTCTTGGTCGTCACACATTAACCGTGTATGGATTTTCGGCAAGTGTAAGACGAGTTTGTTGTTTGTGGGTGGGTGCAGGAGGAATTAGTTCTTTAAGTTCCGAAGACCAGCGACCGTGGTAATGACGGTAGAAAAGACTAAGAGATCCAATCTTACGCTTGTGTTCCATTGATTGCAGGTTAGACGTGAGAATGTCATTGTTTATCAAACGAATTGCTCTTCTGACTGTACAGGTATATAATATTACCAATCGATCAATCATCAAGGCTTGATATTGACATTAGTTAAATTAGTACAAAGCCCCGCATACTAATTCCCTGTACCATAATATTTACTGTCACACTTCTTGACAGAAGTTTCTGTCACATGCCGCGCGTCTGCTGGCAATTAATTAATCTAAATTGGCAGCTGGCAACATCTGATTCAATCACACACCGGATGACGTGCAAATTACCGCGACACGTAGAATATTAATCGCACTGTCTATGTCACGTGTGTTATATCGAGAATGTTTACTGCACGATTCAATTCAAGCCTTTAATATAAAAGCATACAACTTTTATTATTTGCCGGCGGGTATAGCTCGATGGTCAAAGCGTTTACTTTGAAGCCAAAGGTCATGGGTTCGCTACCCGACGGAGATTAAATATCGATTTATGAGGTCTAAAATACCCCCAGTTGGTGTGAATTTGATCCCTCACGCATAAAATGCCAGTCATAGCATATTAATTAAAATTGGTGATAGACGAAAGTCGTCCCGTGAAGACCACCCATTCATAGTAAATTCCTGTAATAATAAGGATGATGCGTGAATCTAGGGCTGTAGTCTATGACGCTGGCGGATCAACACTCCACATGCAGCACTTAGCCATATGCAGCATGGTAAGCCTTATAGAATTACACAGATGAGACTAGAATTACTATCATTTGTCGGTTTTCTCTTGAATGTGTTTACATAAATATATATATATACTAGTAGCCGTTAAATCTCTTATAGGCATATAGCGTTTGCCGTGGCTTTTCATTTAACGTTTTTTATGTTAAACACTTACCGAATAGCTTAGGTTTCGGAAGCATCGAGCTAATCACACACTCTTCTTAAAAAATCTGGTTAACAAATTATCCGAAATATGACCGAGATACTACAGCGGCCGTCTCTTCAAATGCACGAGCTTCTGCTGCGTAAGTCGTTCATCGTCATCATCATGTCCTCTCCCTTAACTGAAGCATTTGGACGTCGCGAACTGCCATCACAAAGCTTTATCAACCGCCTTAATCCTCGTTTATCATATTTATAGTAATAAACTATGACTGACATTTTACAAGTGCGAGATCAAATTCACACGAAAAGATGAGTATTTCTCAACAATATCATCATACCATGTCTGATCATTACCTGGAGTATATGGAATGCACTTACTGTCGCCACAATGCTCTGACAGCCGCCATAGTCTTCGCCTCATCCCATGTCAACTCTGCCTCCCGCAGTTTCGTTAAATACATACTATGAATAGTTCTCGACAGATTTTTAGGACGGCACGAGCCAAGGTGCTTGAAGAAAAGGCAGCGTAGTTAATGCTGTTCAACGGCATCTTTAATACATGTCTTAACAAGGTGGAACTTTGTCTCTTAACCGAATTTAGTATGAAAGGCTGCCTTGTCCGCTTTTAGATCGCGTCATTCCTCACAAAGGTAAGCCATGGTATTTCCAGTATTCTACGTACTTACCTTCAAAACTTATTATACGGCTGTATAGGTGAGACGCCAAGATTTGCAGGTGTTAAGAAGAATGAAGACGACACAGGCGTTGTATATTCGGAACATTGTTTTGATCGAGTAAAGCTGCATGTATCAAGAATCAACCACGGGAGGAGCACTTATTGACGTGGAAAAAGACGAACTCCGTGGACTTTCATCTTGCTCAAGCTTTTACCGGTCACGGAATTTTCAGAGAATTCCTAAAAAGATTTTGCCTCTCTTCTTGCGACGCATGTCCATGCGATCCAGGCATGCAACAGACGGTGAGACACTCTCTCGTGGAGTGCATCATACATAAGAACAGGAGACGCATTCTGTGTTGTCACCTAGGAGTCTCTACCATTTCTTGGGAGGATTTTCCTGAATTGCTGCTTAGTTCTGATAGTCCCTTGCTGTTAAGCTTCATCAGAGAAATCGTCGGGGCCACAAGAGCGGTTAACGGGTCTGACATAGAATAGGCTTCTACGTTCTTCAACTATTTCTCAGACGTATATTCTAACGTTGTGTGTAACTTTCAGGGTACAATACGCAACTAAATATATATTTTTTCACTTTTATAAGTGAAAAAAAAAGTTTATTATTATTAAATTAAAATAAACTCCTACGTTTTCAAGGCGACATTAAATAAATATACATCAAATATATTTTTATGTTTTTTTATGTATGTATACGATAAATTGTGATGAATTCCATACAGCTTCTGCACACACGTGAAATTGGTATCGTTTAATTTATTTATATTACCCAGTTGAAGTGGAACACTTCAGTGAACTTCCTGAAATTGACTTTCATGAAACAGCGTCTCCCGCTAGTGTCTTTAGCGTGGCATGAATTTCAGGAGTGTTGCATATACCACTTCTATACGTCTTTTAGAAATGCATGCGAATACAGGGCAGCTAGAATTTGTAAAGTCATTGCATCAATCAATATAAGCTCTGTAATGAAAACTCAATTAACCAAGTCAACTCCAGATGGAGCGTGACCGTATGGTAACAGTGAACGCTACTGTCTATTTATCCCTACTCCAGTCCTATTTCTACCTTAACATTGTATCTTTCGCTGAGTTTTGGTTAAGAAGTGTCTCCACCACAGTTATTCTGCAGCCGCGGCAACGGAAACAGTTACCAAGTACCCTCGTGAGTTATTTTATTTAGGGTCGAAAAAAAATCTACAGAATGCATACTTCAAAAGAGTAAACACAATTTTAAATATTTTAAAAAAATATTTTTATTTATTCTTTTCGTATAAAAATATTTTGATGTAAGGAGATAATATATATATTTTTTTAAATATTTCCGTGTAGCTGTATTTCAACCCCAAAGGCTAGCCAAGGTTAGAATCCAAACAAAATAACGAAATATGTTTCATACAAAATACGTTGTCGATGGTAAGAAATAACGTGACCATACGGTCACATAGCTTTTCTTCAAGAAAACATCGTGTATTTTTTTAAAAATATTTTTGCTAGATGAAATCATGCTGATAAAACATAGCTCAAAACTTTAGTTTATATAAAAAAAAAAAAAAACTTTCGACTCTGGAGGGTTAACATACTATTAGACTCATTTCATGTTTCATTTGTACATATCCGCAAAGCTTTCTCGCTTTGTCCCATTTTAGCTTTGCCGAGTTAATTATGTATATAGATCTCGATGGACTTTCAGGACGGCGAGAGCCCGAGGGCTTGAAGAAAACGCAGCCGTAGTGAATGCTCTCCAGCTGCATTCGTAACACATGTCCTAGCCAGGTGCACCTTCGTCTCTTGACACAATGTAGTATGAAAGACTGCCTCGTCCGCTCTCTCATCTCGTCATCCCTAGCCGTCATCCTTCACCGCACTCTGCATCTGTAGCTTGGGAGCAATCTGTCTTTGTTTTGGAAGAATCGGGCTAATCACTGATCTACTTGAAAGTTATGATTAACAAATCACCCAAAAAGCTGACATTTCTTGAAATCACAGGGCTCCTGACAGAGAACCATATATGTTCCCAGGTAAGCCTTTGGGAGCAGATATTTAATTATTTCACAGCACCGCAGTTCCAAGGTACAAATAATAAGAAACATAGAGAATACATAAATCTACAATACATACAAATACGAAAAAAAAACACGAACGAAGAAGAAGATGACACGTGTGAAAGATCACAGAGATCTAGGAGAACAATGTTATCGACAAAAGAGGGAAATAATGTAAGAAAAGGATTGAGGTGTGCTGGTAGGCCATTTAGAAGCGCCATTGCAGTTGTACTAAATTTAGTGCTCGAAGCTCCACAAGTATCAACTGGGATCAAAAACAATGGATGGCTACGACCACGGGTCTACATATCTGGAACGTAGAAGCTTCAACATTCCAGAATCCCTTGTATTAGGACAAGATCATATGTCTTGGGACAAAGCTTGGAGAGTGGTAAGTGAACTGAGTAGTGAAAATTTGTGGTAACTATGCATGTTAGAAATTGAACGTTATAGAAAGAAAAAGTTTCTTTCATACTGTATAAATGTAACATATGGCTTGTATGCAATATATGGGACATATATGCAAGGAAATAACATATCATGTAATACGGAAACAGAGAAAGCATACACGTGAAAGGTGTTATCTATATAATATAAGGTATATCAAGTAGGAGTAATTCAAATACAACGAGATCGATTGAAGTTATAGAAAATGATTGCTCTATAAACTTTAAATATAAATTATATATAAACACAATAATATTATTATATTAGGACGTTCTCCTTCTCTTTTTATCATGTGGGATAGTTTGCTTAAAACGCCACGCTTGTAAGGCGGCTTGGCGAGCTTATGACCGGCTTACACTATAGGTCACATTATGCGCCACGATGGTCTTCTTCGCGACATTGTGGAAGGGATGGTTGAGGGTATAAACTGCAGTGGGCGCCCTAGACGGGAGTATTTGCAGCAAGAGTTTGAGGACATGAGTTGTAGCTCTTATGCTGAGCTAAAGATGGTTGCAGAGGATTAAAAAGAGTGGAGATCGAGATGCAAGATTTTGTTGCTGCAAACAAACCACCGGATTGGTACTTCGAGTAAGCGGCGGAAACTTCAAATAAGAGAAAGTCTAATCATGTGATATTTTTTCACTACGGGTATTTAATTTACAACTGACTCTTAGAAATTGTAATAAACCCTGATGAATTCAAGGAATTTTACTCACGTGCGCCTTGTCGGTTGGTCACTTGGCGTGGGAATACTAACATTTGGACGATTCAAATCTGGCTTTATAAACTCAAAACCTGAGTAATCGGTGATCACAATCTATCACCGATGCGTACATTATTGTTTTCATTTGTCTCTCCTGCTGTACTGTACTTTACGTGTTGATTGAATAGAAAAATTAAATATAGCTTGTTAAGAATATAAAATTATATTTTCTAAGAATTTGTTTATACGTATCAATTGTTGAATATTGCTATGGATCTTCAATGACCTATAAAAAAATCACTCTTATTTTTGTGTGCATTTTCCGCGTCTTTTTTTACACGGTGTTTCAAAAAAACGCATCCACCGTGTTGACAAAAATAAAAAAAAGCAAATAATTCAAATGAAATACGCTGTATGCAATATTTACCAATTGCAAATCCAGTTTTCGTCAAGTAATTGGATTCATCTCGAAAGCCTTCAATGGTTGATTGCAAATTGCTGCTCTACATGTGTTTCGGGAAACACTAACACTGTCGTTTCAGTGAAGCATTTGGTAACACTTTACTTTAGTGTACAAGCTTAAAAATCAAAAGATTTTTTTTTCATATCTGTTCCTTGTTTGGAGCTTATGTCTGCCACACAAATCTGTCAACGCTTCGCACATTCTTCCATGCACATATTGACATCAGCATGATATAGCCCTTGCTGACTGGTACCGAAAACCTCGATGTACAATCTTTCGTCTCTTATTTCATTCGCTCATCGTAAACACACGTGTTGTTATTTTGTAATGCCGTTATTAGGACTACTTATATAGATCGCCTGGGTGTCACCGACCACGGCACCCGGTCAGTTGTGTGCTGACCGCGGAAAAGGTCGTATTGTTGTTGGCCCGGCCTGAATGCTATGGACTAGGTCCGGGCCAGAAGTTTGTAATGTTATTGAAATATATATGTCAATGTGCTTTAGAAAAAGTCTTTATATTGTTGATCTGCTGTTCATCCTGCCACCACGCCATTAAATAACTAACTTAGAGAGGAGGGTGTCAATACTAGGTGAATGGAATTTACGAGTATATAATAATTTAAGTTGAAATAATTACAAATGCTGAAAGTAGGAGCAACAAATTTAGGAGGAAAGCCTTGTGAATCAAAATAAATTGTCATCCTCCATCGAATCGAATGGGAATCCAGATTGCCGGGATCGTCATTGGCATGCGTGTTAGATGGATGAGGAGAAGGTCGCCAAAGCAAATAAATCGACGAGCAACACATTGACATTTCATGGATCGGTCAGATCATGCACCACGATAGTCTTCCTCAGGACATTGTGGAATGGATGGTTAAGGGGGAGAAACTGCAGAGGGCACTCTAGACGGGAGTATTTGCAGCAAGTTTTCGAGTACATGAGTGGTAGCTTTTATGCTGAGCTAAAAATGGTTTAGAAAATCGACAAGAGTGGAGATCAAGATGCAAGATTTTGTTGCTGAAAACTAATCTCGAAAGGCTTCCTTTCGAGATTACTCATACCTAAAAAATGCTAATATATAAATAAGTTTATAAAATATTACGACATTAAATAAATCTTAAATTTTATTATCATATTTTTATAAAATCGTAAAAATAATTGAAGATTTTTATATGTATAATTTTTTTAACATCCCATTTTTAATGTTTCTTTATTCCCATGCTGCCGGGCGACCGCCATTAGAAATAATTTTAATAAAAATATTAATGACCTTTTAAACCGTCATAATGACCGTAATTAAACCTATAATTAAAAAAGCTAACCCCCCCTTGAAAAAACCTACCTCCCAGTGACCGCCTTTGAGGCGTTGAGGCTAAAATATTGTATTTCCTTCTTCTTTCATTAAGAAATCAATGATTGACTATAATTCTGTAGTATCTTGCATCTCGATCTCCATTCCTCTCGGTCCTCCGCAACCCTCTTCAGCTCAGCATTAGAGCTACAACTCATGTCCTCGAGCACTTGCTGCAAATACTCCCTTCTAGCGCGCCCTCTACAGTTTCTACCCTCAACCATCCCCTTCACAATGCCGTGAAGAAGACCATCGTGGGGCATGATATGAACGATCCATTGGGCTCGCCACTCTGAGATGGTTCTTACAAGGTGTGTATCTTCCTTGATTATCCTGAGAACCTCATTGTTGGTGACGTGGTCTCTCCAATAAATTACGAGAATTCTTCTGTATGACCACATCTCAAAGGCCTCTAGTCTTTTTTGTATCACTTTCAGATAAGCACCATGTCTCACAACCGTACATTAAGATACTCCAAACAAATGTTTTGGCAAGTTGCTTGCGGAGCCTTAAAGTAATATTCTTTGACTCAAGAATTTTTGCTTTTTTTATTGAAAGCTAGCCTTGCTTGATGTATGCGACTGTTGACTTCTCTTTTTGTTCTGCCATTCCAGGTGATCGTACTTCCAAGGTATACAAACTCTTTTGCATCTCTTAGGGTACTCCTCAGGTCTATAGGTCGTCAATAACTGCCGCCTCCGTTTGCGATCGCTGGCAAGTTCCACATTTCAAATTAATCGAACAATAAAACCAATGGCAGCTCTCTAAAAGCGCGCGAAAACCTAATGGCTGGGATCCCCCTCGCTTACATTATTTTATTGCCAGTGCTAAAAAAGCAATTAATTATTTTACGGCCGGGGAAAAAAAAATCAGGTGACCGTAGACGCGCGGTTTTCCGGGACTTAAATTAGGTACTTTGATAGTTTAATTGGTGCCTCGAAAATTAGTCTTTCGCATCGGAATTGATGGTTACTCTCCACTCGCTAGATGGAGAATTTTATTTCTTTCTAAATTAAATCTTAGGGTATTTTAGGGGTTCTAATGGTCAAAGTGTATATCTAAGATTGAATGACTTTGCTTTTTTTGTTTCGTGAAATGTATTACTTTAAAAATGTTTCTGATTGATTAATTAAGAAATAAAATGAGATTAAAAAGACATTTTTTTTATGTAAGCATATACACGAGAATACCGACAGATATAGGTGAGGTGATAGTAATTCTGAAGTCTCAGCTGTGGAATTCTACGACGCTTACCATGGTGCATATGGCCAAGAGCTGCATGTGGAGTGTTGATCCGCCAACGTCATAGACTACACCCCGTATTTACTATAAATGGGTGGTCTTCACGAAACGACTTTCGTCTACCACCAATTTTAATTAATACGCTATGACTGGCATTTTACGGGTGAGGGATCAAATTCACACCAACCGGGGGTATTTTAGAGCTCATAAATCGTTTTTTTTTTTAATCTCCGTCGGTGATCGAACCCACGACCTTTGGCTTGCAAAACAAACGCTTTGACCATTGAGCTATACCCGTCGGTATAGCTCAATGGTCAAAGCATTATAATATGTATACGGTGGAACCCCGTAGTTTCGTTCTCCCTATTTTAATTTTTCCGCAAATTTATTTTTAATGGTCCCGATAAACACCCATAAGAAGAAATTGTATCAGTAGAATCTATGACGATTACCATTTTACATATAGCAAAACGCTGCAGGTGGAATATTGATCCGTCAACGTCATACACGTCGCCTGGCATTCAACAGACCATTAATTATTAATGTGTAGTGTTAGCTAAATGACTTTTCTGTACCATCAGTTTTAATTAATAAGCCATGACTGACATCTTACAAGTGATGGATCAAATTGAAACCGGTATTTATAAAGCTTAGAAATCGTTGAAAAAATATTTTTATTTTAACCTCCGTCGGTGATCGAACACACGATCTTCGATATGGTAAGCAAACGATAAGCCGTGAATCAAATAGATAAATAATTCATACTTTGATGTAACAAGGATCACACTGAGCTCCGTTTCGCTTGCTGGAAGACTGCGGTTTCGCTATCAATAAAAGCTTCACCGGTTCCAACGTGCAGTTCGTTTTTGCATGTTGGAACTGATGAAGTTTTCATAGATCGCGAAACTGCAGTCTTCCATCAAGTGAAACAGTGGTCATTGTGACCTTTGCTAAAACAATGTCAGATATACTTATCAATTTAACATTAAAATAGATTTCAAAGCGAATGCTAAAAATATAAATTACCGTTACCTTATTCTCACCGGCATATATTTTTTAAAAATATATACTGAAGAATTTTGCTATTTATTTTTTTGAGTATAAATATTAAAGTGTTTAAAGTAACAGATTTGTCGATTTTGAAATCGACTGGCGTATACAACTGGGATGGGCAGCAATTGGAAAACTAAAGTACATTTTTAAAGCGAAAATTCCGCATGTCTTAAAACTAAGGCGTTCAACCAATGCATCCTCCCTGTATTAACTTATGGCGCAGACACGTGGAATCTAACAGAAAGTCTTACTCATAAAATAAAGGTCACCCAGCGTGCTATGGAGAGATCCATGCTCGGAGTGTCGCTAAAAGATAGAATCCGAAACGAGGAAATATGCAGAAGAACTCAAGTAGTGGATGCTACCCAACGAATAGGCACACTCGAGTGGCAATGGGCAGGACATACCTGTTGAAGAGACGACGGTCGACGGGGAAGAAATGAATTGGAATGGCCAAGAACTGGCAAACGAAGCATTGGCCGAGCCCCTGCAAGATGGACTGACGACATGGATGCGGAAGGCGGAGGATCGAAGAGGATGGAGACTCATGCGGGACGCTTACGATCAACAGTGGACGAATACAGGCTGATGATGATGATAGTAATAGTGTTTCGTGTTGCGAAAACGACTACATTGTGACTTTTAAAAAATAAGAGAATAAATAAGGCAATAGACGTTAAAAAGGGTGAACTCATAAATCTGCGCGGAAATGTTCATTTTAGAGTCGTCCAATAATTCAAGTCATTATTTTTATTTACATTGGCCGATGCGTGGCAGCACTGGCAGCGCAGTGTTGCCAGTGCGAAATATATGTTCATCCCGATAGGTATTACATTATCGCGTTTCACGTACCTACTGGCGAGTCGCAGTGATCGCGAACCGCGGACATGAAGTAAGGATATGAACGTGTGTCGTCACTCTATTCACTCACTGGTAGTAAGAACACTTCTCATCTTCATACTTGTGAATATCTTCATACCTGTAAAAAATAAAAATAAAAATTTATATTTTCTGAAAGTTATTGTAAAATTAAAAAGATTAATAATTTATATTGTTTTAATACTGATCATTTTTTTTATGTAAGCAGGAAAATATCGACAGATGGTGAAAGTGATGCTGAAGTGTCATTTATGGACTTTATGACGCTCACCATGTTGCATAAGGCTTAGCTTTGTAGAATTTTGATCCGTCAACGTCATTAGCTATAGTTCGACATTCACGCATCATTCAATTATTACAGGTATTCACTACGAATAGACCTGCAGACTGCCTCACACCTAAGATCCTGTTCCATGTGCCCAACAAGCTGCACATCTCAGGACCTAATGCTGGGCAACACACGAGCTGCGAAAAAATATTTGATATCGCTGGCACGAAGAAGAAGAATAATACTACAAATGAGCGGTGTTCACGGGAACATGACTTTCATCTAACACCAATTTAAATTAATACGCTATATCTGGCATTTTGCGGATGACAAACTCACACTAATCGAGGGTATTTAGAGCATATAAATCGTCATTTTTAAAAATATATGTCGGAGGTCGAACCCACGATCTTTGGTTTGATAAGCAAATTCTCTAACCTCTTAGCTTAACACACCGTTTTTTGTCGACGATTTATTTTAAAAGCAATAATTCTCCACGAAAACAAATATTCAGGCTTCTTAAAATCTACGAATTATATTGTATTATCACTAGCAAATTTTCTCTACAATTGTAAAGCTTTTTTAAAATATGGTTGTCTAAAATAAAAAAAATTAAGGTTGTTGATGGCTTTTTGCAGTGAAAACTAGAGTGTTACCGGAATACGGCTGTTTTTTCCAATTTTCCCGCGAGCTGGGAAAATAGCGACCGTGTTCGAAATGACGGTAAATCCCCATGCAAAACGCAGAGTATTTGTTTTTAGATCTACGACCTAGGTGCCGCTGTAGAGCTTCATTACAAGCACATTCAACATGTCGAATATACACAGGGCGATTTCTTTTTTTCATGTATGACCAGCTAAACTATTGCTTTCAAATGCAATATATTTATTGAAGTGTATATGCATTACGCTAGCTTACTGCTTCTCCTGAAACTTATGAAACGATATACATTTACAACATGTTGTAGTTGCGCAAATGCTTAGTACAAGTACGCAGTGCAATACCGTCGTTCCTGTTTTTCCGATCCCGATTTTGAGAGTTTTTTTTAACAGAATCTTGGATTAAATGCTGGAGCAGATTACCAAGCAAAATACTTGTTTCGATGCACGATTCGCGTTTATTTTTACATGCGTGACATGCAGCGCCACCAACGATCGCGGCAAAAAATCAAATTAAAGATGACAGTTGCACCAACATGTAATGGAGCAACTGTCATAACAAATAAAATGGCGTATGCTAACGCCGTGTGATATTATAAAATTGAAACTAACATTATTATATGTCAGGCAAGCGAACAAAAATAAGAGACAAAATATCGTTTTTCGAGGCTTTGCGGCATCAGTCCAAAAGAGCTATATCAAGCTGATATGAATACATTAAATTAGCTCCGGAAGGCAGAGCTGATGAGAGGGATGAGACGAGGACTATGGCAGCGGACAGTGCTTCATGGCAACACTTAATGACGAAAATATGATGTAGTTAGGGGAGCAGATACGGAATATATATATTATTAAGGTCGTAAGTAACTTGCATGCTGTATAGTTTTTCAGGATTTATTGGATAACGATATTGTCCTATTGTACTGAAAGTAAATCACATATGTAATGGTTGAATATATCAAAGAATAAGAAGAATCTCTGACTCTGAGCAAATGTTCCACAAATAATGGGTATCTGTGATGATAATGAAGAAATATGAAAAAAACTTGTAGCTGTTGATCTAATGGGTCATTCGATTGAAATACATTGATATGAAATGGTTTTATGACTATATCCTAAAAGATGCAAAGAATACCTTGTAAGTACGATCACCTGGTATGGCAGAACAAAAAGAGAAGTAAACAGACGCATACATCAAGCAAGGCTAGCTTTCAATAAAAAAACGAAAATTCTTGAGTCAAAAAATATTAATTTAACTTGATAAAACATTCAATGCGTAAGGCAATCAAGCAACAGTCCCACTGCTTGTATAATCACATACCCGCCACACCCAGACTGAAGTCGCGAAGCAACTTTCAGAGATCCACACAACCTCTCACATCCAGCCCTGAAAATGAGAGACTCCAGCTCTGGCAACAAGTCGCATCAGAGGATTTCATTACTCCAAAGAAAGGCCTGCCAACTGGCAAGAACCTTGACTTGCAAACTTGGAAATCCCTGAACAGATTAAGAACCGAAGTTGGTAAAACAAAAGACAACCTCGAGCGGTGGAGAATGCCTCGGCAGGGAGAGTGAATATTGTGCGACTGTGGAGACCTGAAGACCGCTTTATACCTAAGATCCTGCTTCATGTGCCCAAAAAGCTGCACATCTCAGGACCTAACGCTGGGCAACACACGGGCTATTAATGTCGCCAGATACTGGGCAAAAATAATTTGACGTCGCTGACACGAATAAGATAAGATTTGATTTGAAGGGTTGGCTAAAATCAATAATAAAAAAAAACACAAATAAAAAACATCTCCTCACCGTAAAAAAGTTTGTTTCGTTTATTTTCAATATGACTTCGCTTTCTTTTTAATTAACAACGTCGGAGGGCATTGATTTGAATTTTTTTATTGGAAATAAATTTTCTGCGAAGGAAATTAATTTATTTCCGTTCTTTTAATGAGACAGATTTCTGAAAAAAAAAGGTTTTTCCCCTTATTTGTTAAAATATTTTAACAAATAAGGGGAACAACCTTTCAGCCGTAGACTAATATTTGTTATTTTTTTTTAGAAAGATGTTAAATTGTCTTAGAGCAGAAAGCCGTCAATATTTATTTAAGTATTTTTAATCGAATTCTTATTATTAAATATTTGACATCAGCATGATATAGCTCTTGCTGACTGGTAACGAAAACCTCGATATACAATCTTTCGTCTCTCATTTTCGTTCGCTCATCGGACACGTATATGTTGTCATTTTGTAATGCCGTTAAGAGGACTAGTTATATAGATAGTTACTTGCGGCGCTGGGTGTCACCGACCACGGCGCCCGGTGCCCAATCAGTTGTGTGCCGACCGCGGCGAGGTCGTATTGTCGTTGGCCCGGCATGAATGCCGTGAATAGGTCCGGGGCAGATGTTTGTAAAGTTTATCGTTAAAATATGCGCTTCTGAAAAATCTTTGTATTGTTAATCTGCAATCATCCTGCCACCACGCATTCAATAACTAACTTATAGAGAAGGATGATCTTCAAAAACATAAAAAACATTTAAAATTTATTATACATTTGTAATGCTTCACGTGTTGCAATAAATAAATAATTAATTATAATTTATTGCAAATTGTAATAAATTATTGTAAATATTTTATGTTTAACATAACTTCGATACAGAATGGCTGTGTGCAGAAGCTGTGAATCTAAGCATCTCACCAAGTGTCAATGCAGCCGTATAATGGAATATGAGAGCAGATGCTTGCGTAGAATACTGAGTACGATGGTTTGACTTTGTTATAAATGACGAAGTGAGAGGAGCAGTCTTCCATACTACAGTCAATCAAGAGGTGAAGGTGGACCTGGTTAATACGAAATCTTAAAATTTAAACCATCTGATTAACTTAGAAATTTACAGTAAGCACCTTCTTATATGATATATCTCACGTAAATAAATACGTAGAAGAACTCAAGTAGTGGATGCTAACCAACGAATAGGCACACTCGAGTGGCAATGGCCAGGACACATCTGTCGAAGAGACGACGGTCGATGGGGAAGAAAAGTATTCGATTGGCGCCCAAGAACTGGCAAACGAAGCATTGGCTGACCCCCTGCAAGATGGACTGACGACATAAGAAGAATAACGGTAGTGACCTGGATGCGGAAGGCGGAGGATAGAAGAGGATGGAGACTCATGCAGGCCTACGTTCAACAGTGGACGAACACAGGCTGATGATGATGATGAAATAAATTAACGTTGTGTATGCAGAGTTCGTGGTTCGAATCCTCGCGTCTGCTGTCTATTTTTCTCCGATTTATTTATAAGAAAAGCGCCAAATATGATAATAAGTAATTAAATATACACAAACAATTATAGATATTTTTTTTTTATACGAATCAATTCATTCAGAAAAATATATCGGCAGACGCGGGATTAAAACCATTAGCCTTGGATCCAACCTTTGCTCTGTTCATTTTTACACCGCCCAGTCCACTCGACTATTTCTCTGACTGAACGCACGCGCGGAAGATGTTGTATTTATACTATTGTTACCATCGTATAACGATAGATGTCTCTGTAGTATATATTCAGAGTATTTATTTATATTTTTTTATTATTCAATCAGTCAACATTTATTTTTATATACGATAATGTTTACTACAACTGTTTATTTGTGTAAATATTATTTAATATAATGTTATAAATATTATATGGCTTATAAAAACAGCGTTCGAGCGCTTTGCTCAAATTAATAAGGAAGCACAATAAAAACCATGAATAATTCAGGCAACTTCGTCCTGAAATAGTTCTCTTTCAGTGCGTTCTTCTGCGATATTACCCATAGAGCGAGACAGCTATTTCCCGTTCATCGTAGACGCTCTACGGCGTAGCACTCTGAGCTCAGTTCACCTGTAGCATCCGAAGCGAGCGGACGTCTAACGGCCGTTGGAAAATCCGACGGCGAAAATCGTGTAACGGATCCGCCGTTACTTTCCTGAAACGAAATTTCGGCCGCGCGCTGAAACGGCAAAGTGTTTTTTTTTCAGTGTTTCTTCAAACACTCACATAAAACATATTATTATTTAGAAAACTGTGTAAATTTTGTGTGATCACAAATGTGAGTATGAAAATGATTTTTTATTTCGGTTTATTAAATTAAATATGATTTTACTAGCTAAAGTTTTCTTATTTTTAATTTTTTTATAAAATCATTTTTAATGTAGGTTGAATTATATAGTTAGAAACGAGTATTTGAAAATCATCTTATGATTCATAAATGGGTCGAATTTATAGTTTTATAGTTACATTATTCTATTTTATATATAATATGTGAAAACATGAATTACATTATTGTTAAACAAATAAATATATAGTTTAGAGTTACCGAGAAGTTAGAGTACGACTATATAATACATTTTTTCTATATTTCTGATATTTTAAAATGACTATACGTATTTTTAATTCCTAGCGGTATATGTATACATCATTAATGATAGTTTTTTATAATTTATATTTTGAAGTTAAGTAAATAAATATTTTAAGTGGTTTTGGTAAGTTAGTTTATGGATATTTATACCTACATACTAGTAAAAATAATAAATAAATAATATAGATCCCTTAAAAAAATAAAAATGTTTAACTAAATTATTTTTCTCAACACGTAGAAATATACATAAAACAATTGTTTAAGATTTCGTACAGTCCATATGTTCCAATGGGTTGAGTCGCCCCTTAGGATAAAATGTTTCAGGCCTCGGGAGCGTCTAGCTAATTAATTTAATTTATTTATTTTACAAATCTGATTACCAAATCATATAAAAGTATGCCTCGGTTACTACAGCTGCCCCCCGATTCAAGGACTCGAACTTCTGCTCCAGGGTGACTATTTGTCCAGACATGTAACGGATATGGCAATGAGAAGAATAATTTGCTTCAATAAGGAAACAGTTGTAGCAATAGATCATAAAAGCTGCTCTCTCCATGTATGTCATCATAAAATTTTAGTTACGGAATAAATTCTGTAATTTAAATTAATTTTTTTCCCTTACAGAAACATTACAAATTTGAACAACTCAATTCATTTCTGAAGTACAATTAGAATTAATCATTAAATAAAAAAATACAATATACACAAATATAGGTACTTTTGATTAAGTACTAAGAACAAAGAAATAAAGACAAGCAACAGAAGGTCCCAATGCTCATCAAACAGACGACGCCAACAAATTATTTCTCCAAAGCATCTCGTGGAGTTCATGTCTGAATTGGGCCTCCTTTACGATAAATATATCAACATCCAAAGCGATTTGGTTAGACAGTCTGATCCCTCTCCCAAGAGTCATAGTCTCTGCCAGGTTAGTGTTACTCTTTGGGAGAGCGAATAATCTGTGTCTCCTGTAATACTGTGGGATGCGGAGTTGCATTGATTCCACACATAATATCTGGAAGATTTTTTATGGTGACAGTTTGCGGAGGCCGTTTGCTCCGAATTGAGATCGAATATGTCATTAAAAGAGATAAATTATTTACTAATCATTTCAATGTTCCGTAAGTCTTGATTGTAGAAAATACATAGTTTATATTTATAGTTCTATCGCGTCGAAATATTGATTTACTGATAATATTTGGAGTTTTCTTTTAAATTTAAACATATAATAATTTTAATTATTTAAATTTTACATTCAATTTTTCGTGATAACGTAATAGATATGTTAAATATAAGTGAGAATAAAAATGTTTTTTTTTACTCGCTCACAGTATGTGATTTCCCTTATCTATTCCACATATTTTTTTATTTTTTTTTTATTTACATATATTATTTTTTTTCGGTATTCTCCTGTATGTAAACACATACAGGAGAATACCGACAGATGGTGATAGTATTTTTTTTGAAGTCTCATCTGTGGAATTCTATGACGCTTACCATGGTGTATATGGCTAAACGCTGCATGTGGAGTGTTGATCCGCCAACGTCATAGACTACAGCCCGAGATTCACGCATCATCCTTTATTATTACAGGAATCTACTATGAATGGGTGGTCTTCACGGGACGACTTTCTTCTACCACCAATTTTAATTGATAGGCTATGACTGACATTTTACGGTTGACAGTGACCATACATACATATGCAATGTATGTATGTCACTGTCAAATGTCATCACTCAGAAAGCTACCATTGACAGTTCCTTATAAAAGGACATCTCTGCATCTAAAAATCCACTTGGAAACATACATTTGCCGGCGGGTATAGCTCAATGGTCAAAGCGTTTTGCTTTGCAAGCCAAAGGTCATGAGTTTGATCCCCGACGGAGATTAAAAAAAAAGTATTTTAATCGATTTCTGAGCTCTAAAATACCCCGATTGGTGCGAATTTGATCCCTCACGCATAAAATGCCAGCCATAGCATATTAATTAAAATTGGTGTTAGACGAAAGTCGTCCCGCGAAGACCACCCATTCATAGTAAATTCCTGTAATAATAAGGATGATGATTGAATATCCGGCTGTAGTCAATGACGTTGACGGATCAACACTCCACATGCAGCGCTTACCCATATGCACTATGTTAAGCGGCATAGAATTCCACAGATGAGACTTAAGAATTACTATTACCATCTGTCGGTATTCTCCTGTATGTGCTTACATAAAAAAAAAACATTTAAATGGTACCCGACAACCTCCAGAGCAAAATTCAGAAGATTTTAAGATGGAGTATTTTTTTTATGATTTCTTAATCGATTTTTTATTTTAAGACATCGAATAATAAGACGGACGCTTTATGCTTCGTCCATTTGGTTCTAAGGAGGGGATCAAACCAATCGACGAAACGCTATCAGCAACAGGCGGTGACTCCATCCAAGTTTTGGTTCGCAAACAACGTTTCATAACTTCGGTGATCAAACGACAACTGCGCTTACGACGTGCTATTGTCGCTGGTCATTTGTATTTTTTTTAAGTAAACATAAACTTACCATGCAACATTTGGATAAGCGCTGCATGTGGACTGTTGATCCGTCAACGTCATAGACTACAGCCGAACACTCACGCAACATCCGATTATTACAGTAATTCACTATGAATGGGTGGTTTTCACGGGACGACTTTCGTCTACCACCGATTTTTTATTAATGGGCTACAACTGACATTTTACGGGTGAGGGATCAAATTCTCAAATTCACCAATCGGGGATATTTAGAAAGCTTAGAAATCGAATAAATATATATTTTTTTAATCTCCGTCGGGGATCGAACCCAAGACGTTCGGTTTGGTAAGCAACTGCTTTAACCACTGTTATTTTTATGATAAAAATAAACGTTAATTGAGGCTACGATTTTTGTATACATTTTTTTATATGGAAGTTATATGTTTTGAAAAATGAGATATTACAATCGTATTGATTTTTTATATAATGTACTAGTACAATTTAGTGGCGTGAGTTTAACATTAATCGATTACATTACGTATTCAAAATTAGATTAGTTACTCATTCACGTTACATACAAACACACAATCAACCCATATAGCATCGAAAATTGTAGAAACCACGCTATGGAAAATCGCACTGTGGAAAGTCAGTTGTAACCCCTATATTAATTTCATATCTGGAAAAAAAAACATTAACCCATATCCATATATAACAATCTCGAATAAAATCTAATATTTCTAGTCAAATAAAGCTGGTCTCGTTTAAAAAAACTAGGTATTATTTAGATCACGTATGTATTTCAACGATAAACAACTTCTTCTTCTATATAAAGGACAAATCCGACCTATCCTTGAATACGGCAATCACTTTTGGATTGGAGCCCCAAAATACCTTCTAAACTTAATTTGCTCAGTTCAAAGTAGAGCAATTCGTTTGATAAACAATGACACTCTTACGTCTAACCTGCAATCAATAGAACACAGGCGTAAGATTGGTTCACTTTGTCTTTTCTAACGTTATTACCATGGTCGCTGCTCTTCGAAACTTAAAAAAATCTTCCAGCGTCTTTTCATCCTTCCTACAATCTGGATCTCTTCAAGAAACAGATAAATATACACTTACAATCTTTCTAACCCACACATATATATGAACACATCAAACGTTTCTCGTATGCAGCGTCCAGACTCCCTGGCTAAGCGTTACGTGCACTGGTCTTGACCGGCTGTGCTCTCCTGCATGCGATTACATAAAAAAACAAAAAAAATGAAAAAAAATGAAAAAAAACAAGGATTTCAATAACATTAAGGTTATCAACGACAATACTTGGTGAAACTGCATAATTATAATTTTAGAATTAATTTTAATTAAAAAATTAATAAATTAAAAATATTTAGTTTTGATTCACAATTCATTTTAATGATTACATGTTTCGGCCTTCCTGAAGACCATCTTCTTTTTGATTATTGAAGATGGTCTTCAGCCGAAACATGTAATCATTAAAATAAATTGTGAATCAAAACTAAATATTTTAAATTTATTAGTTTTTTTAAATAAAATTAATTATAAAATTACAAGGATTGCAAGTAAAATAATATTTAATTACGCTTTAGTTTTGTCATCCTTTCAAATATAGAAAGTAAATACCAGCATTTGTAAAAGCAATGAAAAAATAGATATAAAAAAAGATACAAAAATAGATGCAAAAATTAGATGTATTAACAGTCCGTTAGTTTTAAAAGTTTAGCTAGAAAATTTTGTAGCAATTTTGATGTTGAAGATGCACCACGTCTCGGAAGGCCTGTTAAAAGTGATTTTTTGATCGTTAAGGTATTTTACAACATTACTTGCTCTAATTGATTAACAAAATGTACTTCATATATGTGTTCTGTATAAATGATAGTATTCGATCAGTAAATAGGGGCATTGTTTTCCATTTTTCATTTCAATACCATCATATTTCCATATGAACACGATGCTTGAATACAAAATTACTAAAAAAAGCTTGTGAATAAATGTTGACTGATTGAATAATAAATAATATTAATAAACATACTCTGAATATATACTATAGAGACATCTATCGTTATACGACGGTAACAACGGTACAAATATACTTCATCTTTCGCGTATCTATTCAGGCAGGGAAGTAGTCGAGTGGATTGCGTGGTGTGTAGAACGGAGCAAAGGTTGCAAAGGCTCGTGGTTCGAATCCCACGTATGCCGACATTTTTTTTCCGAATAAATTGATGCGTATAAAATTTGATGCATAATTGTATGTGCGTATTTAATTACTAATAATATTGAAATATAGTCAACGATCTATAAAAGAAGATTAGAGTATTGAAAAAAATATTCTAATAAAAATTTAAATACATGTACAAAATTACTAATAAAAAAACACTTATTTGACAATATATAATGAAATAAATTATAAAATAACCTGATGGTATATTAGTGCTTTGGCTTAACGCTAAACATTTTTCTTTTTATTTGTCGCGCAAGGCTTTTTTTAGATTTTCGTTTTATCACGTGGCATACATCATCAGTTCTGAAACGTGCCCCCGGGCGAGACCAGAAAGGCTCTAAACGGTACGTTTAATTACCCAACTCGACTAATATTTCTCTGTGCGTTTTATTATGTAAATTGTGTAAAATATGAAGGATCCCATTCCCCTGGGATCCAGCGGCTCTGAACCAAAGTTTCGCGAAACGCCGGTGCTCCGCGAGCACATTACCGATGATCTCTAATCATTGCTATTTAACTATCGTGTCAAATTATTTTTGCCCAATATCTAACAACATCGATAGCCCGTGTGTTGCCAAGCATAAAGTCTTGAGATGTGCAGCTCGTTGGGCACATGAGGCAGGATCTTAGGTGTGAGGTGGTCTGCAGGTCTCCAAATTCGCTCTACAGTGACTCTCCTTTCCGAAGCAACGTGCGCATTCGCCATGTCTGTCTGTGCTGCGTTGTATTCTCGGTTAAGCCTAGAGTTTTCAGATCCTTGTTTACAGTTGCAGTCTAGATTGCCTGTGGTCTTCCAAGTCTTCTTCTCAGCGTGGGTATGTAGAGGGCTCTCTTCACCATGTGGTCCTCATCTCTCCGTGTCACATGCCCATACCATCTTAGGTGGTTTTCCCTTATCTTTTCATTTGCTCATTTTGAACTCTGTCCACTAGTTTTTTAATCATTATTTAATTGTACATAATTATGTGTTTCTATATTAAATTTTAATAAATTTTTAAGTTGTCAAAAATGTTTAGAGCCACTGTTCTCACCCTTCATGTTCCATACCACCTCTTTCGCAAACTGTTTTTAGTTTTGTGAATAAATACAATCATTATTCATGGACCTTGGGTTCTCAAACTTTAGCGGTATCCTGCTGCGGGGAAGGGGAATAGGAGAAGAGGATTGTTTACTCTTGTTCCGATAGCTAATACCCTATATTTTTATATAATGTAATAAAAACACACATAATAGAATACCTTCCAAGAGACTTGGTACTATAAGGACTTTATGACGCTTAACCAGAAAGCTGTATATTGGCATATTTACTTAATGTATTATTTGTTTAGTTGCTGGGCTCTCGTCGTCGAAAACTTGCAGAGCTGTCATGAGATGAGAAGATTAAAATTGTGATTTACAGAGTTTTTTTTTGTGGCTATTAGTTACGATCTTATGCTTCTTAAGTACGTTTGTGCACGTTGGAACTGATGAAGCTTTCATTGATCGCGAAACTGCAGTCTTCCATCAAGTGAAACAATGCTCAGTGTGATATTTTATTTATTTATGTAAGCACATACAGGAGAATACCGACAGATGGTGATAGTAATTCTGAAGTCTCATCTGTGGAATTCTATGACGCTTACCATGGTGTATATGGCTAAGCGCTGCATGTGGGTGTTGATCCGCCAACGTCATAGACTACAGCTCGAGATTCACGCATCATCCTTTATTATTACAATAATTTACTATGAATGGGTGGTCTTCACAGGACGACTTTCGTCTACCACAAATGTTAATAAATAGGCTATGACTGACATTTTACGGGTTATTATTATATTTTAGAGCTCAGAAATCGATTAAAAATCCTTTTTTTTTTAATCTCCGTTGGAGATCGAACCCACGACCTTTGGCTTGCAAAGCAAATGCTTTGACCATTGGGCTATGACCGCCGGCAAAAAAATGTATGTTAAAACAAGGTATGAATTTTTATCCATTTAATCTTATGCTCTCGTTATATTTAGAAGCAATTATGGTATGATGATAATGATATTTATATTGTTATTCTATTTAGATAGCGATATCTTACCATTTTGTATTCATAAGTAAACGCGTTATCCATTACTCTATAATATATCAATTTAGACAATAAACCCTAAATGCCACTGCTTATATAAGCTGTCAAGCCAATTACAATGCTTTCCATCACTCAAGCACTTTAAATATATAGTATATATACAGCCAATCCTCTTATAGCGTAAACCTGTTCAAAATATTTGTCTTATAACGTTTGCAGGCAGGTAAAACTCAATGGTCAAAGCGTTTGCTTTGCAAGCCAAAGGTCGTGACTTCGATCCATGACGGAGATTAAAAAAAAGAAGAATTTTTGATCGATTCCTGAGCTCTAAAATACCCTCAGTTGGTGTGAATTTGATTGTATATTAATTAAAATTGTTAGTAGACGAACTTCGTCCCGTGTAGACCATCCATTCACAGTAAATACCTGTAATTAACCTGATCAACACTTCTCATGCAGCGCTTAGCCATATAAACATAACAATAGCAATGTTCGCGAATCGAATCCCAGAATATGACGTTTCTTTTTCTTTGATATTCATGAGAAAAATGTTATAAAATATGATATTTGTTGTAGATTTGTATGTGTGTTAAATTCGCTAAAAATGCTCATTACTTGACTAGCTCACCAAGCAACTTCACTGTGAAACCTCTAACCATCGTTCCCCGAATCATCGTTTTTGTAGATAAGTCGCTTATGGATTCTACTCTGAATTCATTTCCTACATTTTTTTTATCCCACTTTCATTGTTTATTTTAATATGACCCTTTTAAAACGAAAGATAGAGGCTTCACTGCATATATATTAACATCCTCCTTTCTCTCAAAAGGTTGTTATTCAGTCGCGTGAGGGCGCGATGAGGAGCAGGTCAGCAAAGCAGAGACTTTTTCAGAATCACATTTACGATAAACTTTACAAACTTAAGGCTCGACCTAGTCACAGAATTTAGGCCGAGCCATAACACAATATGCTATCGCCGACTGGCGGCACACGACTGGTGCGCGCTCGTGATGGGCAGTCGCGCCGCACCCCAAGTGGCGATCTACGTAACTGGTCCCAAAATGCCAATATGGCGACACATGCATGTCGATAAGCGAACAGAAATAAGAGACGAAATAATGTATATTGGTGTTTTCTGTACCAGTCAGCAAAGGCTATAACATGCTTATGTCAATAAATTAGCATTAAAAGATAATATTTTATTTTCAAACTGAAAAAATACGTTTAATTAATGTTAAAGAAAAACTTAAAAAAACTCCGAAACTTCATTAAAGTATTGTATGTTAAATGACGTTAAAATCTCTAATAAACAAATCTTTTTCTCATTATTCTAGTAACTCGTCAAGTAGAATTTCAGCGTACGTTTCTTTTCAGACATTAAAAAGTTACAGTCTATTATTTTCAGGATGAAAAAAAATACTTTCGGTGAATGAAAAAAAAAACTGAAAAAAGCTGGGGAGGAGCATTGACGTATATCACTCAAGTTTCGCGGTGATTGATCGGTTGGATAATTAGCTGTGCACACAACGAGAGGTTTCCACAAGCCGGGGCTGGTGTTTCCTCGTCGCTTGCTATGGAATGTTTACTTTGTGTGCGCTTCAGTTATTTCACACAACACTAAATATAAATATAATCCCATGCGTTAATTAAGACGATGTTTATTGCTTTTTTTATTTATTTATTTGAAAGCATACAGTAGAATAAAACAATGCTTTACGGAAAGTAATTTCGTATTTAATTTAGTAAAAAAGAATACAGGAAAATAATATATACAATACAGGAAAATATCGACAGATGGTGATAATAATTCTGAAGTCTCATCTGTGGAATTCTATGTCGCGTACCATGCTGCATATGAATAAGCGCTGTATGTGGAGTGTTGATCCGCCAACGTCATATACTACAGCCCAATATTCACGCATCATCTTTATTATTACAGGAATTTACTATGAATGGGTGGTCTTAATGGGACTACTTTAATCTAACACAAATTTTATTAATATGCTATGACTGAGAATTTACAGGTGAGGGATCAAATTCACACCGACCGGGGTATTTAAGAGCTCAGAAATCGATCAAAAATTCTTTTTTTTAAATCTCAGTCGGGGATTGAACCCACGACCTCTTGGCTTGCAAAGCAAACGCTTTGACTATTGAGCTATACCCGCCGGCATTAAATAAAGTTGGCAGTAAATAAAATAAATCTGCAGTAGACTGTACAAATTGGCACTATCCACTGTGCCAGTATGAATATGGTCAGATTTAAAGTTAAAATGGCAGTGATATATTCAATATTAGTAAAAATTAATTTAAGGTGAATGAATAATTAAACAATAAAATGAAAACCTAACCTTACCTATTATAAATTACCATCTATTCATTATTTCCTGTCAATTTATTATTTTTCTATTGCCAGTTGAAATTTTTGTACTGCCAGATATATTTTTTTACTTACATTTTTATGTTCTTTTTACTGACTATATGCATAATAATTACTACCCATTAATTGAATTAAAAACTGCAAAAAAATATAAATAATTATACAATCAAAAAATATATATATTTATGTAAGAAGTCAGGGATTACGCTATGTTTTTATTGTTTATATAGGATCCGCCAAATAACTTTTTTTTTTTGAAAATGGGGCGCAAAACATCGAGTGTAGCTTCGGCTGTGTGGCACGTAGCGCCGTCCTGTTAAAACCGAATGTTGCCAATATCCTCCTCTTCAATTTATGTGAACAAAAGTGGCCCGATAACGATCGCCATTGACTGTAACGGCCACTCCTTGCTCATTTTCGAAGAAAAATGGCCTGATTTTCAAAGTAATGTCGCAATATTTATCAGCGTTGTTCAAGCATACACACAACCATATTCGTTCAGCGGAAAAATAAAACTAATTATCTGTCAAATCGGACATGAGTTAAGTGTTACCATTCACGAAATAAGCACTAGTTATAAAAAAAACGTTAGATGGCGGACCCTTTATTTTCAAGCGGAAATCACTAGCATTATTACGCGTTTTTTTTTTTCAAAAATATTCGATATTGCAAAATTCCAAAACAAATTGCGGCGGCGAAAATTCCATTTGTGACATTTAACGGAACGTTTTATTTTTCAAGGGGGAAAAATAAATAACACAAGAAAACACAGCGAAAAACCGCGATTTCGTATTGAATGCGAAATCAAATCAAATAATGAAATTCGGACGTTGATGTGACTTAATAAATTAAATGATTTTTCGCTTATATTTGAAGAGGGAACGTTTTTTTAATGTATTTTTGTTTTATTCGAATTGTGGAACGTGCCGAAAATCGCATTCGAAGAATTAATTTTTCACGACATCATTTTTTTTAAATTTTAGAACAAAATGCTTTTATTTTTTATTTGAAATTCGAATTTTAGAATTTTTCTTTTTTGATACACTAATTGTAATATTAAATTTATTTATTAATTTATTTATTAACATACAGAATCGAAATTCCATTTTTTTTTAGAAATATTTAGAAACCTAGAGTATACATAAATATACAATAAATAGAGAAAATAATAAAAAATAAAAATAACACAAAAGAATAAGAAGATGACACGTGTCAAAGATCACAGAGATCAAGTAGAACAATACCATCGACAAAAGAGGAAAAGGATGTAAGAAAAGGATCGAGGTGTGCTGGTAGGCCATTTAGGAGCGACATTGCCGTTGTACCAAATTGAGTGCTTGAAGCTCCACAAGCATCTACTGGGATCAAAAACAATGGATGGCTACGAGCACGGGTGTACCTATCTGGAACATAGAAGTTAAAACATTCAAGAATCCCAGGGTTGTGAATTGAACCGCGAAGAAGAAGGAATGAATGTTTGAGTGCAGCAATTTATATGTTTTTATATCGGGAATCTTATGCTGTAGTTATTCGGGGACCGTATATCGTATATTATCATGTGAACTTTTGGATGTAGATATGTCTCTCAACAAAGGCATCTGACAGAACTGAGTTACGGAAATTTGTAGTGATCGTGTGTACCAAGTGAATTCTAGCTTCCTCTATATGTATTTTTTGTACAACGTGATTTCTTTTTCGACGTTATACGAATATTCCGCTGCAATGTGGTAGTAACAATATCATATAATATCATAAAATAATGTTTGATACATGGCTCAGCTCAAAAGCCCGCTTGGTGAAAACCCTCCCTGTCTCGTCCTGCTTTTGGAGACTCAGATGGGGTCCCATTACTGGACGCACGCAAAAAGCTACTTGTTAGAGAGTGGCTGAAGGCCTTCCCGTGATTCTAGGTGCATCAGTTAGATGTCAAATAGATCTCAGTCTAAGGCTGCGAAGGTAGTATACTACAGCGAGTCTCGAATTGCCTTCTTTGGTAACACGTTGCTAACCACGAAATACGTGGTACTGGATCCAATCCAACTCAAAAGCCATCAATTTATATAAAAATGAAAAATTCTCGTTATTACTGATTAACCAATTGATTCGCTGATTGCGAAACTTTATTTTTCTTCGTCGCGGCAGTAATTAAAAATATTAATTTAAGTTTTTAATGGATTTATCGATCTCCCGTCTGCTTCTTAATGAAAGACCTTTGAGAGCTGAAAAAATAAATTAGAAGATCTGAAAAATTACAAGAAATCCTGAAAAATTACGAGAAGTTCAAGCGCTCCACTGTCATGCTAAAAGTAATGAGTTCCGTTTTCGGAAAGCTACATTTTTTTCTAACTAGGATATGTCCTACTATGCCGCAGGAGAGCATTAACTAATCCTGCCTTTTCTTCAGGCACACAGTCTCTTGCCGTCCTGAAAGGCCTTCGGAAACTATATACATAATGTACTCGACGGGGCTGTGGGAGGTGGATCTGACATGAGACCAAGGCGGTTGACAGAGTTTTATGGCGATGGCTTGTGATGTATATATGCTCTAGTTGAAGGAGCGCTTCTGCGCGTCATGACTCTTAACTAGTGTCTGCCATTTTGCAGAATCCATTTCCCAACCTTACCATTTATTTAACCATTCCCACGTATTTCGTGGTTAGCAGCGTGTTACCAAAGTAGGCAATTCGATACTCGCTGTGGCATACTAACTTCGCAGCCTTAGACTGAGGTCTATTCGACATCTAACTGATGCACCAAGAATCACGGGAAGGCCTTCAGCCACTCTCTAACAAGTAGCTTTTTGCGTGTGGCAGTAACGGGTCCCCATCTGGGTCTCAAAAAGCAGGACGAGACAGGGAGGGTTTTCACCAAGCGAGTTGAAGGAGCGGACATGGACAATGACTATAAGCCTTAATAAAAATTATTAATTTAAATATTTTGTGATAATGTAATAACATCTTCCTCTCTTTCAAAAGGTAGTTAGTTATTCAGTAGCGTAATGGCAGGATTAGGAACAGATTGATAACACAGACTTTTTCAGAAGCACATTGACAAATATTTACGATACAACTTTACAAATTGAGAGCTCGATCTAGTCACAGCATTAGGCCGAGCCACAATACAGTATGCTCTCGCCGACGGGCGGGAGACACTGGCTCCGCGCTCGGGACGGGCTCTAGCACGCGCCACAAGCGGCGGTCTATATAACTATGACCGAAATTGTCCAAAATGCCAATATGGCGGACACATTCATGTCTGACAACCGAAGAGACGGAAGATTGTACATCGAGGTTTTCGGTACCAGTCAGCAAGGGCTATATCATGCTGATGTCAGTAACTATTGAGTAAAGTTGTATAAAGGTATTTTCAATGTTTTGAGCATTCACTTTGAGATCCATAATAAATTATAAATATTTATTTATTTATTTTATAAAGGTGTTTTTCGGTATTTATTTTCCTGAAAAATCACACTGAAAGAGTAGACGCAAGCAAACTGAAGTATTTTTCAATAACAATTGTCTTTTGTTGTCTTTGTTTAAAAGCGATGACACGAAAAGGCTCCTGAAAAAGTCGTGAAGTATTCATAATTAAAAAAAAATATTGATATTCTTCTTGTCTAAGAAATATGCGAAAAGAAAACATCGCGTAAAGTAAATGTCAGAAATGAAAATTAAAAGATAAAAGATGAAAATAAATACATGTCTCCTAAGATGAGAAAGGCAGGTATTGATTTAAAAAAAAAAACGTGAAATGTTGATATTTGAATTTTGTTTTATAATAAGCATTATTTCGCAGTATGATAATGTTCAGCAACATCGGACGCGAACAAAAATTTGGATGGGTTACCGCCTGTTGCTTACAGATAGCCGGTTGAACCGGCCTTTAAGACTAAATGATCCAGTCCTCCTTTTTTATGTAAACACATACAGAAGAATGCGAACAGATGGTGTTAGTAATTCTGAAGTCTCATCTGTGGAATTCTATGCACATGGCTAAGCGCTGCATGAAAAGTGTTGATCCGCCAACGTCATAGACTATAGCCCGAGATTCATGCATCATCCTTATTATTACAGGAACTATGAATGGGTGGTTTTCACGGGACGACTTTCGTCTACCACCAATTTTAATTAATTGGCTATGACTGTCATTTTACGGGTGAGGGATCAAATTCACACCAACCGGGGGTATTTTAGAGCTCAGAAATCGATTAAAAATCCTCTTTTTTAAGTCTCCGTCGGGGATCGAACTGTCGACCTTTGACTTGCAAAGCAAATGCTTTGACCATTATATATATACCCGCCGGCCAAGTAAAACTGCGAGTCGCAGATATAAAGCATGGAAATAAAATATACTCGAGAGCTACGTCTGTTGGCCACCGTTTTCAGTGACTCTTACGCCAAGATATCTGAAATTCTCACCTCTCCCAATGGTCTTACACGGTAACTTGTGTAAATGTTTTTATATACATTCAATACAGTTGTAAATAGATGCTGTTAATTACATTAAATGTTACTTTAGCCTTGTGTTTGTATTTATATAAATGATTCTTCTTATGTCTTCTATTTCTTCTAACCGCTTTTCCCTTTATTTTCTCGATCCACACGGTGATTAACAAAAGCGAGCATTATAAAGTAGAAAACTTCCTGAGAGATCGCAATCGGAGCAGCAGGGTCATCACCGTGTAAAAAAAGACTTCACATAAAAAAGTGTAAAAAATAGTTAAGCCGTCTCTTAGGGCCTAATAGTCCAAGCTTCGTGAGCGATATGTACTGACATCAGCATGATATAGCCCTTGCTGACTGGTACCGAAAACCTCGATACACAATATTTCTTCTCTTATTTCTGGTCGCTTGTCGTACATGTATGTTTCGCCATATTGACGTTTTGGACAAATCCGGTCACGGGTGTGACGTTAGTTATATAGATTGCCACTTGCGGCGCTGGGTGTCCCCGACCACGGCATATCCACTCTATATTTGGAGCATATGAACACAGAAAATTGCCGTTTAATTGTTTTGTAAGCTCCAAATCCCGTGACCAAGCCATCGGGCTCGCCTCTCTGAGATGGTTCTTATTAGTTGCCTATCTTCCTTGATTATTCTGAGAACCTCATTGTTCGTGACGTGGTCTCTCCAGGAAATTCCGAGAATTCTTCTTTACGACCACATCTCAAAGGCCTCTTGTCTTTTTTTATCACTTTCAGATAAGCACCATGTCTCACAGCCGTACATTAAGATGCTCCAAACAAGTGTTTTGGCAAGTTGCTTGCGGAGCCCTAAGGAAATATTCTTTGACTCAAGAATTTTGGCTTTTTTATTGAAAGCTAGCCTTGCTTGATGTATTCGACTGTCGACTTCTCTTTTTGTTCTGCCATCCCAGGTGATCGTACTTCCAAGGCATACAAATTCTTTTGCATCTTTTAGGGGTACTCCTAGCATTGATATGTTAATTTTCTGCTGCTCATTGCGGCTTACTCTCATGACTCTGGTTTTTGTGCTGTTTATCTTCATATTGTAGTTGGAATAAATATGTTTTCCATGGATGTCAGCGCTTCCGTGAGTTCATCTTCAGTTTCAGCAATCAGAGCAATGTCATCAGCAAACCTTATCATATCAATCTTTTGGCCATGTATTTTAACCCCCTCTCTATGGCCCATTTTTTCCCTGATGTTATTAATTGCATTTTGTATGCATACGTTGAAGATGGGAAACGCATGTTGCTCGGGCTGTAGTACCAGAGAATTATTTGGGTTTTCATATTTTTTATAGGAAATCGGATGATAAGACCAAAGCTACCAATATCTTAACATTTTTTTATCATTGAGGGGTGGATCAATCCTTCCGGGGGCGTATATTGATCTTAGATTTTATTAAATGTTTTAAACAATAATCAAACTTTGTCGGGTCTTGAACCGACGGCGTCTAAATTACTGGACTATGCCACCCGGCGATTGATTTTTTCAAAGTAATATTATTTCTTATCGAACATTTATTTATTTCGCATACCCTCTGTGTCACTTTATAATTGTGTTATTATAATAAACACTTTAGCATCGGTTGTCGGCATATGCCGTCAAAGATTCCCCGACCGTTGACATCGGTTGACGTGATATATTGTTTTGCTACTTTCAGTTCTCATTGTGACATCTACGATAGGAAATTGGAAGTGCAGTCATTCCCTTTATCAACCTAAAAATATTATTTACAAGAATCTGTAAAGCATGTAAATAAATATCGTTAAGTTTCGTCACAGGAGAGATTTTTCTGTAAACCACATGCGTCTATGCCACCAAATGTATGGAGTAACATAACGAACGTTTGTTAAATAAAATAGTTTTTTATGCATCATCTGATATATGAAAATAGGTCAGATAAGGGATTTTTCTGTAAACCACATGTATCAATGCCACCACATGTATGGAGTTACACAATGAACGTTTGTTAAATATAATGGTAAGCTATGGAATGCTCTTCCAGCGTCTGTGTTTCCTCCTTTCTACAATCCGGATCTCTTCATGAAACAGATAAATATACATATACTATACATAAAATTCTTTTTTCAACGCGTCAATCTAAGCACAAAAATAACGGCAGAAGCGGGATGCGAGCCGCGGACCTTGGAAATTAACTATGCCCAGGTATTCATACCGCTCGGCGAACTGCGCCATTGCTATGCCCAGACCGACTCGCGTTGAAACTAGTATTTATATCATTGTTATCATCGTACGATAGATGTCGCTAGTATATATTCAAAGTATGTATATTTTTATTATTATTCAATCAGTCTTCATTTATTCACAAGCTTAATATTATTACTTTCCGACAGTCTATTTATTTTAGTAAGTACCACTCGGGTCTCGAACCAAACTATAGACTGAATGGATGAGAAATGACTACTTATAGTTCCGACTCGGACTTTATAACCAATCATTTACCTGTGTTACTGATGGATAATTTTACCTTCTTGATATTGTCTCAAGGAGACATTATTATATGATTTTTTTTAATTTTTATTAGAATATTATTTTATTATTTCAATATTCTAATCTACTTTTATAGATCATTGACTATATTACAATAATATTATTACTTAAATATACATATACTATACATAAAATTTGAATTTTATGTATAGTATATGTATATTTAAGTAATAATAATATTGTAATATAGTCAATGATCTATAAAAGTAGATTAGAATATTGAAATAATAAAATAATAATCTAATAAAAATTAAAAAAAATCATATAGATAAATATACACTTGAAATCTCCCCAACCCACACACAAATACGAACACAACACACGTTTCTCGCATGCAGCGTCCAGCCTCCCTGGCTGAGCGTCATAGATTGCACTGGTCCTGACCGGGTGTGCTCTCCTGCATGCGTTTACATAAAAAATAAATAAATATAAAATAGTTTTTATGCATCATCTGATAGCTAAGGGATTGAAGAAACAATGTGATATCTGAAAATAGGTAAGATAACTACATTTATGCTTCAAATACTAGTTTTAAGCAAAAAAAATGGTTTGAAAAATTCACTCCGTATTGACAGTATAATTTGTATTCCACCGAGCCGTTATGAAAGGGTTAAGGCAATGTAATATATTTTGTAATTATGACGCTTGCCAGCCCTTGTTTAACGTTTGCCTCCGTAGCAGCCTCCTCCCACCAGTCTCCACATCTATTAATGGAGAGCAGAGACAAAGAAATGGAGGTTCAATGATCCAACCATCCGAAATGTGCCAATGCTCTTCTGTACAGGAAATAGATTGAAAGGGTATATATGTATTACTAGCATATATGTATAAGCTGGGGAAAAGTTAATCACCCTATCGAAAGATGTTGTAATTTCTGCAAATGGCGCTGTAGATCAATTATTTTTGACATTTGTGAACAAGATAGCTGAATAAATAACTTCTTGGGTTTTCACGGTCAGATTTGAAATTGTGGCTTTTGGGTGTAGCCGTGTGTGGCGAACTTCCTTCAACCAATACTTCGACCGCCATGGCACGGGTCTTCTTCAGGATTGATGATTTATTTAGTTTTGAGTTGGTTTATTCAGATTATATATTTTTATGAGCAATTTTGATGTATATCTCCATGGCAACTAAGGGAAGCCATTGAAATCAAAAGACATCCAGGGATGACGGCTTGATTCTCAAAACAGCATGGCTTCCACCTGTAGCACATACTCTAAAACCTGTACAGACAAGCAAGGATGACCACAGTCCGACATGACGTTCGTGGATGTACAATTCTTAGAACATACCTACTGTATTCTTTGAAAATACCTACCGTAGTCTTAGAACATACCTACGATTCTCCGGAATGAAACTTGAGCAAACAACCCAAAAGCCACAATATGAAAGTGAAGGAGTCTATCCAGATGGTTTCTGAAACATGTGCTCTCAACTTGTAGTGCTCTCAACCTCCGTTCGGAACTCTGTGTGCTGCGTTTTGTGGTTTTGTGTTTTGTGACAATTGCGTTTTCTGTCGAAGTGTCCGCTGAGTAGTGGAATCGCTTGAACGTGACATTTGGGAGGGAAGGCCGCGGACAGCACCCGTGTTTTGAACTTTGATAACAGATGGACTCGTGAATCCTGTCCGCTATCTTGCTCTATTTCTTTTTCCAGTTGTTCTTAACCTCTGTGTATTGTCTTTCAACAAAGTCTGACGTTTAGCAGTGTCCGCCATTTTCTGACGTGTCACGTGACTAAAGTGCATAGACAAAACACCATCTGTGTGATCACTTTGAAACTACTTAACTGTCATTTTTGTAATTTATATCTGTCTTCGAATCTGACGTTTAAAGTACTTTTATTGTGTTGTTTACGTGTGAACTGTCATTGTTGGACTTGTGTTAAAGCGGAGGCATCCTTCAGAAGCAGACTCAAGACCCACCTTTTTACTCAGAGAGGCAAAGAAGCGCTTTTGGAATGATCATTCGGTCATAAAAGAGCGCTATACAAATACTAATATAATAATAATAATAATGAATATAGCTGCAGCTTACAAACGTTTTACTTTGCAAGGGCGTGGATTATTGTGTCAATTTTTTTTACCAATATTCAGTGAATAACAATTTCCTTGTCGTTTCGCGCCAACTGGGCAAACATTTCAGCGCTTAGCTACTCGACTCGAACAGACTGAAACCATAAAAGTCCTTTCAGTGATAGATAATATCGCCGCTGTGTATCTTTACTGGCATATATATACAGACTCTAAGCTGGGGTAAAATTAATCACCCTATCGGAAGATGTTGTAATATTTGTAAATGGTGTCGTATGTCAATCATATTTGAAATTTGTAAACTAGAAAGCTGCAGCTTACAAATAGACAAGCAATGAAGAGCTTCAAGAGCGCGAAATAATTGTGCTGACGATTCGACATGAATTTCGATGCCTTTTTAAAAATTTATATTTTATGTAAACACATACAGGAGAATACCGAGGTGATAGTAATTCTGAAGTCTCATCTGTGGAATTCTATGCATCATGGTAAGCGTCATAGAATTCCACAAATGAGATTTAAGAATTACTATCAGCATCTGTCGGTATTCTCCTGTATGTGTTTACATAAAAAAAAGTGTAACGCTATTTCGAATGTGACGATTCAAATTTCGAAATTGAATAAAAAAAAATTACAACAGTCGCATTAAGAAATAAATAAATCAAGTCAATTATATAAATTTTATTATTCTGTTTCAGAGCATAATAGGATTTTCTTCATTAATTGGAAAAAAGTAGAGGAGCGGGTAAGGCGTTCTTTTCACTTTTTGATTATTATTTTTTATTTTTCTTCTTCTCCTTTTTGTTTGTTAGCCTGCAAAGTTAGAGCGGCCAAAAAACAACGAAAAGGTAGAAAAGAAAACAATCAAGAATCGAGAAAACGAAAATCAAAACTTTGAAAAACTTCGACGGGTTTTCCGTTACATTAAAACAGGCGGATGCATCGGTTAGCTCAAAAATAAACGAGAAATTTTTTATTTATTTAAATGTTTAGCAAAATATAGCATTGTTACTTAATTTAATAATTTATATTTACTATGATACCAGTCCTTGCAGACTGGTACCGATCTGCCTCGATATGCGATCTTTCGTATGTAACTAATTAAGGGTTAAAATTTAAGATTTAAGCTACAGGCGTCATTGTGTATATTTAGTTTCGATAGTCGCTCCATGTCATGTAGGAGCGGATAGTTCTCCGTATAGCCGCTATGTAGTTTTCGGGCGCAGTGACTGTCACTGCCGCCGGCCGGGAGCTGTCAAGTAAACATATTTTTTTGCGTTCTGGGCGGAAGAACGAATTTAGTCAGTCGTTTGTGGTTGATGCAAAGTAAACGTCAAATGTGCTTCTTGACGAGTTCTTTGCTTTGGTGACCTGGTCCTCATCTATCCACCATGCATCCCAACGACTATTCCGCGATCTGAAGTCAATTTAATTAGGCGGTGGACGTCAATACGTGTTATATATTATACAAAATTAATAGTCTTCGAACTCACAACATTCGGTTTGGAAAGCAATCGTTTAACTAAAAAAATATATGCGATCTGTGAGTGCTCTCCTGCGTGCGATTTTATATAGAAAAAATATATTTATAAAATCAAAATAGAATGTTGAAAAATGCGTTTGTAAAGTCAAGCGAAATGCTTTGGATTTTGCTTTTTGAATTGTTAGAAAGTGCGTGAGAAAAGAATTCTTGATTAAGGTCAGGTGTCTACCGCAATCGGTGCTGTTTAATTATTGAAAGGAAGTGAATGTCTGCTGCTGCTGTGGTGGGGACCAGGGAGATTGCTTTCTGCGCAGGAGAGGAGAATAAGAGAGAAATAAGAGATGAGAAGAGCAAACGAAATGTAGGGCGTTCAGGAAATTAAGGGTTTTCGCTGTGTATGAAATTGCGAAATTCGACGGCTAGTCGTGCAGTTTGTTAATTAGCAATTAGACTATTAGATGCTCAAAAATGAATTAAACAATGCGTTAAAATTATATTTTTTATATTATACAGGTGGCGCAAAATTAATAACCTTATCAGAAGATGAAACATATATTTTTAATTTTTATGTAAGCACATACAGGAGAATACCGACATATGTGATAGTAATTTTGAAGTCTCATCTGTGGAATTCTATGACGCTTACCAAGGTGCATATGGCTAAGGGCTGCATGTGCAGTGTTGATCCGTCAACGTCTAAAGACTACAACCCGAGATTCACGCATCTTATTATTACAGGAATTTACTATGAATGGGTGGTATTTACGGGACGATTTTTTTCTACAACTAATTTTAATTAATAGGCTATTACTGGCCGCAATGAGCAGCAAAAAATTAGCATATCAATGCTAGGAGTACCCCTAAAAGATGCAAAAGAATTTGTATACCTTGGAAGTACGATCACCTGGGATGGCAGAACAAAAAGAGAAGTCAAATGTCGAATACATCAAGCAGGGCTAGCTTTCAATAAAAAAGCCAAAATTCTTGAGTCAAGGAATATTTCTTTAGGGCTCCGCAAGCAACTTGCCAAAACACTTGTTTGGAGCATATTAATGTAAGGCTGTGAGACATGGTGCTTATCTGAAAGTGATAAAAAAAGACTAGAGGCCTTTGAGATGTGGTCGTACAGAAGAATTCTCGGAATTTCCTGGAGAGACCACGTCACGAACAATGAGGTTCTCAGAATAATCAAGGAAGATAGGCAACTAATAAGAACCATCTCAGAGAGGAGAGCCCGATGGATCGGCCACATCATGCGCCACGATGGTCTTCTTCACGATATTGTGGAGGGGATGGTTGAGGGTAGAAACTGTAGAAGGCGCCCTAGACGGGAGTATTTGCAGCAAGTATTCGAGGACATGAACTGTAGCGCTTAAGCTGAGCTGAAAAGGGTTGCGGAGGACCGAGAGGAATGGAGATCGAGATGCAAGATTCTGTTGCTGCAAACCAATCCACCGGATTGATACTACGAAGACTGGCATTTTATGGGAGAGGGATCAAATTCACACCAACCGGGTGTATTTATAGAGCTTAGAAATTTATTAAATATAAGATCTATTCAATCTACATCGGGGATCGAATTTACTGCCTTCGTTATGGTAAGAAAATACTTTACCACTAAGACATAACCGCCAGAAAATATGCTCCCGATGTGTAACGTACATGGGGAAGGAAAAATGTATTTGTAGAATCGTCGTCAGAAAAAAGCAATTAGGGAAAAAATGATTTGATATCAATAACAGACACCTGTGGAGAAGCGCAACTGATGGGAATACTTGGATTACCCCGAAAGAGGACGTAGCCCCTGGACATGACCAATATATGGAGGTCCCTTAACAGACTTCGGACCGGAGTATGCAAGACGAGGACACAAATGAGGACATGGCAGTTGTACAGCGGACCGACTGAATGTGACTGCGGCGTGGAGCAGACCCTGTCACACCTTCTGGAGTGTGCGCTGTGCCCGAATAGCTGCACCCAGGAAGACCTGATGATGGCCAGAAGTAACGCCATCGACGTCGCCCACTTCTGGGCAGACAGGATCTGACTCTGTTGTTTCCGACACGATTATATATACCCATGATATCTCGCATATTAGTCGAGGAACTTTTGGATTATACCCCTAGACAACACTGTCACACGGGCGATCTAAATCTAAATTCATCCATTATGACGACGCAAAAGATTAATGACTTACATCCACCCAGAGATGTCGTCAAATGTCTTGCGGGGCGAATCGTTGCGGTGACCTCAGAGGTGTGCTCAACAGAGATAACGCAAAGGTCGCTTCATAGCCAAGCGCTCGTCTGGAGATAACATTCAACAGTTAAACTGAATTGAAAATCACGTTGAAGTTGACTGGGTGCAAGAGGAATGAAAACATTCAGTTCAGAAGAGCACCGACCATCGTAATCATCTGTCCATGTCCGCTAACTCAACTGGAGCATATGGACATCACGACACGCCACCATAAAGCACTGTCAGTTGCCTGGGCCCTCGCCCCATCCTATGTCAGCTCCATCAAGCGAATTCTGTAAAATTTTCTCGACGGCCTTCCAGGACGGCGAAGCACGAGGGCTAAAAGAAAAAGCAGCCGTAGTTAATGCTCTCCTGCGTAAAACATGTCCCAGCCAGGTCCACTTTCGTCTGTTGACGTACTATAGTATGCAAGGCTGCCTTGTCCGCTATCTCAGCTCGTCAATCCTCACGAAGTCAAGCCATCGCAATCCTAGTATTCTATGCAGACGTCTGTTTTCGAAACCCACTATACAGCTGCATTGGCTTTTAACTATATAGCCATGTCGTTCCATACACGGTTAATGTGTGTCGACCAAGAACTTGCAATTTCCAAAGTTCCTTCCTTAATGCCACTGGCAAACTATGGAATGCTCTTCCAGCGTCTGTGTTTCCTCCTTCCTACGATCTGGATCTCTTCAAGAAACAGATGAATATACACTTGCAATCTCCCCAACCCACACACAAACACGATCACAACACACGTTTCCCGCATGCAGCGTCCAGCCTCAATGGCTGAGCGTCATAGAGTGCACAGGTCTTGACCGGCTGTGCTCTCCTGCATGAGATTACATAAAAAAAAATTACAGTTAATTGTCATTAGGTTTTTAACATTGAATATGCATTTTTTGTAAAATTTTCACTAAATAAAAAAGTTAAAGTTACTTTACGCTTACTACGACCAGTGGACTAAGTTGAGCGTTATAGAGCCGACGTTCGATGCAGAAGATTAATGATTTAGTCGCCCTGACGATGCTGATGATGGACCGTATCTTGTCCAGCGGGGCGCATCGACGTGGTGAGCTCGGAGGAGTGTGGACGTGAGATAAGAGCGGTCGATCGTTACCAAAACGTTAAAGCGAAGATAGCTGCCAAATCGGCATTCAAGGTTTGCAGCAGGCTTAACAGAGGCAATTGCTAACTCGAGAACGTCGAGATAATCACCTCCATATAAAGATATATTGTTCAGGAGTACGGTGTAGTAGTAAAACTCTCGCTTACAATGCAAAATATCGCATGTTCGTTCTCTAACGAAGCATAAATGAATGCAGGTTATTACAAAAGTAATGTTAATTTTCTGCCGAAAATATTTTTTTTCATCGAATCTGTGCAAATGCTTAAAATTTTTAAAAATACCTCCACTTGCTTCAAGAACATGCGAAGACGTGTCTGCCATGCCTGCAAGTCACCTTGAAAGCTTAATCATAAAGTCTTAGTCTTTAGCGGAGCGGAACCGTCCAAAACGACAACACGGCGCACCTAAATGCACGACAAGCGACCAGAAATAAGAGACGAAAGATCGTACATCGAAGTTTTCGGTAACAGTAAGCAAGGACTACATCATGCTGATGTAAGTACCTTATGCTTATTTTACACTGACCTATGTTTGGGTATCAAAAGATAACCACGCGGCTCAAATCAAGAAGAAGTTTCCTACAGTCGAAAATGGAACAGGTGATACCTGAGGTCACCCTGCGGCTGAACATGTGGAAAGCGCGACCGAGGGGAATATTTGGATAGCCCCGAAAGAGGACCTAGCCACTGGACATGACAAGGAGTGGAATATATGGAGGTCCCTTAACAGACTTCAGACCGGAGCAAGACGAGGACACAAATGAAAGCAGAGCAGAGCCACCTTCTGGAGTGTGCACTGTGTCCGAGTAGCTGCACCCAGGAAGATTTAATGATGGCTGAGAGTAACGCCATCGACGTCGCCCACTTCTGAGCTGACAGGATCTGACCCTGTTGCTTCCGACACGATTATATATATATTCTTAAAAAAAACTTTATTTAGCAGAGTACACTGTAATACTTTCATAGTATATCGATTTCAGGTAAAAAAAATGTTCCAGCACGCGCGGAAAATACCTGCAAAAATTTGAACAAACTACGCGAGATAAGGTTTAAAAAAAACGTTTCCGCTTCCGGTTATTGAGTGCGATAATGATGTCGTGTTTTTTTACTTGTTTTTTATATTCTTTTTCGCCGGAAGCCGCCAAGAGGCGCGCTTCGCATAAACCACCTCATTAAAAAAGTCTCCGCAAATGAGATTTCACCTAGACAGAGTGACTTAACCCGTTTACGCCGAGAATCCGACGGAAACTAGAAAGGTTTTCAAATTTGCGGAAATTAATTTTGAAAGTTGCGCGGGAACTTTTTTGTTTGGCGGGCTTGATGCTATTACGAGTATTTTGATATCAGGTTTCGTTTTGATTGGTGGGTTTCTTAAATTTATTTATTTAAAAAACTGTCGGAAAATATAAACTTTATTTCGCCATTGTTGTGATGTGCCAAAGTTTTTCTGTAACGGAAGTGAATTGAAAACATAACTCATTTATATATTTAATGTTAATTTTGAGATCCATTCCAAAAAATAAATAAAAAATAAATAAAAAAAATCCAATACTTATAAATAATTTGAAACTTGTTTTAACATTTTTATTTTTTATATAAACACATACAGGAGAATACCGGCAGATGGTGATGGTAATTAAAAAAGTCTTATCTGTGGAATTCTATGACGCTAACCATGGTGCATATGGCTAAAAACTGCATGTGGAGTGTTGATCCGCACACGTCATAAACTACAGCCCGATATTCACGCATCATCCTTATTATTACAGAAATTTATTACGAATGAGTGGTCTTCACGGGGCGACTTACTTCTACCACAATTTTAATTAACAGGCTATGACTGGCATTTTACGGGTGAGGGATCAAATTCACACCAACCGGGGATTTGAGAGCTCAGAAATCGATTAAAAACATTTATTTTTTAAATCTCAATTGAAGATCGAACCCACGACCTTTGGCTTGCCATGCAAACGTTTTGACCACTGAGCTATACCTGCTGGCTAATTTATATATATTTTACAATATTAAATAATTTATTTTGAGATTCATATCAACCATTAAGTATATAAATAACTCTGAGCTCGCTTTAACATGGATCACGATTAGAACTGTTTATTCACTTAGGCTTATTATAGAAATATTATTTTCCAGATAGACTACATAAGAAATGGCGTGACAGCTGGCAAACCTTGTCGCAGAAACAGTCTTTGAGTAATGACAGAACGCAGTCCTAGTAGAAAAATAAATATTATTAAGTAAATACATTCTTGCCATGTTTTCACGTGGACGTTGTCACGTGAGCACTGTTAATTCACTGGCATCTAAAACGTAAGCATGCGCAATACCTGGGACTCGCAGCTTTACTCGATGGAAACAAAATGACAAACACGCAGCGTATGTATTGACCACATTCTTTTTTACGGTTATGAATCTTCGCATCTCCCCAAAAGTCAACGCAACGATATAATTGACTTCAGATGCCTGCGATGATAAGACTTTTAGGTGAAAGAGCAGACAAGGCAGCTTTTAATACTTCAGACAGTCAATAGATAAAGTTAGAATGTATACTTTAGATACCGCAGGAGAGCGTAAGCAATATCTGCTTTTTTTTCAAGCTTCCATTATTATACTTGTGAATCATAGTTTTTTTTTTACTGTTATTACCACGGTCGCTGCTCTTCGGAACTAAAAGAACTAATTCCTCCTGCACCCACCCACAACCGACAAACTCGTCTTACACTTGCCGAACATCCATACACGGTTAATGTGTGTCGACCAATAACTGGCAGTTTCCAAAGTTCCTTCCTTAAAGCCACCGGTAAGCTTTGGAATGCTCTTCTAGCGTCTGTGTTTCCTCCTTCCTACAATCTGGATCTCTTCAAGAAACAGATAAATATACACTTGCAATCTCCCCAACCCACACACAAACACGAACACAACACACGCTTACCACATGCAGCCTCCCTGGCTGAGCGTCATAGAGAGCACTCGTCTTGACCGGCTGTGCTCTCCTGCATGCGATTACATAAAATATATATATATGTACTCCAGTTAGGGGAACGAATATGGTGATTATATGTTCTAGATATATAACAACATTTGCGGGGTCAGCTAGTACATTAATAATAGATTATATTGCAAACGGCTGCGAATTGTTTCGCATTGTTCCTTACACCTTGCAGGGAAGCAATTCCTGAAATTCCTAATATCGAGGATGGAGTCTGTTCGGGAATGCGATTATCATACTTTGGCCGACCGAGTGGGAGCCTGGGGAGGCGCAGAGCTGCCCTCGGGGGAAACAATTCAAATAAAGTGAAGGAAAACACTCGCTGACGAGGGTCGCGATAGTGGGAGGACGAAGAATGTAGAAAGCCACGGTCCAGCCCTGAAGGGATAATTATTTACGAGTATTTTCACACTACTAACACCTGCTCATAATATCGTTGTTACGTAATCTCAAAAATTAACGTTTTCTATCACCTAAACCGATAATCTAATCAAAAACAACAATACTCGAATAATAGAAGTCGTCATTCCTTAAGTAAAGGGGATGTTAGTATTAAAAAAAAGAAGTAAAAATTTCCGAAACACGCAATTGAAATGTTTTTGAAAGCTGAGTCTTGGCCCGCAGGTATATCTTTTCGTCGTTTTATAATACAATACATTTTTTTTCCTTCAACGACATTACAAAATATATTATATTTCAATTCGTCATTGAAGTAACATAAGTGTGGCGATGTAAATGTATTGACACATTCAGTACAAGTGTCGGGATACTCAACGCAAATAATTGGACTTGTAACAACAAAAACCATGTCACGAGTACATCATGGTTGACACACAAATAACGGCATTATTGTCACAAAATCAAACGTCCAACATTTCGTATCCGTCCACACCAGCACTGAATCTGAAGCAATATTACACTAACTATGTCAATATCTTCACTCAAGTTGGTTTCAACCAGTTGTCACTGCGATTCTTTCGTCTTACACGTATTCAGGGTTGAACGATGGTCCTTTCAGGCCACACTTCAGGCTCCATGAGAGACTCCAGCGTCCGTCTGCTGACAATCCTCTTTTTTGGTCATCCAAGAGGGATTGAATACAGCGGTCGCTGCCAAGAAGCTCTGCAAGTCATCAGCTGTTGTATCTGGGTGAAGACCCTTGGCGTGAAGATACGCCATCTTCACTCCAGCAACCTTCTTTGATCGAGCTGCAGAACCGCTTTTTTTATTCACTTCAAACCTGCCAGCAAAGGTATTGTTGGTGTGAATATTTTTTTTAGTTATCGTTATACAATTAAAATGTTTGTACAACTAAACTAGTTATTACAGTTTTCACTGTAAAAATGTCAAATGTCTTGTAGCGGACATAGTGGCACTGAAAGAGACGTGGCTTATGCCTCACGATATCGACTGCCTAGGTGGAATTTATGACAACTTTGGCTTAAGGGGAACATCAGCGGTGGACAGATCAGATGGATTGTATGGCGCTGCTCTGGAGAAAGGCGGCCCTGCTCGATGTGTCGGTAGTGATATGTAGCAGTGCGCGTATTCAAATGTCTATCGGTTGGAATACGGAGTAGTACAATATTAATAATGTGGTGTATGTGTACATGCCGATTTACATTTTGTTCCTATTCTGTTTACTTTAAATTGAGATTTTTTCTGTTTTTGTTTGGAATTATTGTATGTTAAATTTCGATTATGGCACTAGTGGCTAAATAAATAAATTGTAACGGGTCCGCCAAATAACTTTTTTTTTTTGAAAATGGGGCGCAAAACATGGAGTGTAGCTTCGGCTGTGTGGCACGCAGCACCGTCCTGTTGAAACCAAATATTGCCAATATCCTCCTCTTCAATTTTTGTGAACAAAAATGGCACGATAACGATCGCCATTGACTATAACGGCCACTTCTTGCTTATTTTCGAAGAAAAATGGCCTGATTTTCAAAGTAATGTCGCAATATTTCCCAGCGTTGTTCAAGCGTATACACAACCATATTCGTTTAGCGGAAGGATAAATCTAATTATCTGCCAAATCAGACATGAGCTAAGTGTTACCATTCACGAAATAAGCACTAGTTGAAAAAAAAACGTTAGATGGTTAGATTATGTTTCATAAAATTCATAATCAATTCGTTACATTTGTAAAAGGGTAAGTGAAATTATAAATTCTTCAAAAGGATAATATTTCAAGTAAACAAACGTTTTTTTGCCCATTCAAAAAATTGATAATAACGTTTTTTCCTAATGTTATTACAAGCGACCATTAATCTGATTGTTTTCTCGGAACTTCTTCGTTTATTTCTGTTCTTTATGTTTTTTTTTCGGATGAAAAAAATTGACAAGAACATTCCAGAAGAATAAATAATGGAGTGGAAACGAGATCAAGGGGAAAAATACAGTATGTGAATACTTGAGTGTAATTTTGTAACTAACAAAGAGTAACGACTATTGCGTGACCGATTGTTGCTAACCGCGTATCGTTTGTTGGATTGAGTCATTCATTCATAAATACTATTTCCATATCTGCTCACTTAATTGGAGTGTATCGTCGGTACAAACAGACGCTATAATTATTTGTCGCTATGAGCTTTGCTGAGTCTATTTTAAGTTTTTTTTTATTTTTGTTATGTAAAGGGAGTGTTGATCTGCCAACGTCATAGACTGCAGCCTAAGATTCATGCATCATCGTTATTATTACAGGAATTTACTATGAATGAGTTGTCTTCACGGGACGACTTTCGTCTACCATCAATTTTGATTAATAGGTTATGACTGGCATTTTACGGGTGAGGGATCACCAACAAATATTTTAGAGCTCAGAAATCGATTAAAAATCTTTTTTTTTGTAAATCTTCGTGGGGATCGAGCCTTTGGCTTGCAAAGCAAACGCTTTAACCATTGAGCCTGCATTCTTAACCCTTAATCAGTATAAATTAATATATAAGTGCTTTGTAGCAAAGATTTAAGATTATTAGCATGAAAAGAAGTAGAGAATTCACTGACAAGAAAATTTAGTCTAGAAAAACGGAATGACGTCAATTTGTTACAGAAATGGAACGAATTCGGAAAAAAGGAGCTTTTTATAACTTCTTAGGTTTTCATGGCCAGATTTGATATTGTGGCTTTCGGGTTTAGCCATATTGGTTTCGCCACACATGGCTAAGCCCAAAAGCCACAATATCAAAGAGATTTTTGTTTTTTTGTTGTAATGAATCTAGTATTTTTGGTTCCAGTCACTGTATTGAGCACCCTCTGTCTTTAAAAATACTTTAACCCATATTTTCGCGCGCGGTTGGATTTCAAAAGGGCGCACATATTTTCGAGATAAAATTTAAAAATTGGAATGCCGCAACAGGCGCCATCTCTTGCCGCGCAAATGTAATGACAGTAATGAGTTTCTTCGGAATGCCCCTTGGCGGGAAGCCGGGCATTTCAAAATGCGGGACCAAAGGGAATACTTGGCGGGAAAAAATAATATTCACGATTCGAACAGGGATGGCAGAGTTACGTTATTGGTGACAATTTTATTACAGGCTGCCATGAAAAAGCTTAAACTTCTTTGAACTTCATTTGCCGTCGGGTATAGCTCAATAGTAAAAGCGTTGATATTTTAACTGTTTAAGGGTTGAAAATTTAACAGAATATTTGCATTAGAATTGAGTTTAATGATTAACGAGATTCTAATGATAAATCTAGAAGTTATTTTTAGAATAATTAAAGGTTACTAGTATGTAGGTGAAACTTGGTTGGTCTTAGGGTGGGTACGTAACACAGTGATTTCTTCGGCGGGCTGCTTGATGATTGATCAGGTTACGGAGGTGGTTGAGAGTGAAAAGAGAAGAGATGTGGTCCGTATGGTCATCTGCTTAAATAGAGCCTGACCAACTTCCACCTTGATAGGTGCAATAGGGTCGTCTAGCCGGTGGGTATATCTAAATGTTCAAAGCATTTTCTTTGCAAGCCAAAGGTCGTGGGTTCGAACACCGAGAGAGATTTAAAAAAAGTTATTAATCAATTTTTGAGCTCTAAAATACCCCTGGTTGGTGTGAATTTGATCCCTCATCCGTAAAATGCCAGTCTTAGCCTATTAATTAAAATTGGTGTTAGACGAAACTTGTCCCGTGAAGACCACCTTGCTTATTCATTAAATTCACTTGCTACGAATGGCCCAAATACCATTCATAATAAATTCCTGTAATAATAAGAATGATGCATGAATCTCGGGATGTAGACTACGAGGTTGGCGGAACAACACTCCAAATGCCGCGCTTAGCCATATGCAGCATGGTAAGCGTCGTTGAATTTCACAGTTGCGACTTTAGAATTACTATCACCATCTGTCGGTATTCTCCTGTATGTGTTTATTAAAAAAATGTATTCATATTAACAAAGACAAGCAGCTACAATTGATGAAAATATCTCTTATGTTATATTATATAAAAAATACTTAAAGAAGTTTCCTAAGTAATTGATATTTTTCGGAATTATTTGATCCAAGTAACTAATATCTTGCACCTTTACTCAGTTATATTTCTAGTAAGTATTTATACTTATTTAATTATATAATACCAGATTCTAGTTAATATTAACATCCCCTTTATTTAAGGAAGAACGACTTCACGTCACTGGGACTGTTATCAGGTAACGTGGTGGACTGATGAGGAGCAGATGAACAACACACAATCTTTTCACAAGCACAATTTGACGTCGCTGCCACGAAGAAGAAGACAAGCACATTGAGATATTTTCATGTTAAAAATTGACAAACATTAACGTATTCGACTCAGGCGACGGACAATCAACGATCTACTTCCGTTGAAAGCCGAGTTGAACTGCTGGAGCGTTTTGAAACACCGCAATCACCTGTCGGTCTTTGACGAATTATATTTTGTCAGAACAACCAAAATGGCGGAACATGTCAGACGACCGAACGAAAATAAGAGACGAAAGATTGTACATCGAGGTTTTCGGCATCATGCTGATGTCTATTTATTTTGTAAGAAGCTTCTTGTATTATAATTTTTCAATTTATATCGTCCCTGTTTAGCTTCAATATGATTTACATTTCAAAAAGTGATATTTAGCGTTGGGCATTGTGGCGCCCCTCGAGGTGGGCCCCCCAGGGGCGCAAGCCCAGATTGGGGCCTTATTGTCACCCACGGGGTCCCTACTCACCCAAACCCACCCACCAAGTAAGCACACTTAGAAGAACGCCAGCAAAAATTACAAAAAATCATTGAATGCTTTAATTTATATGTTCCGAATAGGTATCCTCGTACTCGTAGTCATTCATAAGCTTAAATTCAAGTTGGTAATTATGTAGCTTCAAATACTCAATTCAGTTTAACTACGATGGCGCTTCTAAGTGTGTTATCAGCACATCTGGATCATTTTCCTCTCTTGTCGATGGAATTGATTTCCTGTATCAAAGAGATTATGTCATTTTTTAAGCTACCTAAGCTCGCTCAACAGAAGATTCCATGAAACTACGAATATTACTACAAAAAAAAAATCGTTCGCTCATGTCTGAACTGGGCTTCTGTCGCGTGGAATATATCAACATCCAAAGCGATGTAATTGAAAAGTCTGATCACTCTCTCAAGAAGTATATTCTCTGGCAGGTTTGTATTACTCTTATGGAGAACAATCCGTTCCTCATAATCCTTCTTTAATTTTCAGGGACAAACAAACTGGTTTCTAACAAAATATCAGGATTTCCGAACACGTCACGCAATAGCCGGAAGAAATACGTTCCTAATCACACATCAATTTTAGTCCTAAACTTATTGTATCTCAACACAGACAGTAAAAAGTTAAATGGATATAGCCTCGGAAAATATACATACATTCTCGTAAAGAAGCTTCAGAAACTTCTTCTTAACTATCTCCAACATAAGGTCATATTTAAATTCGTGATAGGCCCAAATAATAGACCCACTCTTAAGTATGCTACGAACATTGAATTGTACAATACAAAAACAGCTTCAATGTGAGCATGAAACATTTGTTGCTTTCAAAGAATACGCCAAGGTCTCTAATGGTCGATACTTGTGCGATGCCAATACCACCCATACAGTACCTATGGTATATTTTCTTACAATTACGAGTATACGATAAAATGATAAAATAAACTACAGTTCGTAACGTGCATCCCAGTCAAATAGATTATCTGAAACTGATTGGAGATGCCTGAAGTCTTTTAAGATAACCACGTCCCAAATACACAGTACGAGGGTTATTCGTAAAATAAGATTCCCAGTGATTTTTCACAGTGAAAAACATGTTAAATTCCATGAATGCGTACATTTTCGGAAAGTTCAGACTTTAACGTATTTTTATACATAATTGCCACTGAGGTCAATGCATTTTTGCATGCGGTATACGAGTTTTGAATGCCCGAGACAAATATAAAATATTATATAATAAATTTAAATGGGTCCGGCATGTGAATCAAGCGTTTTGTGCGCTGAACCAAATTTCGGATTGGAGTCACACAGCGGTGTCCCATCCACTCCTACTCCGCATTCGGGTTTTTTTACAACATTCGCGTAATTATTGCCAGTGGAGAAAATAGCAGACGCCCAGGCCATTTGCGGAGAGAGCGAACTGTATGGAAATTTTTCCTTTTGAAAAGATTTAAGATTTTTTTTTTCATTTTTTGTGAATGGCAACGCAAGTGTGGGGGGGAATTATAATTTGCAAGAGGCCCTCTGTGACATTTGCTTACTTTTAGTCCATCTTTTAAAAGCATTTTTTTCGACTTAAACGTTTTGAAATGGCGCGGCTGCTGCGTAAAGAGAGAAGATAAGAAATGTGAATTAAAATTGAAATTGTTATCAAAGATTGAACATCATTTATTTTTTCATCATCACATTCTATTTCGAGGATTCATGTGGCAGAGATGAAGATGCTGAGGTGGGCGGGCGGTGTGACTAGAGTGGACACAGTTCGAAATGAGCATATTCGGGGTTCATTTCGGGTGGCCCTCATACCTGAAAAGATAAGGGAAAACCGCCTAAGATGGTATGGGCATGTGACACGGAGAGATGAAGACCACATGGTGAAGAGAGCCCTCAACATACCCACGCTGAGAAGAAGACCTGGAAGACCGCAGGTAACCTGGACTGCAACTGTAAACAAGGATCTGAAAACCCTGGGTTTGACCGAGAATGCAACGCAGGACAGACAGACATGGAGAACGTGAACGAATGTGCACAAGGAGAGCCGACCCCAGATGATGGGAAATGGCTAGGATAAAGAAGAAGAGACATTCTTTTTCGAGTATCAAAAAGTGCACTACATATACATTTGTGTATATTTAATTCTTAAGACGAACATATTTAAAATATAGTTTTAAATGTTTTTTAATGGTCAAATACGATACACCTGAGTGGCTTTTGGGCTTAGCCGTGTGTGGCGAATAACTATTTTCTAATACTTCGACCGCCTTTGCAGGGGTCTTCTTCAGGGTTGATGACTTAGTGATGAGTTGGTGTCTTGAAGAGATGGACTGAAGACATTAGAAGAGCATCGGAATCCTCCTAGTATTAACTTATGGCGCAGAGGCGTGGAATCTAACAGCAAGCCTAACCCGTAAAATAAAGGTTGCCCAGCGTTCCATGGAGAGATCCATACTCGGAGTGTCTCCGACAGATAGTATCCGAAACGAGGATATCGAAAGATGAACTCAAGTAGTGGAGGTTACGCATTGAATAAGCATACTCATATAGATGACATATCTGCTGAAAAGACAACGGTTGCTTGGGGAAGAAACGTATTGGAGTAGCATTCAATAATTGGCAAGCTGAGCGTTGTCCGAATCGAGAAGAATGGATACTCATGCGGGAGGCTTACGATCAACAGTGTACAAACACAGGCTGATCGATGATGTTGATGAATTTTCAGGATTACAGGATTAAATGTTTTATTTTTATTTTAAACGTATAGTAGTGGAGGCTACCAATGAATAGGCACACTTAAATGGAAATGGGCAGAAAGACATATCTGTCAAAGAGACGACGGTCAATAGGGAAGAAAAGTTTAGGAGTGGCGTTCAAGAAATGGCAAGCGGAGCGTTGGATGACCCTCTGCGAGATAAAATAACGACATCAGAATAATAATAACGAGAGTGGCCTGGATGCAGAGCCGGAGAATCGAAGAGGATGGAGACTCATGCGGCAGGCCTCCGTACAATAATGGAAAAAGGCTAATAATGATTACGATACAGACTCGCAGATGGTAAACCTTTGGTAATATACTAAATCAACATGTGGTGAAGGCAATTGACGACAAAATTTATTTGGCGTGTAAGCTATGGAATGTGCGATAAACCGGTTTTAATAATCCGGCACGGCGACCCCCATTACGGTGACCGAATAAATGAATTATGAATACATTAAGGGTCATAATTAATATTTGGTAATGGCTTTGTTAAGAGGATTGAGAACCCCTGCAGATCAGGGCCTGCGAACTTACCGACAATTTAAATTTACCGGTTATCACCTGTTACGCCGACTGGAGCATATGTCCGTCACAAACTGACGCCACAAAGCTTAGCAGATTGGTGTTTATTATATGATCGTCATAAGTGATGATATATTTTTATTTTTATGTAAGCACATACAAGAGAATACCGAAAGATGGTGACAGTAATTCTGAAGTCTCATCTGTGGAATTCTATAACGTCATATATAATGCTGCCCGACATTCACTAATCATACATTTATAACGATATATTTTTTTTTTTTTATGTAAACACATACAGGAGAATACCGACGGATGGTGATAGTAATTTTTTGTCTCATCTGTGGAATTCTGTGACGCTTACCATGGTGTATATGGCTGAACGCTGCATGTGGAGTGTTGATCCGCCAGCGTCATAGACTACATACAGCCCGAGATTCACGCATCATCCTTTATTATTACAGGAATCTACTATGAATGGGTGGCCATTACGGGACGACTTTTGTCTACCACCAATTTTAATAGATAGGCTATGACTGACATTTTACGGGTGATGGATCAAATTCACACCAACCGGGGTATTTTAGAGCTCAGAAATCGATTAAAAATCCTTTTCTTTTAATCTCCGTCGGGGATCGAACCCACGATCTTTGGCTTGCAAAGCAAACGCTTTACCATTGAGCTATGACCGCCGGCAGGCGATATAGCTCCCTTGCAAGCTGGTGCCGAAAAACCTCGATACATGAGTTTTTGTCTTTTATTTTTGTTAGCTCGTCTGACACGTATATATAAAAATGTTAGTCTAAGTCCTAGATTTAAGTAACTATGAGACGCGGCGTAGACAAGTCACATCAAGTAGATTGCCATAGTTCGCCAAGTGGCTACTGTGTTAATTTCGGCGCTGTGCTGTCACAACTGCCCGCCGTCTCAGTCGGAGTCTGTCCGGGACGTGCCACATACACGGTATTGTTCCGTCCCGGGCAGACGATCGAAGTTTGTCAGTTCTTATCCTCATACATTAACCACGCGACACGATGACGATCCCGACAACATGGAGTCGACCTTTATTAAGCGGGGAGTTTCAGTTAATTTCATGCTGCGTCGGGGTCGAACACACAATCTTAGGTTTGGTAAGCAAATACTTTTACCGCTATGCCATGTCCGCCGGCAAATAATTTAAAAAACTGTTTTAATAATGAAATTCTTTATAGTTGCAAAGATACTATTATGTTAGCACATACAAGAGAATACCGACAGATGGTGACAGTAATTCTGAAGTCTCATAGGTGGAATTCTATGACGCTTAGCATTATGCATATGGCTAACGTCATTGACTACAGCCCGAGATTCATGCATCATCATTTATTTTAACAGGAATTTACTACGAATGGATGGTCTTCACGGGACGACTTACGTCTACCGTTAATTTGAATTAATAGGCTATGACTGGCATTTTACGGGTGAGGGATCAAAATCACACCAACAGGGTGTATTTTAGAGTTCAGAAATCGATTAAAAACCTAACACACTTTACTGAAAAATAAATTTAATTTTTTTTGAAAGCTCGTACTAAATATAATGAAAATTGATGGTTTGCCGTTTGGATGTGCTTTCAGGAACCGGCGTCCCTAAACGGGTGGTTTGACGAGGAAGAGATTATCTCCGGCCGGGCATTGTTTGATCCGCCCCCAGACCGCGGCACAAACGCGCGATTATCCTAATGGGAAACCGATGTCTTCACTGTTCGCATTGTGCTAAGCCATCTAGGAAGGATATTGCTGATATAAGCGAGGGTCAGATAACACAGGCTTCCACACAATACATCAGGGCAATATTATTTAAATTATTTTACGCCCTTTAATGCGTTAATGTAACTTGTAAACTTTACTGGTTAATTTTTTATTTTATTTATTACACAGAACCAAAGTTTCAATATACAAAATGACAAACAGAGCGTACACTTTTTTTATGTAAACGCATGCAGGAGAGCATACTCGGTCAATACCAGTGCACTCTATGACGCTCAGCCAGGGAGGCTGAACGCTGCATGCGGGAAACGTGTGTTGTGTTCGTGTTTGTGTGTGGGTTGGGGAGATTGCAAGTGTATATTTATCTGTTTCTTGAAGAGATCCAGATTGTAACATATATATAATACATACAAAAGATAACAAAATATAAAAATAGCATAAAAAAAAGAAGAAGATGACACGTGTCAAAGATCATAGAGATCTAGGAGAACAATACCATCGAAAAAAGAGGAAAAGGATGGTGGAAAAGGATCGAGGTGTGCTGGTAGGCCGCTTAGGAGCGCCATTGCCGTTGTGCCAAATTGACTGCTTGAAGCTCCACAAGCATCAACTGGGATCAAAAACAATGGATGGCTACGAGCACGGGTGTACTTATCGGGTACATAAGATTCAAGTTTAAACATTCAAGCAAAAATAACGCAGGCTTATCATTATTAATAATTTTAATTTATACACACATACAAATCTACGTCAAACGTCATATTTTATGTCATTTTTCTTATAAATATTAGAGAAAAAGTAACGGCAGACGCTGCGAATCGTACCGCGAATTGTACAGCTCAGTTCTTTTCGGCTTGTATTATTTTTTTAAATAATTAATTCAAGGTTGTGGCAGTAAATTAAATGAATTGGTAGTAGATTCAATAAATTGGCAGTATCCACCAGCATACGGATCATTTAGCGCAGCTCACACCAAGCGGGCGAAGCGAGCGAGAAATCCATCACGTACAGCTGCCAAGCCAAGACTGAGCTCCGCAGGCAGCTCGCTAGGGAAGGGATTTGGAGTGGGGGAACCAAGGTACAATACAGAATCGCGGGATCCACTGTAACAGCGCTTTTCAGGACTGTAGCGCCATGGGAATCTTATACTACAGATAACCCTCGTAATGTTGTAAATCTAAAAGCTTTTTTAAGTGTCAAAAAAAAGGTAAATGCCGTATTCTAAAGCAAATCTGTATTTAATATAGAGGTTTTTTGTGTGTGAAATATCGATGTACTCTGAAGGATTATTCAAAAAAAATTTTGTACTATTTATAAGCTTAAGTTTATCAAAAAGGAAGTTAACGGTGTATTTTTTTTCGAGCTTTTTGAATTGCCTATCTTTCAGCGACACGCTTTTCAATTTTCCCGCGTTTCCGGCCGGCGTGCTTCAATCCCGGAAATCGCGCTGACAACTTGACAAAAAAAAAACTAGCGAACTTTTTGCCGAAAACGCAAAATACGATCGTAATATCCTATTTAGTGTTTTTTTCAGAACTAACACTGAAAATACTGAAAAAACTGCTATGGAATTTTTTTTCTGGACTATACTTAAGAGAGGTGTAGTCTAATCAAAACACGATAAAAACTGAATGAATGCTTATCTCAATTAGGGTGATGTACGATGGTTCGATTTTGTAAGGAATAATCAACTAATATGGCTGGACGCTACATATGGAAATGATGTTTTATGATTTTGTAATGGTTTGATAGGCTGCTAAACTATTAAAGCGATTGCAGTCATTACAAAACGCAGCAGTACGACTAGTGTACAATGCGCCCAAATTTTGTCACATTACTGATACTACACTGACTGTATTAGTTGAGAGTTCCGGCTACAATACAATACAAACTATGCCTCTTAGCTTATAAAGTACTCAACAGCATTGCACCGAGTTATTTGACTTGAGAATTATTTGATCAAATTGATGCCCTGTAGCTGACGGGAGGTAGTCCTAGCACGTTCTTTGGCAATCGTGCTTTCAGCTACGCGGCACCAATGGCCTGGAACTCGCTACTTTCATAATTCTTTCAGAAGCAGACTCAAGAACCACCTTTTTACTCAGAGAGGCAAAGAAGGGCTTTTGGAATGACCATTCGGTCATAAAAAAGCGCCGTAAAAATACTAATGTAATAATTGGTGTATCGCAAATGTACGTTTTTGTAAGCTTAAAATATTGCAATATCTTGGGTTCTCAGTTATACTCGATCAAAACCAAGTGCCGCTGTTTCAGTGTTAAGCTCATTTTTGTATAATTTTTTTTTTCATATACGTTGCGTATTTGGAACACATGGTCACCACAAATCGTGTCGCCTCCCAGTTCTTACAATACTCACTGTTTATGACTCGTTAGAAGACATTTCTACATTCAAAAATCACCTGAAAACATGTATAGTTACCGACGACATGAAAGTGACATAAAGCGAAGGTATTGCAGTATCCCAGTCATATATTTGGGTGATATGTTAATTTTTTTTTAAGGACGTTGGATGATAAGCCAGACGCTTCAGAGATCTGAACCATTCGATATTGAAAGCGGCTCAATTCGATCAACAACGCGCGGTTAGCAATAGTCTGTGTGCCATCCAAGTTTTGGTCTGCATCCAACGTAGCTTTTGTTGTACTCGGCTGCGAATTGTTTTTCGTAAAAGCCAATGCAGCCGTTTATGTTGTATTTTTGAGGTCAAAATAATATGTCACAATAACACATCAATTGACACAATAAAACCAATAAACGTGAATTGTTTTCTTATTCCATTGTAACAGTAAATTAATTAAAAAGCATTCCGTGAAATATTTGTTCGGGAAGCTTTCTGGAATTTCCTAGACCTTTCCAATACCCAGAAAACATCCACAAATATACCCACAGTACATCCAGAAAATACCTAGAATATTACGCAGGTGTTTGCCAGTCAACTTGATTATCTTCTCCTAGGGTTCACGTGTCTATCGGAAGTTTATATTAATTTATAACTTAAGATAGTTACAAGGTTAATTATTAGGTAGCAAAACTTTTCAGATAACATCACATTGTTATACACCATTCAATGTTAATTATTTCTTATAACTAATATAGAAGAACATGACTATGTGTATTGAATTCTCGTAGAAAAGTATTTTTTTCCTTTTTTAAAGTGGATCATACTCAGAACTGTTTAATTTGTTGAAGGTTAACAGTTTTCAATGCTATCCATGATGAAAGAAGGTATGAAATACTAATCTATTTAAGTGAAAGCTACAATATTCTAAAATCTATGTATTTTATTTTTCAATAGTCAACACTAGATAAAATGCTCCATTTTACTTTGAAAAAAAAAGGTTTATCTTATTAAATTCTTAGTTAAAAGCAAAATAAATGGATTTTACAATAAGAAACATATTACACTTGTTAATTTATTATTGAAGTGGATTAAAAAAATAATAAATTCAGTAGAATTTCAAATTTTACGTTCTTTAACGAATAACGAAACAGTTGCGTTCTCAGATAAAAACAGTTAAAGTGCTAGATAACGTTAAATATAAAGCGTATATATTTCAGTAACTTGAGAATGCTACAAGCGGAAATTTTCTAAATTATAAACATCCTCCTCTCTTTCAAAAGGTTGTTATTCCGTCGCGTGATGGCAAGATTAGGACCAGATTCATATCACAGACTTTTTCAGAAGCACATTGATATATATATATATATAGTCACAGTATGCTCTCGCCGACGGGCGGCACATGACTGGCGCGCCCGTGATGGGCTGTCGCACAGCGCTACAAGTGACGATCTCCGTAACTAGTCCAGAATGACAATATGGCGGACACATTCACGTACGACAAGCGAACAGAAATAAGAGATGAAAGATTGCGTATAGAGGTTTTCAGTATCGGTCAGCAAGGGCTCTATCATGCTTATGTCTGTATATTTTTTACGAGGATTCACTATGAATGGGTGGCGTTCGCGGCACGACTTTCACATACCAAACAAATTTCGATTAATACGCTATGATTTGCATTATACCAATGAGGAGTTTTTTTATCAAATTGTTTATCTTAACCGTCACAAATCCATTACATTTCAAGAACATATAGTCACCACAAATTGCCGACACTAAGTTGTGTTAATTACCATTGTCCATGGCTTGTCCAAAGATATCTCTGCACCCGAAGGTCCACCTAGAAACACATCTGGCTTACGAAGACCTCCGAGGCAGAAGCCTGAAGATTTGAAAAGTCGGCAGCTGTAGTAAGCGAGGTATATTTTTGATGAACGCCGGACGACTAGCCCGACGCTCCCAAGAGCTTATACTCGTAGAGCTTGTATTTAAAAAAAAAAGAAACCTACATCGGTTATCGATTCCATGAATAATAGCTTAATAAGCAAGTGCTTTGCCTTTAGGCCATACCTGCCTGTGAATATATACTTTTAAAAACTGAAAAAAAAACATTTTTAAATTTATATTGCTTTATTTAAAATGTAAAATGAGATGCTCAGAGTATAAATAGATTGTCATTGTACTGGACGGAACGTCAGCTTGCACTTTTTCAGGAGTTATTGGTGAAAGTGCTCGATGGCGCTGAAAGGTCTCGAAAGGGCTGAAAGGGCCCTTTGATTCCTGAGCCCCAGGTGTTCCGCAATATCCACTCACCTGCGATAGAAAAGAGGCGTAGATACAATATAATATTATACATAACTCGCATTATATCAGATTTTTTTTTGCAGGTATTTTTCATGAAACGGTAGATATTTCAAGGAGCTACGTGAACAATATCACATTTCTATACACGAGTGCCCTAAGAATATGATCTGATTTTATTAATACATTAAAAATAAATAAAAATGTTTTTTTCTAGATTTTTTTTTAGTTTTTTTTTAGATTTTTTTCGACCGATAATTCTGTATGGAAATCCATATTATGAAATTAAATCAAAAATATTATCTGCAAATCATTCCACATTTTTTTATTATAGGATGTTTTGCCTATTATTTTATGTTTTTTTTTTTATGTAAACACATACAGTAGAAGACAGATGGTGATACTGATGCTGAAGTCTCATCTTTAGATTCTATGACGCTTATCACGTTACATATGGCTAAGCGCTGCATGTGGAATGTCGATCCGCCAAAGTCATGAATTTCTTGCCTTCACGGGACGACTTTCGTCTACTACCATTTTTAGACATACGTCTACTACTATGACTGGCATTTTACAGGTGAGGGATCAAATTCACACCAGACCAGGGGTATTTTAGAGTTCAGAAATCGATTAAAAACTTTTTTTTTTAATCGCCGTCGGAGATCGAAACCACAACCTTTGTCTTGAATGATAATTATTGTTTTTTTTTCCTTTCGAGAAGGCATTTTATAAACTATTACATAGACCAACGCTCCCAAGACCATTTGGTCATAAGGAGTGGCTTGACTCGATAAGCAACACGCGGTTAGCAACAGGCGGTGACCCATCCATGTTTTGTTTCGCTAAAAATATTGCTTATTTCCTGTGATTTAACGAGAACCGCGCTTACTATGTGCCAAGCGACGGTTGTGTTTACATAAAAAAAAACCTCCATATATCACGGCACAGTAATAGCCCACCTATAGGAAATGGGTGGGTCCGGTATGCCATATAATTATTGAACATGGCAAAGCAATTACGGTAGGCGTACCTTAATTGTGGGAGCAGGGTAAACAATACGGTGGGTATCTGACGTGAATGGAGGGCCGATCGTCGGCATTCTGCGTATTTATGTATAAAGGTTCTCTTTGTGATGATTCGAGGCTTTTCAGCCGAGTGAAGTGCTGTGTAATTCAATATGAAATATATATTTTTTCATATGCGAATTTCTGAATGAAAACGTTTTTGGTAAATTCGAATTGAGATCATGCGAAATTGAGCATAAAGTTCAATTTATGTTTAGAAAATTCAGTTTTTTTTATGTAAACACATACAGAAGAATAGCAACAGATGGTGATAAATGTAAATTCAGGATTCCTATAACATTGATTTACACCCGTATACAGAGTCATTCCTTGGCTTAAGGTCATAGATGCTGACATCCCCCGTCTTTAAAAAGGCGACAAGTCGCGGATTTGTCACGTGGCCGCGAGGAGCAAGGATGCAGTAGCAGGTCACAAAGCAAAAGAACTAGTTTTTGAAGCACAATTCGCATTTATTTTTATTAGATACTTGATTTTTTCCGTTCGACCGCTACGTGACGTTTTCGCCGGCCGGTCGAACGAGACTGCCGCGCGACACTAATCGCCTGCAGACCATGGCACTGTGACATGCAGCGCCGCCTAGATAATCACGGTAAAAAAACAAATTAAAGATGCCAGATGAACCAACATGCAATGGAGCAACTGTCATAACAAATAAAATGGCGTATGCAAACGCCGTGTAATTTTATATATAATTAAGACTAACATTATTAGATGTGCATGTCAGGAAAACGAACAAAAATAAGAGACGAAAGCAGATCTTTTGTCTCTTATTTTTGTTCGCTCGCCTGACATGCACATTTAATAATGTTAGTCTTAATTTTATATAAAATTACACGGCGTTTGCATACGCCATTTTATTTGTTAATCTGTCATCTTTAATTTGTTTTTTCGTAGTGATTATCTTGGAGGCGCTACATGTCCCAGTGTCCCGGTAGTCGTCAGTCAAGTCCCTGTCCAGCCGGCGAAAAGTCATGTATATGTCGGACGGGGAAATCAAGTCTTCAATAAAAATATATGCGAATTGTGCTTTAAAAATAAGTTCTTTGCTTTGTGATCTGCTCCTATATCCTTCCTCCACGCGGCCACGTGACGAACTCGCGACTTGTTGCCTCCTTTTTTAAAGACGTGGGATGATATTGAATATTTTTTACGATTTTAACCATTTTTTCTGTTTGTTTCAGATTGGTGTTAAAATTCAACACTTAGCAGTAATAACTTAGTGAAGTTTCCATTTAAAGTTAATTATAATTAGTGGGTGTAGTTCATGTGTTAGTGCACACCTTTGGTGGACGATCAGCTGACTTCTTCTGGAGACGAAAACTAAAGCAAAATGATGTCGTTAAAGAAAATCTGGACGATAGTCTTCATCTTTGTTCTGACTGCTGCAGCAACGTATGCAGGTAAATACAATATTTTATATATATTTCTTCCCATATCTCCGTTTCATAATTGTGATATCAAGAGTGACTCCGTGTTACTGGGATCGTAATCAGAACGCGTGGTGAATGGATGAGGATTAAGTGACATATCAAAGAACTTGCCGAGAAGCATATTGGTGTTTATTTTAAATACACGAATGACAAACTGCTGTTTTCTGCCTGGACCATAAAAATCGATGTGTACTCGACGGTGCCCGGGCAGAAAGTTACTGGGTGTTAGTGACTGTGGATGCGCCAAACACCCCTAGTGGCCACGTGGCGCAATTTGGCTCTCTACATAACAAAACTGACAAATGGCGACTCTAACGCAGCGTCTCAGTTACTTATATCTAAAGTTTTGGTTAACATTTTTATATATGCTTGTCAGACGAGCGAACAAAGAGACAAAAATAAGATATCGAGGCTTTTCAGCACCAGCCTACTAGGTCTATATCCAGCTGTTACCACCTGATAGAATATTTGAAGAGGCATCCGCTGTGGTATTCGAGATATTTTTTTGGTTGAACAGTTAATGGTATTTTTTAATGAGATTGGATAATTAACTCGATGCTAGAGAGTCTGGGATTATTAAGTACTAAGAAGTGGCTCAACCCGACCAGCGAATAGGTTAGGCGATGACCTATCCAAGTTTTGGTCCACGTCTAATGTTGCTTAACCACGGTGATCTAACGAAATCAGACGAATTTATTGATTTATTTCATAGTCGAATTAACATAAAAGCCGTTGCTGCAAACCAATCCACCGGATTGATACTACTACGAAGGTGTTTTTTTTTAATGTAAATGCATGCAGGAGAGCACACCTGGTCAAGACCAGTGCACTGTATGACACTCAGCCAGGGAGGCTGGACGCTGCATGCGAGAAACGTGTGTTGTGTTCGTGATTGTGTGCGGGTTGGAGAGATTGCAAGTGTTTATTTATCTATTAGTTGAAGAGATCCAGATTGTAGAAAGGAGTAAGCACAGACGCTGGAAGAGCATTCCATAGTTTACCGGTGGCATTAAAGAAGGAGCTTTGGAAACTGACAGTTCTTGGTTGACATATATTAACCGTGAATGGATGTTCGGCAAGTGTAAGAGTTTGTCGGTTGTGGGTGGATGCAGCAGGAATTAGTTCCTTAAGTTTCGAAGAGCAGCGACCGTGGTAATAACGGTAGAAAAGACTAAGAGAACCAATCTTACGCCTGTGTTCCATTGATTGCAGGTTAGACGTTAGAGTGTCATTGTTTATCAAACGAATTGCTCTTCTTTGAACTGAGTCATCTGATTATTTACCTAAATAATTAATCTTTATTATAATGCGTAATATTTTAAATGTTTGATTAAAGTAACTAATAGGTTGTACTTAATATTTCAGTGATTTGAAACAACTAAGTTAAGAAAAATGCATTTTTTTTCGCTTAAGGGAAATTACTTTCCACAATATCAAATAGATTAACACTTTTCACACGTTTATTTTTAGTGTTTTTAAACGTTAAACGTTAACTGACCACACACACCTTGTTTTGAAAGCGAAAACCACACAGACCCGTTCGTGTTTTCAGTAAAATAATTTCATGAACTCTGAAACCTTTTCCCTTACATTCTGACTTGAGGCACGCCAGAGCAGGTAAGTAACAAAATAAAGTATGTCCTAGAGAAAGGCCCTTTGTGGTTTAACTCAATTTCTACATAAAAAAACATATGTAAGTATATATAATATACATATATGTACTACTAGTAAATTAGGCATGTATTTCTACTTTTTTTCAATGTTTTGAGCATTCACTTTGAGATCCATAATAAATTATAAATATTTATTTATTTATTTACCTTGTTTTCACATGGATCACGTAACAAAAGTTCTCTATTAGGAGACTGCAGTTTCGACTAACTCGTAGTCTTTCTCAATCCTTCTCTAGTTAAGAGATAACTGAGCTGCGTTGTACTTGTAAGTGGTGTAACACATTTTTATAGGGGAGGGGGTGGGGTGTGTCTAACATGAAAGGAGAGGGAGGTAGGTAGTGTTGCAAGGATGAAGGAAGAGATAAATACATAAAAGTGGTTTAGGTATAATTTTTTTTTTTTTTTATTTTTTTTTTTTTTTATATTATTCTTATATGTCGTATATATAATTTTTATACTTATTTATTTATTTAACGGAAACAATTTTAAAATTGGTGAATTAATTAAGGTATTTAGTTGGTTATTAATTATATCTTCTTTCTTATTAATGGCTTTATAAATTTCATTTTATTTGATTGGATTGAGAAAGACTACAAGTTAGTCGAAACTGCAGTCTCCTAATAGAGAACTTTTGTTACGTGATCCATGTGAAAACAAGGTAAATAAATAAATAAATATTTATAATGTATTTCTACCTTCATAAAACGTAGGTACTACGAGAGTATTTCAACGATTTTACATTATTTTTATTACGTTGCATAATTAAACAAAAATCAAGCTTGGTCGGGGTTTGAACCGATGGCGTCTGATTGATAAACAAACGCATTATCACTAGACTATGCCGCCCTGCAATTGATATAAATTCATCATACTATTTCCGATCCCCTAACAGGAGTATATAGTCATTTTTATAAATAAAATGTCAATATGTTAAATGCCACAATAAAATGACTGCATTATAGAAAAATTAACTTATTCGTAGATGAGCATTACGACCATAACTTGGATAATCGTCAATCAAGCTCTATTGTTCTCAAGTGTGAAGAAGGGTCAGATGTGTATTTTGAAAATTTATCATTTTTCATTTATCTAGCAATCAACCTTATTATTGTTGAGAACTAAAAGAGATGTGTGCTTGAGTATGCATTTCTTTCGGCTAGTGCGCGGTGTGTTGCGAAATCCTGATATTTTGTTGGGAATCGGTTTGTTTGTGCCTGACAATTATTTAAGGATAAGGAGGCACAGATTGTTTGTTCTTCCTAGGAGTAATTCTGACCTGCTAGAGACTATGCCTTATTGGAAAGTGATCAGACTGTTCAACCATATCCAGAAGCCCAGCTTAGACATGAGCTCTACGAATTTATTTATCAAAGTAATTTCGTGGAGTCTTCTGCTTAGCGAGCTTCGGGACTTTTGAATAATTATTGTTAATAATAGTAAATACCTAATTGTTTTTCTTGTATCATATATTATTTCAGGATCTTATTCAATGTATTTGTAATGTTTCTGAAAGAAATAAATAAAAAAATTTAATCGTCATGAATTATCATGAATTATAATTATCATCATGTCATTTCAAGCTACCTCCACAAAGCTTTGTCAGCCGCCATGGTTCGACTAATCTCAAGTGTGCTCAGCCTCTTGAAGCTCCGCTGAATACATTATATATGTATAGTTCCCGGCGGTTTTTCACGAACGCGAAAGGCTGGAGGCTTAACGAAAAGACTGCTGTAGCTTTTGCTCTCCTGCGGTATTAAAATTACATGTCCCAATTCAATCTTTGTCTACCATGTCCGCTCTTTCACCTTGTACCAGTATTCTAGCATCTGTTTTCAAAACCTATTATACGGCTGCATTGGTGAATTGAATTGTCAAAATTAGTAGCCGTAATACAGAAAAATAAGAAAATACATTTATTACAAAAATAAATAAATAGTGAAAGTGCTTACATATTTTTTTGGGTATTTTTTATCGCGAAAGAGGGGAATACGATACCCTTTTATATTTTGTTCAGTTAGGTATTTAGTGGGGTAGGTATTGTGATATATTTTAGGTATATAGTGAGAGATACGCTCGCGTTTTTCCCTTCCCTATCGCCGCCAGATTATATCAACCATAAACAAATCAAAACGGCGTAATCTATGGCAGACTTCTGTTCTAAGTCATGCGAGTTTGATTTTATTATTTTCGGCTTATTTACTATGTGAGAAGCGTACCCTCAGTGTGGCATAACACGCAATGTTCCGGAACCGAGGTCGCGGCCCTGTAATTACGGCATCAGCTTAAATGGTGATGCCGGATTTTTTTTTTTCAGATTCAAGAAAAGATTTTAAAAAGATTTTATGTAAACACATACAGGAGAATACCAACAGATGGTGATAGTAATTCTGCAGTCTCATCTGTGGAATTCTATGACGCTTATTACCATAGTGCATATGGCTAAGCGCTGCATGTGGAGTGTTGATCCGCCAACGTCTACAGCCCAAGATTCACGCATCATCCTTATTATTACAGGAATTTACTATGAATGGGCGGACTTAGCGGGACGACTTTCGTCTACCACCAATTTTAATTAATAGGCTATGACTGGAATTTTACGGGCGATGGATCAAATTCACACAAACCGGGGTATATATATATATATATATATTAGAGCTTATAATTCGATCAATTTTTTTTTTTAATCTCCGTCGGGGATCGAACCCACGACCTTTTTCTTGCAAGCAAACGTCTTGACCATTGAGCTATGACCGCTGGCAGGAATACCAAGGTTCGGGCACTGAGGATAAGACCAAAGATCAAAGTTGATTTGGTACTAATTTATTTAATACGAGACCCAATTTTATACCCTAATTTACAGCATGAGTAAGTAGTTATAAAAGTAATATTAATACATTGAATGTCATACACTGCACATTCCTCGATACCGTTTTTGGACCTTGATCCCTTTAATCCACATAGAGTGGCAGATTATTGGGATGGTCCATGCTCCGCATCGATGCGTAAGCATTCCTTCTTAATATTACTAATACATAGAATTTAGTACACCGCAAATTCCTCGATACTTGTTGTTTTGGACCTTGATCCCTTCAATTTGTATACAGTGGCAAAATGCCATGTGTTGTACCTGAATGAATCTAAGATAAAGAGTTGATAATAACGATTACTTTAGGATGCTTAATACAACACAGTTATGATCAAAATAACGTTTTGAACACGCAATAAGCAAGGTAAATTAATTAAATTACTAACATTACTTAAATAAACGACTTGACGTCGCCGGGATAGTAATCAGAACGCTTGGTGGAGGGATAAGGAGCAGATGAGCAATACAAACAACTTTTTGAGCAGCACATTGAAATATATTATATGAAAAGATTGACAATCTTTAGGTCATCTGCTTGAGACGGAGCTTACTGCTTCAGGCACTATGATGGCCACTGAGCGCCCGTAGTGGAATATAGCCCAACGCCGAAATTAATACAGTAGACCCTGAGAAGAAAGAAGACTCCTGCGATGGCGGTCGAAATATTGGATCGTAACAATTCGCCACACATCACCACCCATTCATAGCGAGTATGTAAAGTGATAAAAAAAGACTATAGGCCTTTGAGATGCGGTCATACAGAAGAATTCTCGGAATTTTCTGGAGAGACCACGTCACGAACAATGAGGTTCTCAAGATAATCAAGGAAGATATGCACCTAATAAGAACCATCTCAGAAAGGTCACATCATGCGCCACGATGGCCTTCTTCACGACATTGTGGAGGGGATGGTTGAGGGTAGAAACTGTAGAGAGCACCCTAGACGGGAGTATTTGCAGCGAGTGTTCGACGACATGAATTGTAGCTCTTATGCTGAGCTGAAGAGGGTTGCAGAGGATCGATAAGAGTGGAGATCGAGATGCAAGATTTTGCTGTTGCAAACCAATCCACCGGATTGATACTACGAAGAAGATGTAAAGTGAGTAATGTCGTGTAAAATATGACCATGAAATATAAATTAAGACCATAGATTATTTTGCCCTCTGTAATTATGACCATTTAGTATTCATTCTAACCAACGTATTAAAATTCTGACCGGTAAAATGCGAACTTGAAAATATCATTGCAAAATATTTAAGTGTAAGAAACATTTATTTTCAATTACACAAAATACAGATTTTCTTATTTTACGGCATTAAAGTTTTTGAAATGAAATTCAAATAAAAAGTTCAGAAAAAAATAAAAACACGTTATTAAGTGGGTGACAACTTTGTAGTAGACCCCAGGCGACGCTTTTTCCCATGGGACATTTAATTCAATAGGGTAGAAGCTACAGGCGGTGACCCATCCGAGTTTGCTCCTCATCCAGCGTAGCTTTACTTCAGTGATCGTACAAAAACCGTGCTACTGTCTTTGGTTCAATTCAAAATAAAGGAGAATATCGACAGATAGTAATAGTGATGCTGAAGTCTCATCTGTGGATTATACGACAACTAAACATGCTACATATGGCTAAGCGCTGCATGTGGAGTGCTGATCCATCAACGTCATAGAGTACTGCCCGAAATTCACGCATCATCCGATTGTTATACGAATTCACCATGAATTGGTGATGTTCACGAGATGTCTTTATTCTACCACAAATTTTTATTGATAGGCTGTGATTGGCATTTTACGGCTGAAAGATCGAATTCACACCAACCGGGGGTATTTCACAACTTTTAAATCGATTAAAAATATTTTTTTGAATCTCCGTCGGGGATCGAATCCACGACCTGTAGTTTGGTAAGCAAACGCTTTCACCAATAAGACATACCCGCCGGCAAATACGATGTTTTGTCAAAATGTGTTGTTGGTTTGGTTGCAACATCCTTTAACCCTTTCGTTACGGCTCGGTGGAATACAAATTATACTGTCAATACGGCGTGAATTTTTCAAACCATTTTTTTTTATTAAAACTAGTATTTGAAGCATAAATGTACTTATTTGACCTATTTTCATTTATTACATTGGTTCTTGTATCCTTTAGCTATCAGATTATTCATAAAAAACTACTATATTTAACAATCGTTCATTATGTAACTCCATACGTGTGGTGGCATTGACACATGCGGCTTACAGAAAAATTGCTGCTGTGACGAAACCTAACGATATTTATTTACATACTTTACAGATTCCTGTAAAGAATACATGTAGGTTGATAAATGGAATGACTGCACTTCCAATTTCCTACCGTAGATGTCACAATGAGTACTGAAAGTAGCAAAACAATATATCACGTCAACCGATGTCAACGGTCGGGGAATCTTTGACGGCATATATCAATCGATGCGAAAGGGTTAATAGATATACATATAGTTTTGAAAAAGCGGGATCTTTAAATACGTATAAATAATACAATCCGTGCTAATTTCTCAAAAAGATGGACGGTGTAAAATGTTGACTGTTACGTACGTCTCACGCTGAAAACGACAGCTGTTGATAGTTATGTGTTATTTGTAAATATGTTATTTGTAATGATATAGGAATTCGATGGTTTATTATACTTTGCATCCCACGAGTATTATCGGGCGGACCTTCAATAAAGAAACAGTCCGTGAGCCCCGACCGATTGTTAGAAAGGGGGCCATAAATATTAAATAAGCCAAAAACGTCGCCCTTTGTTGGCCAGCGTGAGATGCGTCTATTCTCGAGAAGATGTCATAAATATTAAATAAGCCAAAAAGTGTTCCTTTGTTGGCCAGCGTGAGATGCGTCTATTCTCGGGAAAATGTCATAAATATTAAATATTCAGAAAGTGTTCCTTTGTTTAGTAAAGCGTGCGAACGAGCCTAGGATACGTTTCAGTTTAAGCCATAAAAACATAAACCGATGTTATGGCTAGGATTACAGATCTCCAGGAACGCTTCGTATAGTAATAAAACCCTAAGAAAGGAATACAGACCCGTGCGACCGAAACTGTTCCCACGGCCGCAAAAGTAGGTACCAGAAAATGAATGTATAAAAGCACCGACTTGAACGTTAAATAAATCAGTTTAGACTTGAATCTCTTGCGTTTCATTTCTACCTCCCACCCTCCTGTAAAGCCGCGCCGGCTGCCTGAAATCTGGAGAAATGAGGCTGTCCGCCCACTTCAGATTGATGGCGTAACTAGTTACCTTACAAGTAACTGGGAGAAGATGGTCTAGTGAAGAGCGGAAAACCGATACACGCCCGTAGAGCGGATCGTCAGCGGAACTGGAAGCTGTCGTCTACATTGACAATGGATTGAACATGATGTGCAATGTTCGTGGTTCAAATCTTCGCGTTTGCCGTTAATTTTTCTCCAAACTATTAATAAAAATAATGTTATCCATTAAAATATGTGTTTATGTAAATTTGTATGTGTATCCAATTGTAACAAATGAAAATGTTTGCTTACCAATTGTAGAGGACGTGGGTTCGATCCCCGAAGAACCTGAAAATAAAAATATATTATTTTTAATTTTTTAAAGTCCGAACCAAAATATAATATGTTGGTTTGAAATTGATTACTTGTACGTTAAATGCCTGTCATAGCATATTAATAAAAAATCAACCAATGTCAACATAATAATCACATAAATATTCCACCTGAGCGGCATAGTACAGTGGTAAAGGCGTTTGATTATCATTCAGACGCCCTCGGTTCAAAACCCAACCAATCTAGATTTTTTAAAATCAATTCAATCAAATCTCAGCTCTATACATGCTTCCTTAAGCCACTCCTTAAGGACGAAAAAAAAAATCCACTGCAATTCCGAAAATTGCAGTTTCACAGTTTTGTAAATTCAGATTGCCTATTCCTTGTCTCAGAATACCTGGATACTTGCAGGTCCACATGAGAACATAGCTAGTTCATGAGAGCCTTCGGGGCATGCCTGTGATTTTGCATAGACTGCGGCTGTAGTATCATATAAATAATTGAGTGTACAATAATCAGCGTTTTTAAAAGAAATTGGATGACGAGCCCGATGCTCTCGAGGCTTGAACAATTTTTTTGTCCTAAAGGGGTGGCTCTACCTTCTTAAGTCCCTGGCGCTTAGCCATTCCCAAAAATGACAAACTTCAAAAAATCTACAGATCAGATTTCTCAATCAGCATCTGTCGGTATTATCCAGTATGCGTTTACATAAAAAAAAACTATAAAAACTATAAATATTTCAAGTGATCATGTACTATGTTTTTCACCTTAATAATTTTACTCTCGTAATATGAAGATAATAAATCATTAATAAATAGCGAATTCTATGGGCCTTATTAATTTCGCAAAACATTTAACGAAAGCACTATTAGAACTCTGGCGAAACTTTTAAATTTAACACTTATTCTTCTTTTGTTCTTAAATTCAAATCTTTTGTTTATAATCGTATTTTAAATTTAAGAATAATAAAAGACGTTCCTTGGGAGTTTTAAATTATTATTTAAATTACTCTTAACTTAATAATTTTAAATGTCTTTTACAATTACTTAAATTAAAGAGGAAACATGATTGTGAAATCCTGCATTGTGTTTTATACTCCAGAAAATTAAGGATACTGATCCTTCACCTGTAAAATGCCAGTCATAAGCCTATTAATCAAAATTGTTGGTAGACGAAAGTCGTCCCGTGAAGACCACCCATTCATGGTGAATTTTTGTAATAATAAGGATGATGCGTGAATCTCGGGCTGTATTCTATGACGTTGGCGGATCGACACTACACATGCAGCGTTAAGTCATATGCACAATGGTAAGCGTCATAGAATTCCACAGATGAGTATTCATAATTACTATCACCATCTGTCGGTTTTCTCCTGTATGTGTTTACATAAAATATATATACACATATAAAAGCTTACCAGCGATATTAAAGAATTTATTTCGGAAACAGTTCTTGGTCAACATTTCAATTAATTTTTTCCTACAGTAACATTACAAAATTAAGGCGTTACTGAAGTACAAGTTGAATTAATAATTTTATATAGAAAATATAAGAACATAGGTGCTTATAATTAAGCACTACGAAGGTCCCAATGCTCATTAAACAGATGATTCCAACAAATTATTCTTCCAAATAAATTCGTGGAGTTCATGCCTGAATTGGGCCTCCCTTACGTGGCATAAATCAACATCAGAGGCGATTTAGAACAGTTTGAACCCTCTCCCAAGAGGCATAATCTCTGGCAGGTAGGTGTTACTCTTTGGGACAACGAACTATTTTTTGTTTCCATTTCACAGTAGTATTCTTCTATAATATATTCGCTTATATATAAAGTATAAATGTACATAAAATATGGAGTGAAATGCGAGAGCTCGCGGCATCTGCATAACTGCTGGCAGTTATGTTAATGCCAATGAATAAAATTATTTTAAATTGAAAAAATAAGCAGAAACCCCCTTGAAGGGGTTTTTTTTTAAGGATTAACGCGACGCTTGTAAAGCTCGGCTGTTACGAGAGCAACGCAACAGGCTGCAAAAATTGCAAATAAAAACGTAAATTTTCTTGAGTCAGAAAGTTTTGTATGCGGCAAGTTCACAATTATATTTGTTTTAATGTATTTCTCTTACATTTAACGCTTTTGATCATCATCTTCATACTATGTCTGCTCCCTTAACTGGAGCATATGACATTTACGTAATACCGCCAAAAATCTCTTTTAGCTTCCATAGTCTTTGCCTTATCAAAAGTCAGCTCCGCCTCTCGCAGCTCCTAGTACATTCTATGTATAGTGCAACGCCTCAGGCATGTTGACGAAGGCGCGAATGGATGGCTCCTATGCCATAATAAGGAAGCGTTGCGCTTTTCTGTGGGTGTGCGTTCGCGGCAGTCGCAACGCAATGGTCGCTGTGTGGGCAGTAAGGTAGGACTCACGGTTGGAGGGTACTGGATGCAACTTCACGTGGCCATCCAGAGGGCATCCAGTGCTCCACTCACTGAGGAGTACAATAATAATAATTTGGTGTATATGTACATGCCGATTTATATTTTCATTCTATTCTGTTCAATTAAAAAATAGTTGTTCTCTTTATTTGCTTGGAATTATTGTATGTAATTTTTTTTATTATGGCACTACTGGCTAAATAATTTTTTTTTATTATAATTATAATTATATTACTATTATTGTAGTTCCCCACGGCCTTCCAGGACGGCGCGAGCCTGGGGGCTTGAAGTTTGGCAGCTAAAATTAATGCTCTCCTGCGGCATTCTTAATATATGTCCCAGCCAGGTCCACTTTCGCCTCTTGAACGCCTGCAGTACATTCCTCACAAAATCAAAAAATAGTACCCCCAGTATTCTGTGCAGGCATCAGCTCTCGAATCTCATTAAACGGCTGTACTGGCTCTAGGTTTCCTATGTAACTGCGGCGCAGTGCAGACATTGTCACACCTTCTGGAGTGTGCGCTGTGTCCAATTACCTGCACCCAAGAAGACCTGATGATGGACAGGAGTAACGCCATCGACGTCGCTCACCTAGGCAGACAGGGCTGACCCTGTTGTATCCGACACGATTATATATATTGGCTTTATGTGAGATACAAAGATTCAGAGCCGTTTAGAAGAATAGGGACGATACAGACGCTGTAGATCTATTAGAGCTGTAAGTCCCAGATATTTCGCATAGAGTTTTTTTTTCTTCTTTTTTTTCACTATATCCGCTCCATATTTGGAGCCAGGACACTTTTTTTGGCTTAACCCTACCGGAGCATGTATAGGGCTTAGATTTGATTAAATCAATTTAAAAATAAGAGTTTGCCACGAAAAAAAAAATCTAAAATTAATATTATCACTTTTTTGGCAGATATCATTTAGGGCATATTAAGCAGTTCACATAAAGCACTGCTGTAATTACTATCGCTCTGAAACGGGTTGATTATTTGCGGCTATGAGCTTCGCAAGGGCTCCCCGCGGAGCGTATTAGGGGTATGTGACTGTTATAAACCTACCCAACCTAATAAACCAGATTAATTTAAACCGCCAAACTTGCCGGGGAATTTTCAAACCGTTCCACAACGTGTATGTGTCAATGCCATAGAGGTTGACAACATTTTAATGTCAATTAACTTATAGTAGATTAAAATTAAAATGTATTATTTACCCTTTTTTACATGGATCACGTTGAGTATGGTCTCTGTTTAGGAGACTGCAGTTTCTACTGACTCGTAGCCTTCCTCTATCCGTCACTGTCAAGAGACAACTGCCGGCTGGTATAGCTCAATGGTCAAAGCGTTTGCTTTGCAATCCATTGGTCGTGGATTCAATCCCCAAGCGAAATAAAAAAATAAAAATTGAATCGATTTCTGAGCTTTAAAATATTTGATTGGTGTAAATTTGATCCCTCACCCGTAAAATGTTAGTAATAGCCTATTAATTAAAATTGGTGGTAGACGAAGGTCACCCCGTAAAGACCACTCATTCGTAGTAAATTCCAGTAATAATAAGGATGATGCGTAAATCTCGGGCTGTAGTCTATGACGTTGGCGGTTCAACACTCCGCAAGCAGCGTTTAGCCATATACACCATGGCAAGCGTCATGAAATTCCACAGATGAGACTTCAGAATTATTATCAACATCTGTTGGTATGCTCCCGGTATGTGCTTACATAAAAAAACTATTGTTTATATGAAATTAAAAATGATGCGGGAATTATACATAAAGCTACGGTAAAATGCTTTAGTGAAAGCTTTTATGGCTGTTCAACGGTCAAGCCACTATCGAATGAAAAAAAAATGTCCTGCGGAAATCGCAATCTTCCCAACCCACACACAAACACGAATTCAACACATGTTTCCAGCATGTAGGGTCCGGCCTTCCTGGCTGAGCGTCATAGAGTGCACTGGTCTTGGACGGCTGTGCTCTCCTGCATGCGATTACATAATAAAAAAAAACTGTTGTTTATGCTGTCCTGCGGAAATATATAACTCATCAGTTCCGAATTCGCCTCTTGACCAACTGTAGTATCGAAGGTTATTTTTTCGATCTTTCAACAAGTTCAACTAACGTACCCTTGTATACTCGTACGTATATAAAAAAACATCACTGAAGATGATGTTTTTTTCTACATGGATCACGTTGACTATGGTCTCTGCTTAGGAGACTGCAGTTTCTACTATTTCGTAGCCGAATACCTGTATACTCTATACATTAATGGTTCCCGGGAGCGACCAAGGAAAAGGGTGGCTGAACCCTACCGGGGGCACGTAAATATCATAGATAATGACAATAATGCCTTGTTATTTGTGTGTCAATCATGATATACTTATGACAGGGTTTTTGTTGTTACTAGTCAAGCTATTTATCTTGAGTCTCCTGACGCTAGTTCTGAGTGTGAGGTCATTGACACTAAATGTGTCTATAAATTTACATCGCCACACTTATGATTGTATGTGCTTTAATGACGCATTGAAATGTTACCTATTTTGTAATGTCATTTAAGGAAAATAAAATAAACTGTCAAAACTGTCAATACATTTGAATCAATAATTTTTACAAAATCAAGTTTGGTCGGGTTTTTGAACCGGCGGCGTCTAAATGACAGACAAACGCTCTTACCACTGGATTATACCACTTAGCAAATATGTCGTTAGGATGTCAAATACTCGTTTATATATATAATTATGAAATTTAATAACTCGATTGTATTTGAGTTACTTATCTCTGGATTAAAGATGGTTAGTTTGGATTTCGGTGCAAAGTTATGCGCGTCCCAAGAGTAGATTTAATATGGCGGTTTTCGTGCTGGTTGCCTTCATCTAACTGAGACAGTTCGGAGGACCGTCCTTAGTGAGGCGGGAGGAATGATATAACCCACATCAGAGGATAAGGAGACTGACGCTTCATTTAATGTAGGTCTAGTTGCTTTAAAATACATGATTTTTCTGAACTAGTGGATTGATAAATTTATTTTATGGCGATATATATATAATCGTGCCGGAAACAACAGGATCAGATCCTGTCTGCCCAGACCGTATTGGTGCCGAAAACCTCGAAAAAATTTTTCTTCAACTAGTGCTTATTTCGTGAATGGTAACACTTAGCTCATGTCTGATTTGACAGATAATTAGTTTTATCCTTCCGCTGAACGAATATGGTTGTGTATACACTTGAACAACGCTGAGAAATATTGCGACATTACTTTGAAAATCAGGCCATTTTTCTTCGAAAATGAGCAAGGAGTGGCCGTTACAGTCAATAGCGATCGTTATCGGGCCATTTTTGTTCACAAAAATTGAAGAGGAGGATGTTGGCAACATTTGGTTTCAACAGGACAGCGCTACGTGCCACACAGCCGCAGCTACACTCGATGTTTTGCGCCCCATTTTCAAAAAAAAAAAAGTTATTTGGCGGACCCGTTACAATCTTCCGTCTCTTATTTCTGTTCGCTTTACGTACATGTATGTGTTGCCATATTGGCATTTTGGACAAATCCGGTCACGGGTGTGACGTTAGTTATATAGATTTCCAATTGCGGCGCTGGTGACCGACCACGGCGCCGCACGAATCAGTCGTGTGCCGACGTCGGCGAGATCATATTGTATTGTGGCCCGGGATGAATGCTGTGACTAGGTTGGGCCTAAGTTTGTTATATTTGTGTTTTATCGAAATAAATATGTCAATGTGCTTCAGAAAAAGTCTGTGTGTTATTAATCTGCTCCCCATCCTGCCACCACGCGACTGAATAACAACCTTATTGCAGAGAGGAGGATGTTAATTTAATATATATCTATTTTCCATGCCTTTTCACAATCAAACATCTGCATGCGTATATCTAAAAAATTAATATATGGCAGTACTCTAAGCCATTTGGTTCTAAGTAGCGGATCAACCAGATAAATTTCTGTGGTACTTATTAAAATAAATAGACTGTCGGAAAGTAATAATATTAAGCTTGTGAATAAATGATGACTGATTGAATAATAAAAATTAAAAATATACATACTTTGAATATATACTATAGCGACATCTATCATACGATGATAACAATGACATAAATACTAGTTTCAACGTGAGTCGGTCCAGGCATAGCAATAGCCCAGTTGGCTGAGCGGTATGAATACCTGGGCATAGTTGGTTTCCAAGGTCCGCGGTTCGCATCCCGCTTCTGCCGTTATTTTTCTACTTGAATTGACGTGTTGAAAATAATTTTATGTATAGCATATGTATATTTAATTAATAAGATAAATTTCATAAACGATAAAGAAGAAAAGTTGAAAATTCAAATAAAAATCCAAACGATCCAATGGAATTTTGGAGGAGATGAGGAATAATAAAATAATATTTGTTTTAATTGTTTTAATTGTTTTTTTAATAATTGTTTCAAATCCTTCTTTTCGCGCATCAGTTCGTAATCGAGAGGTTTTCAAACTTTAGCGGAAATTCTCGCCAAATCAAATTGGATCTTTGTAAGAAAACACTTTGAAAAATTGCTTCAAAATATACCTTCTCCAAGAATAAGGTTGATAGACAATAGGGTTGAGGATAATACAAATTATATTTATTATATTTAATGGAATGTGGGAGTTGTGGAAGTGTTGTGATTTGTGGATTGCTGAGTAGGAATTGTTATACTCGTTAGGAGGTGATCAATGGAGATACACGGACATTCCAAACATGAAAATAAATAAATAAGAACATGGTATAATGTCACGGGGAATTTAATGTCAGTAAGTAAGATTAATATTTACATGCCTTGTATGTCCCATAGATGTCGTTAGAATCACCGTCACCAGAAGTTGTTTCAAATCAACTTTCATTTACGTAAACACATACAGGAGAATACTGACAGATGGTGATGGTAATTCTGAATTCTCATCTAAGGAACTCCATGACGCGTACCATACTGCATATGGCTAAGCGCTGCATGTGCAGTGTTGATCCGCCAACGTCATAGGCTACAGCCCGAGATTCACGCATCATCTTTTATTATTACAGGAATTTACTATGAATGTGTGGTCTTTACGGGACGACTTTTGTCTACCACCAATTTTAATTGATAGGCTATGACTGGAATTTTACGGGTGAGGGATCAAATTCACATCAACCGGGGGTATTTTAGAGCTCAGAAATTAATTAAAAGTACTTTTTTTTTAAATCTCCTTCGGGGATCGAACCCACGACCTTTGGCTTCAAAAGCAAACGCTTTGGCCATTGAGCTATACCCGCCGGCAAAGATTAGAATATCACTTAAAAATCGGCCCTTATCTATATAATTGGCTCAGATCACAAAATTCGCTGACAAAACAAAAATGTCTAAAAAAAATAATATCAGCCTGTGTCCGTCCACTGTTGAACGTAGGCCTCCCGCATCAGTCTCCATCCTCTTCGATCCTCCGCCTTCCGCATCCAGGTCACTTCCGCTATTCTTCTTATATCGTCAGTCCATCTTGTAGGGGGTCGGCCAATGCTTCGTTTGCCAGTTCTTGGGCGCCATTCCAATACTTTTCTTCCCCATCGACCGTCGTCTCTTCGACAGATATGTTCTGCCCATTGCCACTTGAGTGTGCCTATTCGTTGGGTAGCATCCACTACTTGAGTTCTTCTGCGTATTTCCTCGTTTCGGATTCTATCTTTTAGCGACACTCCGAGCATGGATCTCTCCATAGCACGCTGGGTGACTTTTATTTTATTAATTAATTGTACAAGGCACATTTCTCAAAAACTGCACACGGATTATAACATCAACACGTTTCTTAAAAATTGGTACGACTCTCATTTTTTTTAAATTTTTATCAAAAATTGGTATCTTTGCCCAGCCCTTGATTTGAAGGTAGATAGAATTTTCTCCCCTTTACCGTTAAAGAGTGAAAAAGGGGAGAAACGATCGCCCCAGACAAAGTGGAAGTTCCGAGAAAAACAATGGGCCTGAAAAACTGCCTGAAAATATTACTTTCTCTGCCTCAATTAAATCAAAGCATTTTCGATGATAAAATTCAATTTGATAAAATTTCCGACCCGTACTTTAGATTTCGCACTTTTTTTTTTGTTCTTTCCGGCTCATTTGTCGATGCTTTTTTGCTGTGTTTTTTTTCTTATAAGAAAGACGTAACTTATTATAAGAGTAACGATAAGACACACTATATACAGGTAATTATTTGATAATTTTTTTGAGGAACACAAATAGAGGTTGTAAACGACTATACCTATCTGGGACAAGTAATACAACTAGGGCGAAGTAACTTCTCAAAAAAAATCGACAGGCGCATACAACTGGGATGGGCAGCATTTGGAAAACTAAAGTACATTTTTAAAGCGAAAATTCCGCAATGTCTTAAAAGTAAGGCGTCTAAGCGCAGAGACGTGGAATCTGACAGCAAGTCTTACCCATAAAATAAAGGTCACCCAGCGTGCTATGGAGAGATCCATGAGAGGAGTGTCGCTAAAAGATAGAATCAGAAACGAGGAAATACGCAGAATAACTTAAGTAGTGGATGCTACCCAACGAATAGGCAAACTCAAGTGGCAATGGGCAGGACATATCTGTCGAAGAGACGTCGGTCGATGGGTAAGAAAAGTATTGGAATGGCGCCCAAGAACTGGCAAACGAAGCATTGGCCGACCCCCTACAAGATGGACTGACGATATAAGAAGAATAGCGGGAGTGACCTGAATGCGGAAGGTAGAGGATTGAAGAGAATGGAGACTCATGCGGAATGATGATGATGAAATATAGATGTAATTATTTGAACATTTTGTTTTATGAATCACGTTGAATAACTGATTTATATACAATGAGAAAGCTACTGTCTTTACATATAGTACATTTTACAAAAAAAAAACACTAATTATACCCTAGAAATTTATTTTTATGATACTATTACTGTGAAGAGTATTACAAAACCCATTTTTCCACAACAACGAAAATGTCAATCTATTGTTGATTAGAATGACATAAATTTTCTCCTTTCAGTAGTTTTGTTGAGATAAGATAAAAAAAATGCAAAAGAAATATTTCCGAATAATGGTTCGATTGAGGCTTTAAATTCATTAGCTGATACCAAAAGATCAAATAGAGAAAAGCTACGATATTGAGGTAACACTAATTCATATGAAAATAAAAATAATACAGGAATTTAACATAAAACTACGACAAAATGATTTAGTTAATCGTTCTTGAGGCTATATCACTTCCTAAACGATCACTGTCAAGTGAGGTTGGCGTCATATTTCAAAATATTCGAAAAACAAAATTGGTAAAAACGCTTAGGCGGTACAGCTTGTTTCTCAAAACAACATGGCTTCCACTTCTAGCACATACTCAAATACCTGTACAGACAAGCAAGGCTACCACAGTCCGACATGACGTTCGTGGAGGTAATCTTCATAGAAGATACCCACCGTAGACGATTCTCCGATATGGCGTTCGTGGAGGTACACTCCAAGGATATACTCCAGGAATATAACTACCGTGCACGGAATTTCATTGGTCCGGCAGAAAAAACCAATGAAAATTGAGTAGGTTAGATGCCATGGATATAACAATGACCTTCGTGGAGGTATGTTAGGGTAACGGCTAAACTACCTGACACCAACTCACAACTAAATCATCAATCCTGACGAAGACCCCTGCAATGGCAGTCGAAATATTGGTAAAAAGAAATTCGGCTCACATGGCTAAACCCAAAAAGCACAATATCAAATCTGGCCGTGAAAAGTTACAATTGTACACATAAGCAAAATAGAAGATACTCTTAAATAACTGAATTCAAATTTTGTTTGATATTCGAATATTTTATCAATTATTTTCAAAATGTACCTCTTATGTACCTCATGTCTTATGAAGTATGACGCTAGTTTTGTACTTTGCATTAAGAGCTGGTACCAATGTTTTTAATTAAAAATATTTTGATTGATTTGTTAAGTGAATTTTCAAGGAATGCGGATAATTAGTACAAAGCTCTTAAAGCCTGAAACATTTGTTCGTAAATGGTAGTTCAACCTTCGCTTACGTGAACCTTTTTACGTGTTACGGCCCTGAAATATGTGCTTCTGAAAAAACGTGATAATCCCTGAAAAAAAGTTATTGTCGTTTACTTTGCAGTGAATCAATATCCATCAACGTCCTGAAACAGAAACCGTGTTTCCGGTTTCACGGTTCGCCAGTCACTGCCAGGTGACGCAATCTGAAACTTCAGGAAAACCAAACGCTGAATTTAATCAGAACTATTGGCAAGTGTGGAATATGTGGTTGACGTAGTTTGCCGAATATGGATTCGAATCTAACTGATTTTTATGTACTCTGATATCAGCTTGATATAACTTTTTTAGGCTGATGCTTAAAAGCCTCGAAAAACGATTTTTTGTCTCCTATTTTTGTTCGCTCGCCTGACATCCACATCAAATAATGTTAGTTTTAATTATATAAAATTTCACGGCGTTTGAATACGCTATTTTGTTTTTTATGACAGTTACTCTATTTCATGTTGGTGCAACTGTCATATTTACTTTGCTTTTTTTGCCGCGATTGCTTTGGTGGCGCTGCTTGTCACAGTGTTCCGGGCAGTCGTCAGTCAAGCCCGTTCGATCGAGACGGAATTAACGTCATGTTACGATCGAACGGGGAAGCCAAGTCTTTATCGGAAATAAATGCGAATTGTGCTTCAAAAGACAGGCACTTTGTGTTGTTAATCTGCTCCTGCATCCTTCTTCCAGGCAGCCACGTGACAAACCCGCGACTTGTCGTTTTTTTTAAAGACGGAGGAGGTCAACTCGTACATGCATCACACCGGAGGACATTTAAGTATCTTTTATGACGCGCTCATTCAGATTATGATCAGTTAGCAACTGATAAGTCCAGTGGGAGTCCTCTCTGAACAATTGTGGCCAATGCACAGAAGTGCTAAAAGAAAGAACCCGTAAAAGAGATTAGAATCGCATTCATGGGTTGTAAAGAGATGGAGATGGAAGGTAGATTCTCTCACCGAAAATACGAGCAAAGATTGTATATATTTGTGTTGACTATACGCTTCGATGTGATAAAAAGCATGCACGTTAAATTATTAAAGAAATATATACTACCATCATAATTTTACCTTTCGTGTTTGGGCGTAATATAACACAATGAAAAACATAATTATTACAAACAACTATTAATATCTCACAAAACATGAAGCGATCTCGGGGTCGGTAATTCATGTGTTGCGGGAAAAAGCCTGCGGTGTATTTATTTAGCGTCGCGTGAATCCCGAGCCCAACAATAGAGGCCTTAACACATGGAGCACCGGCCCCGCAACACGATAACAATACCGCTCACAAGTTACTATTATTTATTATGGGCTTACTAATTGCGGTTTTCTTTTGTGAAACTTAACCGAAACTAGCATCTCAATAGTAATAAGATTATTATGAGAGGAGGTGCTTTGCAAATGTAATGTTTTCTTTTGTGTTAGTTTTATTATAAAAATTAACAGTTTTTCTTTATATAAATATAAAAAAACACAATCTCTTGTGTTCTAATAAATTAGAAACGTCTGTTAGGGAAGGTTGATTTTTGATATTGTATTTAAGTTATTGTACAGGTAGATATATTAAATTCTAGTGGAGTATATGGATATACCATTTCATCATCATCATCATCGCCTCCCACATGAGTCTTTATCTTTTTCAATCCTCTGCCTTCCGCAACCAGCACTTGAGTGTGCCTATTCGTTGGGTAACCTCAACTACTTGAGTTCTTCTGCGGATATCTTCATTTCGGATTTTATCTTTTAGCGACACTCCGAGCATGGATCTCTCCACAGCACGCTGGGTGACCTTTATTTTATGGGTAAGACTTGCATTTTCCTTATCCATTCCCACGTATTTCGTGGTAAGCAACGTTTAACAAAGAAAGCAATTCGAGACTCGCTGTAGTATACTAACTTCGCAGACTTAAACTGAGGTCTATTGACATATAACTGATGCATCAATAATCATGGGAAGGCCATCAGCCACTCTCTAACAAGTAGCTTTTTGCGTGCTCCTAGTAACGGATCCGATCTGCGTCTCCAAAAACAGGACGGGACAGGGAGGGTTTTCACCAAGCGAGGGTAAAACTTGCTGTAAGATTTCACGTCTCTGCGACATAAGTTAATACAGGCAGGATGCATTGGTTAAATACCTTAGTTTTAAGACATTGCGGAATTTTCGCTTTAAAAATGTACTTTGATTTTCCAAATATTATCCATCACAGTTGTATACGCCTGACGATTTATTTTAAGAAGTGTATTCGTCGAACTGCCTCTTAGGACCAAGACGCTTTATCTTAAAAATACCGATCAACAAATCACCAAAAGTATAATAATAATTCAGGTGATATTCCTGTTGTGATGACAACATTGTAAGCGCGGTCCTCGTTAGATCACCAAAGTTAAGCAACATTGGATACGAATCAAAATTTAGATGGTTTACTGGCTATTGCTTACCGCGGTCGTTAGTTTAGTTGAGTCACCTCTAAGCACAAAATATCAAGAACATTGGAATAATTATCCGAATTTCTTTGAATACCGAAAAAGAAATCATTCAAAATTTGCCTCAATTACTGCAGGTGTCTTTTTGTTGAGAATTGTGTATTATTATACCAGTTAGATATTCGGGTACAAGTTCCTTGGGACAAGGCAAGGACAGTAGCAACTGATAGAATTGTCTGAACACAATTTTTGGTAATTATTTATTTGAGATTCCAAATAGATATTTGGGACGATTTTCTAAGGTCCATTTTTCTTCCACCTTCCAGATCTCAGAGCATATTCTCTGGAACTGTTAGCTCCTTTTGTTAGAAAGAGGACTCCTTCTCGATGCAGTTCGAGTAAAATAGTTCGGCCCTATCGGGTATGCAGAATTTGTAGCCACTAAAAAAAATCACAGTGAGAGAATCTTCCGTTTCCAACTCTTGTTAAGCCGTGTATGCGATTCTAATCTCTTTTGTGCGTTAATTCTCTTCAGCAACAACTTTTGTGCATTATGCACAGTTGTTCAGAGGGGACTCTCACTGGCTTTATCAATTGCTGAATGATCATAATCTGAAAGAGCTCATCGTCAAGAAGACTTGAGTATTCTTCGGTGTGATGCTGATGAAAAGAAGGTAAAGCAAGTCCAGCGGATTTTTCAATATTTCGATGATTTATATTGCAATGGAGTATGCATTGAAAATGAGCGTTTTGTATTGAGACTCATAATTCGGCAGGCTTATATCCGATCGAGATGAAATACATTTTACCTGAAAGCTAAAACCCGAAACTGCAAACATCAATCCAATTTTAACTGCTAGAGTAAAAAGAAGTTTTTATCCGAAATTTTAAGCATGGCGGAGTTTGTGCCTAGAAAACCGTTTTTACGGGTAATTCTTTTACATATTGTACTTCCTTGTATATAGTATAAATAATATTATTATAATTTATAATGATGTGAACAAATTAAACAAAAAAATCTTCTAGTGATGCTTACATGGAGACTTCTTCATGTTATTTTAACTTTCATACTTTGGGTTATGGTTAAGTATGGAAGTTGCTGGGTAGATTCCCAGTGTTGTCTTGTGATGATAATGTCTCGTTTCTCGTCCCTCGTTTCTTGTCTGCAGTCTTTAGTCTCTTTGCAAACTTACCCATGTACCACTGGTAAAGAAGAAGCATCATGGGTACCACGGGTAGAAGGAAGACGATATTCAGGGCCGAAGCTTGTTGAGTAACAGTTTGACAAATAATGAAAAAAAAATTCAATACATACAACATCCTCCTCTCTCTCAAAAGGGTTTTATTTCATCGCGTGAGGGCATGATGAGGAGCAGGTCACGCTGTCAAAACCTTTCCGCCTCCGCTCTGTACGTGTGTGAGAAGCAGGTCAGACTTTCGTTTAGAAGCACATTGATTATATTTATGATAAACTTTACAAGCTTCCGGCCAGGCGGAATGACATGCCGCCGGCCGTAATGCGACCTTCTCGGCCGTCCATACACAACTGCCCGCGCTTGTCGGCGCTTAGGCTGTCACCCATCGCTCAAGTGGCGGTCTATATAACTAGTGCCAACTGCCAATATGGCGGACGCATTAATGTACGACGAACGCACAGAAATATGAGACGAAAGATTGTATATCGAGGTTTTTGGTACCAGTCAGCAAGGGCTACATCATGCTGATGTCACGTTATATATGATCTTGTAAATGAACGAGAAATTTAAGTATCAATTCCACAATTGAATGATTGTCGGGATTTTTCGGTGTAAATTGAGAAAAAAAAAATACTATATGAAGTTATATCATGAGGAAGACGAAAATGTACGACTATATTTCAACCGCTTTTGTGTGAGGTCACCGAAATACTGTCTGCTTTATTGGTATTACTGTGTCTTTGTCAAGCGGCGTGCGTTCATTGGGCATTGTTTCGTCCATCGTCTATTACGAAATTGGATTCAAGCACTTGGATGTAGAAAAGATACTCATATACATTAGTATTAAATAAGAAAGCAGTCAGGAATGTATGCATTAAACGTACTTTGCGGTACTCCAGGAGGCAGAGCTGACATGAGATGAGGCGAGACATATGGCAGCTGACAGAGGCTTATGGCGGCAGTTAATCATGACCATAGGCTCTGACATCAGCATGATATAGCCCTTGCTGACTGGTACCGAAAACCTCGATATACAATCTTTCGTCTCTTATTTCTGTTCGCTTGTCGTACGTGTATGTGTCGCCATATTGGCATTTTGGACAAATCCGATCACGGGTGTGACGTCAGTTATATAGATCGCCATTTGGGCGCTGGGCGACAGCCCCTCACGAGGGCGCTCAGTTGTGTGCCGACGGCCTAGAAGGTCGCATTATGGCCGGCCATGTCATTCCGCCTGGGCCGGAAGTTTGTAAAGTTATCTGAATTTATATGTGCTTCTGAAAAACGTATTTGTGTTGTTGATCTGCTCCTCATCCTGCCACCACGCGACTGAATAACAACCTTTTAAAGAGAGGAGGATATTAGCTCCAATCAAGAGAGCGCACATTCAATGATGATTGAAGACTTGATGTTTTTTTTAACACGTTCTTTGTTTTTGAAGTTATCAACTAATTTAAAATGTACAAATGGCAAATATTAAAGGTTTTATGTGATTGTTGACTTTTATAAAAAAATAACGCGAAAAATATGCTACGGATACTTAAGCTGCTGCGTTTTTAAGTCCTCAGGCTTCAGCTATATAAGTTGCCAAAAAAGATGTATTTCCAAATAGATTTTTGGGTCCATATATTTCATGTGACAAACCATGGACAGTAGCACCTGAGAGTATTGAGTGGTGGCAATTTATGTTCCAGGTATCGTAAGGATATAGCAAGATAACAATTTAGGCATGATATATCTCTGATTCGGTCCTGTTTGCGGCTGCAGGATTCGAGCACTCTCAGTAATTACTAGGTGCAGCATCCGCGTCGGGGACGATCTCGACAAAAACCGTATTTTTCAAAGGGCAAATTCCATCCCTGGACCGCATTTCTGCTCTCCTCAAGCAACGAACTCAGACAACTGTTAGAACATTGAAAGAAGAACTGCTTTATAGAATATATGTAAGCTAACCTGGTGCGTATGGCCATCAGAATAAAGTCAGTCAGCTACTATGGTCCTCATCTCATCCCATGTCAGCTCTCTTTTCAGTAGCTCCGGCGAGTACATTCTATGTAATAATATCATTTGGAAAACTAAAGTACATTTTTAAAGCGAAAATTCCGCAATGTCTTAAAACTAAGGCGTTTAACCAATGCATCCTTCCTGTGTTGACTTATGGTGCAGAGACGTGGAATCTAACAGCTAGTCTTTATCATAAAATAAAGGTCACCCAGCGTGCTATGGAGAGATCTATGCTCGCAGTGCCGCTAAAAGATAGAATCCGAAACGAGGAAATACGCAGAAGAACTCAAGTAGTGGATGCTACCCAACGAATAGGCACACTCAAGTAGCAATGGGCAGGACGACGGTCGATGGGGAAGAAAAGTATTGTAATGGCGCCCAAGAACTGGCAAACGAAGCATTGGCCGACCCCCTGCAAGATAGACTGAAGACATAAGAATAATAGCGGGAGTGACCTTTATGTGGAAGGCGGAGGATCGAAGAGGATAGAGACTCTTGCGGGAGGCTTACGTTCAACAGTGGATGGATACAGGCTGACGATGATGATGATATGATGAATATTATCAGCGTGTATCCATCCACTGTTGATCGTAAGCCTCCCGCATGAATCTCTATCCATCTCGATTTTCCGTCCTCCGCATCCGGCTACATCCGTTATTCTTCTGATGTCGTCAGTCCATTTTGATTGGCCAACGCTCCGTTTGCCAGTTCTCGGACGCCACTCTAACACTTTTTTCCCATCGACCGTCGTCTCGTCGAAAGATATGTCCTGCTAATTTCCATTTGAGTGTTACTATTCGTTGGGTAGCCTCCTCTTCTTGAATCCTTCTTCAAAATGGCCTCGTTTTAGATTCTATCCTCGACTCTATATCTTATCCTAAATACCTGTAATGCCAGTGGTAAGCTATGGAACGCTCTTCCAGCGTCTGTGTTTCCTCCTTCCTACAATCTGAATCTCTTCAAGAAACAAATAAATATACACTTGCAATCTCCCCAACCCACACACAAACACGAACACAACACACGTTTCCCGCATGCAGCGTCCAGCCTCCCTGGCTGAGCGTCATAGAGTGCACTGGTCTTGACCGGATGTGCTCTCCTGTATGCGTTTACATAAAAAAAATCTATATCGACCTCCAGGACACGAGCCCATGGACGTGATGAGACGGCAGTCAAATCTGAGGCATATAACATATATTTTTAAGGAGATCGGATGGTTAGCCTGACACATCTGAGGCCTGAATCATTTGATGCTTAGAGTCGGCACAACCCAACTAACGATAAACGGCAAGAAGCTTTAACCGATCCATTTTTTCACCTGTGCTAAATTTTTTATATTTCGGTGATAGAACGAGAATCTAACATGCAATGTAATATAATATTATTCTTCTTCAGAAAACATGAGTATGTTAAACGCTCAAAAGTAAACTCTTTGATTATTTTAAATTTTAATCATGAATTGAATAATGGAATTATTTAAAAAAAACGAATTAAAAAAAAGAGCAAAGCATTATGTTCTCAAGTTGTTAATCAGAAACTGAATACCAAATTTAAAAAAAATATTTCAAAGTAACTAAACGTCTTTTTAAATGTTGTTAAGAGGGTGTGGTTCCAAAAAAATATATCTAATTACTGAGAATTAATTAAAAAATAAGAATTACAAAAAAACGCTAATTGAATATTCAGTTTTGGTGATAAATTAACTGGGCTTCAATCCGACAGATTATTCTATCAATATCAGCAAATCTGACAAAGGAGAATACCGACAGCAGGTGATAGTAATGCTTAAGTCTATTGTGTGGATTCTATGACAGTTACCATGTTGCATATGGTTAACCGCTGCACGTGGAATGTTGATCCGTCAATATCATAGACTACGGCTTCTTCGGATTTCAGTCCCTTATTAAACAAAAACATGATATTGAGCAAATGTGTTTTTTCAATTTCAGGCTACTGCATTTTTATACAGCGGCAAAAAATAAAAAATAAACATCAAAATAGAAAGAGTACTAACGGAGCTTTAAAATGATACCAACCACGACGTGCTAACTCAACGGCGATCAAATGGTCATTTCTCTCCGAAATACCTATTATTTTATTTTTTTATTTTATTTTATTTTTATTAACGGCCTAGGCCAATACATACAGTTTTAAATTAGAAATAAAATGAAAGAAGATGGTAATACAGAATAAATATAAAGGCTAAGACAATACATTTGGACAAAACATAAACACAAGTAGATAAAACAGACATCACGCACATCAGTAGAGGGATCTGCGAAATGCCGGAAGGTCCTGCCCGAAAAAGTCCAAGTCACTAGAGGAGTTGACTAGTCTACATATTCTCAACATAGGAGAATAGAAACCGTAGTAGGTTTTGGATGTCCATACATGTAGCAGGTAGTAAGCCTCTAGTAAACCGGGAGAGAACATTGAACGTAATTTCCTGCAATAATATTGAGTCATCGATTACGGATTATTAGATACAAAAATTTCTACAGTTGATTATCCCGCCACATGTCTATCACTAATCAATGTGAATAATTCCAGAGTAATACTCTTGCAGATGATTTATAGTCAGATTCGCTGAGATTGATGGACCAATCTGTCCGATTGAAGCCCAGTTAATTTATCACCAAAACTGAATATTCAATTAGCGTTTTTTTTCGTAATCCTAATTTCTAAGTCGGGCGTGGTTAGTGCGTTTGTTTATCATTCAGATGCTGTCGGTTCAAAACCCGACCAAGCTTGATTTAAAAAAAATATTTAAGCTGTATATATGTCACCGGTAGTGCTGAGCCAACCATTAAGGACAAAACAAAGTTGTCCTGACTTAAGGGGCGTCGGACTTATTATCTGATCTCTTTAAAAAACCCTAATCATTGCATATATTTCTATGGTTTTACAGCCGTAGTCTATGCAAGTGGGCTCTTGCTTTGGAAGCTCCCGGAAACCATACATGTTGAATATCAACTATATTGAACCAAGATATGATAAAAAAGAAAAATAAAGTGGAAAAGCAAAAAAATTAATATGTTAAGACAATTGAGTAAGTTAACATTTGATTATATAAAAAAAAGCATTGTCATATATTGAGAAGTAAAAGTAATATAATATTTATAAAGAGGGAGTTTTCAATTTTTATGTGGGGAAAAATATTTTATTAGTTCAGCCCTATATTTATTATTTTTAAAAATATGAATTAATTGACATCCTCCGCTTAATCAAAGTGACTCTAGATAGCCGGGATCGTCATCGGGACGCGTGGTGGATGGATGAGGAGCAGGTCACCAAAGCAAAAAACTCGTCGAGATGCTCATTGACATTTATTTTTACGTAAAAGAAGACTGACAAAATTCAACATTCTGCCCGGGACACTAGCTTGATTACTCCATAGCGCCCGGGCGAAAACTAAATCGGCTGACGGCAGTGTCAGTCACTGCGCCGAAATTAACATAGCGGTCATATATGGAACTAGCCGCCCCACAAGAACTGGAGTGACTGTCCAAACACAATAAACAAAATGACACATGCAAACGTCGCGTCTTATAATTACATAATTTTAAAAACTTACAATTGCATTTTTATATATGCTTGTCAGACGAGCGAACACAAATAAGAGACAAAAGATCATATTTCGAAGCCTTTCTGAATCAGACAGTAAGGGCTGGTATCAAAGTATTAGAGTTACAATGACTATAATGAGGTAATTGTAAGTTTCATGTTGGGATTTTTTTATTAGTTAATTTAATTATTTTGATAATATATGGAACAACTGGACTTTACCCGCCTCACACCAGCATCACGCCGGAGGACACTCAAGTCTCCTCGATGATGCGCTCATTCAGATTATGATCAGTTAGCGACTGATAAGTCCAGTGGGAGTCCCCTCTGAACAATTGTGGCCACTGCACAGAATTGCTAAAAGAAAGAACCCGTGAAAGATATTAGAATCGCATTCACGGGTATATGGAATAACTATTAACCTGTTAACCGGGTATGACGACATATCTCTTCATGCCAAGAAAGCAACTGTAGCGGGTATGACGATTTATTCCGTCAAGATACTTTAACGATTAAAATTTAAATAACACTCTAACGGGCGTGACGAGCTACATTATTTTGTTTGTTCATCATATACCATGTACATCTAGGCATCCAGTATTAACAAAATTAAATTCCTCGGTTAACAGGTTAATGATAATGTGATGATGCTTTTCTTGCAGCTCCAAGTACGCTGGAAGCGGCTGCTCTTCAGCTTGGAGCTCTCCAAGCCCAAGCCCAGTATGCTCCAGCAGCACTCCAAGGAGCAAGAGCAGCTTCAAGGAGTGCTGCGTCGTGCTTGGTAACAGCTGTGCAGTACACCCATGGACAACAGGTTAGTCGTCAAAACTCATTTTTATTATTATATCAGAATTCGTAAAGCATTTTTTTATGACCGAATGGTCATTCCGGCAGCGCTTCCTTGCCTCTCTGAGTAAACGGTGGGTCTTGAGTCTGCTACTGAAGGATGCCTCCACTTTAACCTTTTCGGGAGTATGGTCGTATATATACGACAGTGCATTTGTACGGTTGACTGGTGTGTTTATGCTTCAAGTATAAATTATAATGACACCTGTGGACAATATAAAGTATTATTTTACCTGCCTCCGCCTTAAGCTCTCTTACGCATTCCGGCAGCGAGTTCCAGGTCATTGGTGCCGCGTAGCTGAAAGCACGATTGTCAAAGACCATGCTAGGACTACCTCCCGTCAGCTGCAGGGTGCTTCTATTTGCCCTGAATGATCTGAGTGTCTCTCTTTTACTTTTATGTAAACACAAACACATCACCTGTTTTGACGAATTGTCTTTTGTCAAAACAAGCAAAATGGCTATGCAACGCCTTTTCTTATATTACTTACATTTTTTTATATATGCGTGTCAGACGAGCGAACAAAAACAAGACACGAAAGATTGTATATCGAGGCCTTTCGGCACCAGCCTGCAAGGGCTATATCGAGTTGATATCAATTGTTAGTCGATTGTTTGCATCGATTATTTCGTTACTTGTGACTTCATCGACTTAAGCATGCCTTTCGGAATGTGGTTTATCTTTAGCGAAATTTTACAAGACTAATTTTTAATGCACTGGTGTTTTATTTAGACATCTTCTCCATACATATTGGATATATTTTTTCTTCGCTTGAGCAGCATTTTTGTTGTGATATTTTACTTTACACATCTAATGGAGTACCAACCAAGAAGCACTGCGTAGAGTCAAGTAACATTTGACGCAAGAAAGCTTTATTTTTTAACAGTTAAAAAATATATAAGCGAAGATATACATTGACATCAGCACCGAAAACCTCGATATACAAACTGTCGTCTCTTATTTCTGTTCGCTTGTCATACATTTATGTGTCGCCATATTGGCGGGTGTGTTAGTTATATACGTCACCACTCGGGCGCTGGGCGAGAGCCTTAGCGCCGGCGAGCACGCGGAGCCATTCGTGTCCCGCCCTTCGGCGAGAGCATATTGTATTGTGGCTCGGCTTAATGCTGTGACTAGGTCGGGACACAAGGTTGTAAAGTTTATCGTAAATATATGCCAAAAAGTCGATGTCATTAATCTGCCCCTAATCCTGCCATCACGCGACGGAATAACACCTTTTTGAGAGAGAAGGGGGTGTTAACATGTAAAACGTATTGAATTGTAAGTTTAACATGAATTAAGAATTCTCGGAATTTTCCGGAGAGACCACGATACGAACAATGAGGTTCTCAGCATAATCAAGGAAGATAGGCACCTAGTAAGAACCATCTTAGAGAGGCGCTCGGTCACACCATACGTCACGATGGTCTTCTTCACGATATTGTGTAAGGGATGGTTGAGGGTAGAAGCTGCAGAGGTCGCCTAAACGGGAGTTTGTACAGCATGTGCTCGAGTACATTAGTTGCAGCTCTTGCAGAGGATCAAGATGAGTGGAGATGAAAAGTAAAAAACGAAATTACTTTATTAACAAGAGAGTACATATTTTTATGTACTACGTTGCTTATGCACATATAGTTATGTATGCTCTGTTTATCATTTTATATCTTGGAACTTCGGTTCTGTGTAATAAATAAATAATTAAATATTTACATTAATAAATGAAAAATAAAATAAGCGAAAAATAAGAATCTCATGTGCGTTGGTTTCATTGAAAAATATATTAACGTGAAATCACAGCCTATATGGAATAATAAAATAAAATAAAACGTATGGCGTACGAGTATCGATCAAACGTATACGAAAATAGTTTCAATCTCATTGGGAACGTTAACAGTTGTCGGGTGTAGAGTGAATAGGGAAAACGGGCGGCCAAATAGAAGCGAGAATTGAATAAAGCCTAATACGTCACATAGATCGTTTTTCATTTGGGCCGTGGTACTATTTTTTTTTCAGTTGTATTATAGCAGTACATTTCAGACTTTTTAAATAAATAAAAAATGCTTCAGACATATAAAGTGAAACTTTCTGTGTTCTGGAAGCATTTTTCTGCGTTTTTTGGTTAAGCTGCTCTTAATAACCGAACGGTCTGTTTTTTCTCCGATCAATTGATGAACTAACGACAATATCGCATTGTGAGCGCAATTCTTGTTGGCGTCACGACCTATCGTTCCCATAAAATTCTTTCAACGACTCATCGGTAACGACGTGAGGCGCACTGGACGTCTGGTGCACGTAAAATTTGGTTCAAGGGATAACTAGGATGTATCGCTAATCTAACCTAACCTTAAGGATTTGTCGAGTGTTATTTAAGGATAAGGAGGCACAGATTGTATGTTCTTCCTAGAGGTAATACTAACCTGCCAGAGACTATGCCTCTTGAGAGAGTGATCAGACTGTTCGACCATATCGCCACGAATATTGATATATTCCACTTGAAGGAAGCCCAGTTTCAACATGAGCTGCACGAATTTATTTATCAAAGTAATTTCGTGGAGTCTTCTGTTTGGCGAGTTTCGGGACTTTTTAATATTTGTTTTCAATAATTTTTTTGAATAAAAGTAGTTGACTTTCTTGTTTTGTATTACTTTAGTTTGTAATCATAGGTACATACATATATTGTATGCATTGTTTCTTCTACTTTCTTGTACCTAAGAACTTATATTTTGTGTTTGTTGTTTGTATTGATTCATGATGATTATTTCATTATTTATGAACGCAATATACTAACGTTTGTAATGTTTGTAAATTAAAAATTAAAAAAATTTAATTAAAAAAAAAATGTACCTAGGTTAACCTTTTGATGCATATACGTCTTGGGATAAGGCATGTACAATAGCAATCGACAAAATTGAGTGGCGACAATTTTTTGTGGTCATGGTTTGCATATATATTGTATATGTTACGGATATAAAAATATATGTTATACTTTCTCATGTATATGACTACATATATCATATACATATTTATATAAATAGCTTCATCTATGGAATATTTTGAAATGTTTTATGTTACCATAAAAACATGTCCGCAGGCTTTTAGGTGATGTACACGGGAATAGTAAAAGTATCACATTTAGGGACGTGAAATACGTGTTTGGTCGAGCGGTTAAAGCGGTCCAATTGCGTGCGAGACATCTTGAGCTCGATCCCTGCCGAACTTAAAAAAATATTGAAATAATTTATCAACATGATTTTACATGAATCACACTGGGCACACTTGCTGGAAGGCTGTAGTTTTTCCCTCAATTAATGCTTCATCAGTTTAAGCCACGGGTCGTCAACCTGGTTCGTACCGCCCACTAGTGGCCGATACGGGCTTCCGTGGGTGATTTTTGTAGATTTTCAAATCTCCCACGTTCCTTCTAAAAGAAAATCCACCCATAAACTGAATTGAAATATAGCGAGGATGGTGGGCGGTAGGGAAATTTTTACCATGAAAAATATCCAAAAGTGAGCGCTAGGCATAAAAAGGTTGACGACCCCTGGGTTAAACAAATAGTCGGCAGTGGGAAAAAATCATATTTTGATTTTATGATGCTTGCCATTTTTAAGTATGACTACGCTCTGCAAATTGATTTTTGCAGAAAAAATGCCAACATTGTTAAATACTATACATCTTGACATTCACGCATTCATACATTTTTACATGGACTCACTATGAATGGGTGGTGTTTATATGACGACTCTCGACTACCAAAAATTTTAATTAATAGGCTATGACTGCCATTTTACAGATAACTGATCAAATTCACACCAACCGCTGGTATTTATAGAGCTTATAAATCGATTAAAAAAACATTTTTAATATTATTCCTCGTCGAGGATTGAACGTACTATTTTAAGTATGGTAAGCAAACGCTTTACCACTAAGGCATACTCGCCGGTAAAATAAATATATCACAAAATACATAGTTATTGGTATTTCAAGATGAGATTTCTTCATCGCCGTTTGTCGGTATTCTCCGCATGTGTTTACATAAAAACGATAAAAAGGTAAAAACGTCGCATTCGGGACGTAAAACATCGACCCCTTTCACTGGGGCTTAGGGCCACCTGTGACTCGGTCGCCATTCTAATAACGTGTATAAAAAATAAAAATAAAAACATAAATAAAACGGTTTTTTAGTGCTTCAAGCTTCAAGCGACATTTTTCTTTAGGCAGGGATTGTCAAGATTTTTCTTCAAGTTTTATTTTTATTTTTATTTAATACATTAATAACATAATAACGTTAATAATACATATTGTTGTAGTTTGTATAATGTGGGTACTTTAATTTATTTTCAGTCAACATATTCGTTCCGTATAATGGCAGTCATAGCCTATTATTAAAATTAGTGGAAGACGAAAGTCTTCTCCCGAACACCACACATTCTTATTCTGTAAAGGAGTCCCTGTAAAATCGATGAATGCGTGAATGCCGGCTTGTAGTCTATGAAATTGGCGGTTAAACAATCCACATGTCGTCAGTCCACTTTGATCGGGCAATGCTCCGTTTGCCAGTTCATACACGCCACTCCAACATTTTTCTTCCCTATCGACCGTTGCCACTTGAGTGTGCCTATTTGTTGGCTAGCCTCCACTATTTGAATTCTTCTGCGGATATCCTCGATTCGTATTCTATCTTTTAGAGACACTCCAAGCATGGTTCTCTTCATGGCACACTGGATGAACTTTATTCGGACAATGCTAATACTAAAATTAAATCTTTTTGTTTCGAACTCCTGCTCTTATATGTCAACCATGATCTCCTACACATCACTGTAGGACATTGCGAACATCCAGATCTAGGTTTTACGTTTATTTTATTGTCAGCGTTTTACCAAACAGTTCGATTGGAATAAAACGAACCAATAAGAAAATATAAAGAAATCCAGATCGTCAACAGATCACGTAGTGGATGGACGAGGAGCAGGTCACCAAAGCAAAGTTCTCGTCGAGAAGCACATTGGCATTTATTTTAGGTTAAAAGACTGACGAAATTCGGTCCTACGAACACTCAAAGCGGCCATCGATGGAACTAGCCGCCCCACATGACAGTGAAAAGAATTGATATCAATATATATTCAACCAATACTGAACGTCAGTGTATAGATAAATCTTCTTGATGATGCTCAATTAAATACTGTTCAATCATACACTTGCAGCCACTTAGTTTTTTTTAAGCCGCTATTTTCTATGCTTTATTCCAAGATATATTTGCTTCCAAATATCCTCTTGGGAACATATATAGCACCCAACGAAGTTCAATGAATCAAGAGTTAACGAAATTGATTCAATATTGAATTACTCATTATCATCAGCGTGTGTGCTCCCCTAACTGGACTGGACTGGACTTTACCCGCCTCACACCCGCATCACACCGAAAGACAGTTCAGAAAAAGAACCCGTGAAAGAGATTATAATCGCATTCATGGGTTGTAAAGAGATGGAGATGGAAGATAGATTATCTCACCGAAAATACGAGCAAATATTGTAAATGCATGGCCACAAAGTGTGCATGCCCGATAGAACCGAGGCGATTCCCTCGAACTGCATCGAAAAGGACCTCTTTCTAACAAGAGGAACTGACAGTCCCAGATAATGTGCTCTGAGGTCTGGAATGGGGCGCCACAGGGGCAATTAGAGCTTGAAACTCCTAATAAAACCCCCAACTGGACTATATGTTCGTCACAAACTGCCGTTACAAAGCTATGTCAGTCGCCATGGTTCTCGCCTCATCCAATGTCAGATCGACCTCCTACAGCTCTCCCAAAACATTATATGTAAATTTTCCGACTATTTTTTGGGACGGCGCGATCCTGGGGGCTTAAAGAAGAGTCTTTGCGGCAACTTTTCATACAACGATTTCGACTATGTTGTAATTTTGGGTTAAACCGCCTCTTAGGACTAAGTTATCTACTCTTTGAGAGCGTTGAACTAATATGATCTCACGAAAACGTTTAAGAAGAGTTGACTTTTAATCCTAGGTAAGTTTACCTTCGTCTCTTAACCCGACGATCGCCATAAGCGCATCCGTGCGCGCTTCGCAATATTCGAAAGATGTATTTCAAAATTAATTCCGATTTTCTCACAAGGACATCTATGAATATTTAAAAATATTAACAAAACAATAAGGATCGATATTTTTCGATAGTTTGGCAGATATTCAAGAGATGGTGTCAAGGGCCGGCATGTAAGCATGTGGCGATAAAGTGGTTAACCGACTGTAGCATGAAAGTCTGCCTTGTCCTCCCTTACACAGACATTCCTCACAGCTCAATCCGTCGTACAACCAGTATTTAACAGAGTACAGCCTTGTTAATAAGAAATAACGAAGCGCAGTACCTTAAAAAAGTCTTAATCATTTTACACGCGATTTTATTTTTCATTTAATTTCCTAATAAAGTGAGCCGTTTCACGTTAACGTCTTGATAATGAAAAAAAAAATGTATATTAAGTATTTTTTTGTAATAAAAAATTATTACGCCAACATTTCTTTGTATTTTTTAACCTTTTATATTTAAAGTGTGTCTTTGTATTTACTACTTAGATTTGAAAGATGAAGCGAATTTTTTTATGCGAAAAAACGTAAAATCACATAATCATCAACGTACTTTAACTACGAGTATACAGCGCCTGTGTTGCTCCCATTCTTCTATACAAAAAAATGATACACTATCGTCTTGCCTCCAATCCTCGGAACACAGACGTAAAATTGCTTCACTTTTTTATGTGAGCACATACAAGAGAATACCAAGAGATGGTGATAGGAATTCTGACGGATTCTATGACGCTTACCATGTTACTTATGGCTTAGCGTTGCATGTGGAGTGTTGATCCGCTAGTGTCATAGACTACATACAGCCCGACAATTACGCATCATACTAATTATTTAATTACAGGAATTCACTATGTAAGGACATACAGGAGAATACCGACAGATGGTTATAGTAATTCTGAAGTCCGTGACGCTTACCATGGTGCATATGAATAAGCGCTGAATGTAGAGTGATTGATCTGCCAACGTCATAGACTACAGCCCGAGATTCACGCATCATCCTTACTATCACAGGAATTCGCTATGAATGGGTGGTTTTTACGCGACGACTTTCGTCTACCACCAATTTTGGTTAATAGCTTATGACTGGCTGTGATTAAATGTAAAAAAAATCACTAAGACTTATAATTTTCTTCAATTACTCACAAACGACTAGTCTCACACTTGCTGAAGATCCATACACTGTTCGTCGAATTAAAACTGTCAATTTTCAAAATTTCTTCTTAAATGCCATCGGTAAGTTCTGGAATGTTCTTCCAGTACTTGTTTTTTCTGCTTCATACAATCCGGATATCTTCAATAAATAGTTCAACATACCCTTGCCTAACCTAACCTAACCCACTAATAAACGCTACACAAGCTTACCGCATGAATCATCCAGCCGTCTTGGCAGAACGTTATAGAGTTCACTGGTCTAGACCGATTGTGTCCTCCTGCATGCGCTTCCATAAAAAAATTAGCAAGTCTTAACTAAAACTAGTAATTGTTTTTCATATTTTTATCAGTTAACAACTTCTTGTCTTGGGGTTGTTATATATTTACAGACACACTGTACATTTAACATTTTGAGTAATTTTTGGAACTAAAATTTCACGCGGTATTTTTCAAATAAAAAAAATGGCCGCACCATAGAGGACAAGAGTAATCGTTCCATTGTCGATGCTCACTGGGCGCTAAGAGATGGCGCCACTATCGCCCTAATAATTAATGCCCGTTTTAATCACTTTTTTTCTTCTTATAGGACAATGGTTGCGAAAAAATTAAATTCGCGAACATTTAATAAGTGCCTCTCAAATTAATGGGCGAGATTAATTGTGTTAATTTAAAAAAAAAACGTTTTACAAGTTATTTTTTTATTTTTTATGTAAGCACATACAGAAGAATACCGACAGATGGTCATTGTAATTCTGAAGTCTCATGTGTGTAATTCTACGACGCTTACCATGCTATATATGGCTAATCTCTGCATATGAATTGTTGATCCGCACTGATTAACAGATTAACAGTTTTATTTTTTTCCTTAAATGACATCACAAAATAGGTAACATTTCAATGCGTCATTGAAGAACATACAACCATAAGTATGGCGATGTAGATTTATTGACACATTTAGTGTCAATGACCTCACACTCAGAACTAGCGTCAGGAGACTCAAAATAAATAGTTTGACTTGTAACAACAAAAACCCTGTCATAAGTATATCATGATTGACACACAAATAACAAGGCATTATTGTCACAAAATCAACGTCCAACATTTTGCGTTTATCAACGCCAGCACTGAATCTGAAGTAATATTACACAAAATATGTCAATATCTTCACTTAAGCTGGTTTCAACCACTGTTCACTGCGATTCTTTCGTCTTACACGTATCCAGGGTTGAACGATGGTCTTTTCAGGCCACACTTCAGGCTCCATGAGAGACTCCAGCGAAGTCACGATAATCCTCCTGATGGTCATCCAAGAGGGATTGAATGCAGCGGTCGCTTCCAAGAAGCTCTGCAAGTCATCAGCTGTTGTATCTGAGTGAAGACCCTTGGCGTGAAGATACGCCATCTTCACTCCGGCAACCTTCTTCGAAAGAGCTGCAGAACCGCGGATCACCCGACGTGCTGAACGCCTTTCCCCATCAGAAGAGGCGCGACTTATATCCGAGTGGTAAACTTCCCCGGAAAGACTGCTCGTAGAAGAGAGAGAGCATCCATGGAGAAAGCATTCAGGGCCTCCAGTTCCTCGAACCACGAGTTGCAGGACATTCTTGGGAGCCCTACTCAGAACAGCAGGGGCTCCTTGCAAAGCACACTCCGAGTATTCCTCTTCTTCGGAAGCCTCACTTGAAGTAACGGCTTCACCGACGGCAGGTTCGGAGTCTCTGCTGTCACAGTTGAGCAATGGCGAAACTTGGCGAGGACTGGTAACAATTTCCGCGAAGGTAGCCGGAATCTCCATGCACTTCCTAGGCTAGCGCCTTCTGCGGGAAGACGGCAGACTTGTTGGGTTGGGTGGAGAGTCCACACCAACGGACGTCGGTGTATCCTCCTTCCCGCATCCCACAGCCTTTAAAAACCGCTCCAGCAGCAATCGGTGTTCGTCTAAGCGACAATGTATTTGCGCGATGTCACAATCGCAACTACGCGCCATCCTGTAGGTAGGATGACAAGACGTCCGCTCGGTTTGAGTGTCGAGCGACGAATCCTGATGAGACATATAATAATATCACCTTGAGATAATATCAAGAAGATAAAATTATTCATCAGTAACACAGGTAAATAACTAATTGTAATGTGCGTGACGTACTTACAAGAAGTTGTCTCATCCATTCAATCGATAGTTCGGTTCGAGACCCGAGTGGTACTTACTAAAATAAATAGACTGTCGGAAAGTAATAATACTAAGCTTGTGAATAAATGCATTCTGATTGAATAATAAAAAATAAAAATATATAGATACTTTGAATATATACTATAGCGACATCTATCATACGATGATAACTTATACAGAAGTTTCGAGACGAATCAGCTCAGGCGGAAGAAATGGCCCGGTGGCCGAGCGGAAAAATTACCTGGGCAAAAATGGTTGGTTTAAAAGGTCCACGGTTCGCATCCCGCTACTGCCGATATTTTTTGTGAATGAATTGACTCGTTTAAAGAATTTTATGTATAGTATATGTATATTTAATTACTTATGATATCTATTAAAAATTATAATGCTTTTCACTTGTTTGCCCTAAGTAACCGATTGCTTGTTTCTTCTTTCAGCGATTTTAAGCATTTCTTCGCTCTTGGCACCACATATTTTCGCAATACTCATGTAATAACCAATTGTACACATCAAGCCTAATTTGTACATGAAAAATGTATCTGAAGGTAAGAAAAGTAAGAAACTTAAGTTTTTTTTAGTTACAAAGCTTTAAGTAAAGTTGTGAAGTCACTTGGTTGGGATGGAGCTTCGCCAATTTGCAAATTTATTCGTGAAATTTTTTAACTCGACTTCCGCCGGCGTCATGAAAGTCGATGGGGAAGCGATTCAATGCTGGAGTTAATGCCGCGAAAATGTCGTTTCGCTGAAACTTTCAGGAGTTTCAGGACTTCCTCTCGTTCAATCTTTCGAAGGGAGACCAGAGAGCCAGAAAATCGTCTGAAGAATATTTTTTGGTGTCGCTGAGGGCGCATAGAGAAGAACACTGCCAGATGACGAGCAGGACGATATATTTTTATTTTATGTAAGCACATACAGAAGAATACCGTTAGATTGTGATAGTGATGCTGAAGTCTCATCTGTGGATAATATGTCGCTCAACATGCTACATATGGCTCAACGTCACATGTGAAGTGTTGATCCGCCAACATCAACATAGACTAAGTCTGACATTCACGCATCATCATTATTTTTACAGGAATTTACTATGAATGGGTGGTCTTCACGAGACGACTTTCATCTACCACCAATTTAAATTAATAGGCTGGCATTTTACGGGTGAGGGATCAAATTCACACCAACCGGGGGTATTTTAGAGATCAGAAATCGATTAAGAATCCATTTTTTTAAATCTTCGTCGGGGATTGAACCCACGACCTTTGGCTTGCAAAGCAAACGCCTTGACCGGCAAAATTAGATCTCTTCAAAAAACAGATAAATATACACTTGGAATCTCTCCAACTTGCACACAAACATAAACACAGTTACTATGAATGAGTGGTCTTCACGGGATGAATTTCGTCTACCATCAATTTCGATTAATATGCTATGACTGGAATTTCACGGTGAGGAGTCAAATTCACACCGACCGGGGGTTTTAAATAGCTTAGAAATCGATTATTATATATATTTCCTAATCTCCATCGGAGATCGAATCCACAGCCTTTGGTTTGGTAAGCAAACACTTTAACCACTAAGCTATACTCGCCGGCACTATGTTATGCAATACAGTTTAAGAGATAAAAATATTTAATTAATTATTGGGGTATATTTAACCGTGTCGGAAACAACAGGGTCAGATCCTGTCTGCTCAGAAATGGGCGACGTCGATGGCGTTACTCTCTGCCATCATCAGGTCTTCCTGGTTGCAGCTACTCGGACACAGCGCACACTCCAGAAGGTGGGACAGGAGTTGGGGTCATCTTCTCGGTTGACGATTTTGTGGCAATGGCAGTCAAAATATTGGTCCGGAGTAATTCAACAAACATGGCTAAACTCAAAAGCCACAATACCAAATACGGTTGTGAATACCTACGAAATTGTACTTCTGTCAAATTATGGTAAAAATAATAACTGGCTAGGTTAGGTTAGGTTAGGTTAAAGTAGATAAGGTTATATTATATCATATTAAGTAAGGTTAGTGTTCAAAACGTTATTTTGAAGATAACTGTGTTGTATTAAACATCCAAAAGTCTTCAAATTAATTGTTATAATCAACTCTTTATCTTAGATTCATTCAGTCAGGTGCGACACAGGGCATTTTTCCACTATACAAATTGAGGGGATCAATGTCCGAAACAACAAGTATCGAGGAATTCACGGTGTACGAAATTATATGTATTAGTAATATTAATATTAATATGGAATGCTTACGCATCGATACGGAGCACGGACCATACCAATAATCTGCCACTCTATGTGGATTGAAGGGATCAAGGTTCATAAGCGGTATCGAGGAATGTGCAGTGTATGATATTCAATCAATTAATAATTCTTTTAAAACTGCTTACTCATATTGTAAATTAGGGTATAAAAAGGGGACTCGTATTAAATAAATTAGTATTAACTCATCTACGGTTTTTGGTCTTATCCTCAGTGTCGGAAACTTGGTATTCCGGCATCACCATACAGCTGATGCTGTAATTTCGGGACTGCGATCTCGGTTCCGTTGACTATAAAAAAATGATATTATAAAGCAAAAAACTACCACTCACTAACTGATGGATTTTAATACTGATATTGAATATTAAAAAAACTTACTAAATAAGATTTCAATGTTATCAGTAGAATGCACATTTTTTATTTGGTAAATTTAGTTTTTGTCAGAGATTGAACTTACGACGTCTCGCATTGCAACTGAACTTTTTAACTCTCAGTCATAACCGGAGAGTTATTTCAGCCGATTCAGCAACTAAAACTTCAGCCTTCCACAGACTTCCTGGCTCTATGACGCAAGGAGAGGAAATGAAAATCATGAAAAGTTTCCACAAGTGGTATCTTCGAGTGGGGAAAAAGCACTCGACTATCATGCAAATAGTCTTAAGTTCGAATCTCAAGAAAGCTTCATTTCATTTATTTATTTGACAAAACATACTATCAACAAGATATTATATTATTCTGTACAAAGACTAGAGGCCTTTGAGATGTGGTCATACAGTAGAATTTTGGAATTTCCTGAAGAGACCACGTCACGAACAATGAGGTCCTCAGCATAATCAAGGAGGATAGGAAACTAGTAAAAACGACCTAAGAGAGGCGAGCCCGATAAATAAGTCAAATCATGCGCCACGAAAGTCTTGTTCACGACATTGTGGAAGGGTGGGTTGAGGGTAGAAACTGTATAGGGCGCCTTAGACGGGAGTATTTGCAGCAAGTGTTCGAGGACATGAGCTGCAGCTCTTATGCTGAGCTGAAGTGGACTGCAGAGGATCGAGAGGAGTGGAGATCGAGATGCAAGATTTTGTTGCTGCAAACCAATACACCGGATTGAAACTACGAAGAAGACTATCAACAGACCGTAATGGATAAATTAAATTTGTGAATTATATGAGCCATTTTTTAGTATAGCTTAGCGCTGCATGTGGAATGTTGAACCGTTAACGTCATACACTACATCAATTATGGATCATCCATTTTGTATGTGGAATCACCGTGAGTGGCTTGTGTTCACGGGATGGTTTTTTTCTACGGTTAATACAATATTTGATTAATAGACTATGACTGACATTTAACGAGTAAAGGATCAAATTCACACCAACCTAGAGCATTTATATATATTTTTTTGTAAACACATAAAAGAAAACACTGAAAAATAGTGCTTGAGAAATCCTCATCGGTAAATTCTATGACGCGAATAATTTTACAGCCTTAACGCTGCATGTGAATAAAATGATTCGACAACGTCATAGATTACAGCCTGGCATTCACGCATCATCCATTTTTGGCAGTAATACACTATGACTTACATTTCTACGAATGAACGATCAAATTCATAAGTATTTATGCAGATAAAAAATAAAATAAAAATAATATTAGAATCAAACTTGTTATCTCTAGCATTGCTTAGCAAACGATTTACCTCTTAGCCTTACCTGTTAACAAAAAACTGAATGCGCAATATCTGGGACTAGAATTTATTTTCATCAAAAACAATAATTTTCATGCTTCGAAATAAAGACCATGGTCGCTAATAAAAAATAAGAAATTTATCGCAAAAATAAATCACTTATGTGATATAAATAGAATATTTGCTCGTTGCTTGTTATACCTTTAAAAGCATTAAAAAAACTTATAAATTTTCTTACTCTTATAAAACCTAGGAAATCGATATTAAAAGTTGAATGAGAATAATATTCTATACAATTGTATTAAATTGTTCAGCCGATTTCAGTAAAAAACTTTCAGCTAGTTATAAAGTTTGTATGAAAAAATAATAATCAATTCCAGACTTATACTGAATGCCTCTCACGCCCGTGAAAGCTTTATTTTGAAACTTAAGGTTATTTTGTGAGCTTCGAGTTAAACACCTGACCTCCTTGAAAATATCGATTTGTGCCCACAACGTATATCTGTGATACTATTTCAATGTGGCAAGGTGAAAAAAAACATGTTAAATATATAAAATAATAAATATATACTGGTACTAGTAGTATCTAAGACATTTATCTGATACTCTCAATATTTAGACTGGAAGGTCCTAAATGGTGGCTCAACGCAAAATCTCAACAACAAAAACCTTGTTCGCTCCACAACTAGAGCATACGGTCGCCACTTACTTCTGCCAGCTTTTGTTATCTTTTCATTGTGTTTAAACTATTCTATGATAAACCTGAATAACGCCTTATTTTGTGAACGGTAACACTTTGCTCATGCGGAAGGCGGAGGATCGAAGATTACTTTGAAAATCATGTTATTGTCCGCCATCTAACGTTTTTTTCTAACTAGTGTTATTTCGTGAATGGCCGTTCAACAGTGGACGGACACAGGCTGATGATGATGATGATGATGATCCTGAAACGCCGTCTCCAAGGATATACTATTCATAGTTTCCGATACGCAACATAAAAAAAAACAGCTTTAGTATGCGATGCGTATTTTGGTTTTGACCTTTATATATATGTTTAAAAGAAAATAGAGTGATAAACTCGACGCTACAAAGTCAATATAATTTATTTCTAAGAAGTATCACCTCAACACAATTATACTGGCAAGTATAGCCTAGTGGTTAGGTGTTTGTTTATCATACCAAAGATTTTGGGTTCAATCAAAAATTCGATTAAAATAAAATAATTTTAATCGACTTTATAGCTTCTTAAATGTCTCTCGTTGGTGTGAATATGATCTCTCACCTGTAAAATATCAGTCATAGACTTTGAATTTAAAAAAGATATAAAAAAAATCTCGTGAATATCATTTATAGTGAATTCCTGTATATTTTTTTTAAATTAAACACATACAGGAGAATACCGATAGATGTTGATAGTAATTCTGAAGTCTCATCTGTGGAATTCTATGACGCTTATCATGGTGTAATATGGCTAAAAGCTGCATGTGGAGTGTTGATCCGCCAACGTAATTTACTACAACCCGAGATTCACGCATCATCCTTTATTATTACAGGAATTTACTATGAATGGGTGGTCTTCACGGGACGATTTTCGTCTACCACCAATTTTAATTAATAGGCTATGACTGGAATTTTATGGGTGATGGATCAAATTCTCACCAACCGGGGGTATTTTAGACTTCATAAATCGATTAAAAATCCTCTTTTTTTTAATCTCCTTCGGGGATCGAACCCATGACCATTGGCTTGCAAAGCAAACGCTTTGACCATTGAGCTATGACCGCCGGCAAAAATTGCTGTTGTTTGAATGTCAGGCTGTAGTTTATGACGTTAAAGGATCAACACTGCTGAAGCACATGCAGCGCTTAGACATTTTAAAGAAATGCAACCGTCATAGAATCCACTGGTGGGATTTCTACATCACCATCTGACGATATTATCCTGTACGAGAATGTGTGAACAAAAAAAGGCGTCACCCATAAGCGGTCACCATCCAAATACGATCAACGTCAAATGCTCTTTAAATAGCTTCTGACATCCTCCTCTCTAAGTTAGTTATATAATTGCGCGGTGGCACGATAATAAGCAGATTAACAACAAAAATACTTTTTCTGAAGCACACATATTTCGATAACTTTACAAACTTCTGGCCAGGACCTAGTCACAGAATTCAGGCCGGGCCAACGTTAATATGATCGCCGCCGTCGGCACACAACCGAATGGGCGCCGGGGTCGGTGACACCCAGCGCCAAAAACAGTGATCCATGTAACAAGTCCTCCTAACGGAATTACAAAATGACAGCACATGCGTGTCCCATCGAACGAAAATAAGAGGTTTTTGATACCAGTCAGCAAGGGCCCTATCACGCTAATGTCACATGATACAAAATTCTATATTCGATGGTAAGAATCGTACCCTTTTAAAATTATGCGTAGGTTTGTTATGTAATATCAAAGTTTCGCTGAATATTTCGATTCTGTCGCTGAAAAATGTTTTTCAGGAGTTCTTGCCTTGAAAATTATTTCTAGAAATGTCAACGAAGTGTCAACAATCGGTTTCTTTAAAGTTTGACAAGTATTACGATTGAAATTTAACTGTATTTATATTTAACTGTATTTATATTTAACTGTATTTATATTTAACTGTATTTATTTGATATAATTAAATATTTTAAGTAACTGTGTCAATTACTATGACTGTTTTTTTTACAACAATTTAAAATCATATTTCTAATTCATTGCCGGCAAGTATAGCTCAATGGTCAAAGCGTTTGTTTTGCAAGCCAAGGGCCGTGGTTTCCATCTCCGACGGAGATTAAAAAAAATATTTTTAATCGATTTTTGAGCTCTAAAATCCCTGGTTGGTGCGAATTTGATTCCTCGACCCGTAAAATGCTAGTCATAGTTTATTAATTAAAATTGGTGGTAGATGAAAGGCATCTCATAAAGACCACCCATTCATAGTAAATTCCTGTAATAGTAAGAATGATGCGTGAATGTCGGGTTGTATTATATGACGTTGGCGGATCAACAACACTCCACATGCAGCCCTCAACCATATTTAACATAATAAGCGTCGTAGAACCCACATATGAGAATACTTGCGTGTTTATATAGGGCAAGGTTTGAGTGAGTATGTGGGTATATTCACAACCTAATTTCAAACAATCATTTATTTTAATTTCAATATTATGGAATTCCACCAAGAATTCTTGAACGAAAAAATCTAAAAAATTAAATGAATTATAAAAACTATAGAGTTCTGGAGGAATTTATTGAGTGTTCCGGAACCGAGATCGCGGTCCCGAAATTACAGCGTCAGCTAAATGGTCGACGCCAAAATACCAAGGTTCCGGCGCTGAGGATAAGTCCAAAGACCGGACTTGAATTGGTACTGATTTATTTGATAACATATCTCTTTTTATATCTTAGTTTACAACATGAGTAAGCATTCTGTATTTTATAAAATTAATATTCATAAATCGATTTTTAAGCTTTTTTTTGGAATATTATTTCACATTATGGCAGAATATTATGATGGTCACTGCTATAGATCATTGACTATGAATCGACAAATTTATTAATTGAGTATAATTTGACAAATAAGACAAATGGATGTCTTTTACAAAATAATTATGTTTAAATAACGTTTTGAACACAGAGGACCAAGAAACCAAATGTATTTTGATACCGCTCACCGAAGAGGACCCTAAAAGGAGGAAACTATTGCTTAAACTATTTATCATCGTATTATGAATAAATTAAATGATGACTGATTGAATAATAAAAAATAAAAATATACATACTTTGAATATAACAGCGTGTTCAAGTGCTGGGATAATAAATTAATTAACTTCATAAATATATTTAACGAGCTCGGCTTTAGAAGAGAAGAATATTTAAGCACACCATGCCGAGTCGGCTGAAGGGATGAGAAACCATGAGGCTCGAGAATAAATCCGCGGTTCGCATGAAACCACCTAGTTCCTTTTTTATGAAACTACTGGCGCGTTGAAAAAACTACAATAGTATATGTATATTTAATTAATAGTGTATAAAATAAATCGATTTTATAACCATAAATTATTAAATCGTTTTGGAAATATTAAGAATTAAAGTGGCAGAATTATTTTGATGGATCACATTGAACACTGTTTCACCCGACTGTATGAATCGAAAGTATTTCTAAGATAGAGATTTTGAGTATAATTTGACAAATAAGACAATTGGATGTTTTTTATAAAATAATTATGTTCAAATAACGTTTTGAACACAGAGGGACCCAAGAATGAGAAATGTGTTTTGATAAAGCACACCAAAGAGGACCCTAAAAGGAGGAACTATTGCATAAACTATTTTTAAGTAATGTATAAATAAATTAAAGGTGTCGGAGTCGCACAGAAGAATACGCGGCATTATCAAATTTCTACTTTAGAGTTAACAGCGTGTTTAAGTGCTGGGATAATAAATTAATTAACTTCATAAATATATTTAACGAGCTCGGCTTTAGAAGTAAAGAATATTTAAGCACACCATAAACTCTTACGTCGAAACGAAGGGATGAGAAACCATGAGGCTCGAGAATAAATCATGGCAAACTTTGCATGAAACCACTCAGTTTTCTTTTTGTATGAAACCACTAAGGTTTGTAAAAAAACTACAATATAACTGCATTCTACGAGTATGAGTACATAAGGCTCAAGTTTATTACCATATAAAAATATTAATAACATTATACATATTAGATTGTCCTGGAAGCAATTTCGTATTTTTTTCACTGCTTATTTCATACGTTAGTATATTTCAATAGTTCATAAAACAAAGTTTGTTTGTGTAAGAGTTTCAATTATTTTGGTATCCTTTCAAATAAGGAAAGTGAAAATAAGCTTTTTCGGCATATAATGCTTTTATTTATTTATATTAGTATAATGTTGGGTGACACGTTGCTTACCGAGTGTCGTTGGTTTTGTTCACGTTAATGTCGAATAAATATTTCGATAGTTGATAAAGCAAGACTGTGTGACTAGAGTGGACATGAGTTCGAAATGAGCATGTTCGGGGTTAATTTCGGGTGGCCCCCATACCTGAAAAGGTAAGGAAAAACCGCCTTAGATGGTATGGGCATGTGACACGGAGAGATGAGGACCACATGGTGAAGAGATCCCTCAACATACCCACGCTGAGAAGAAGACCTGGAAGACCACAGGCAACCTGGACTGCAACTGTAAACAAGGATCTGAAAACTCTGGGTTTGACCGAGAATGCAACGCAGGACAGACAGACATGGCGAGAGCTGACCCCAGTTGATGTGAAATGGCGAGGCTAAAGAAGAAGAAGACATGATAAAGCAAGACTATCTTGTTAAAAAAATCAATTAATTCTAGGTAGTAGTTTTAGATTGGTGCCCTTTCAAATATTAGGAGCGGCGAAAAGAGGTGACGGTTTTCGTCGTTGTTTTGAAAAATAATTAAAAATGATAAATAGTAGATCTTAAGTCGTTTGTTGAGCTTCCCTTCAAGTTGCGGTGTCTCTCATCCGATTGTTTGTTCATCTCTGCCGGAGAATTATAGAGAACAAGGAGAGGAAGAGATATTCGAGACGATGATAATAAGTTGCGGCCCAAGGCGTAAGGATTTAACGACAAACATCAGTTACTTAGTGTTGCCATACTGCCATGAAGATTGGGGAAAACAAGGAAAACAAAGGGAAAAATGTATGGACAAAGCAACAAAATAATATATATATATATAAACGTGTCGGAAACAACAGGGTCAGATCCTGTCTGCCCAGAAGTGGGTGACGTCGATGGCGTTACTCCCGGCCATCATCAAGTCTTCTTGGGTGCAGCTGCTCGGACACTCCAGAAGGTGGGACAGGGTTTGCTCCACGAAACAGTCACATTCAGTCGGTCCGCTGTAAAACTGCCAGGCTTTCATTTGTGTATGGGAACCTCTACGTGTTGCCCCCTTGAAACGGTTATTAACAATGCCCGGTCTATTACGGAATCTTTCTACTACGGAAACAACAACAACAACAAAATAATAATACTTGAATGCATAAATACACTGACCGAGTTTGTTGAAAAAAATGAACACGGTGTGTAATGTTTTTGGTTCGATTCCTCGATGAGAGATTTTATATTGTACTTGCTGTATGCACTGGATGTGCTTTCCACGTAGGCATCTACCGGTGATCCGGTGCTCCACCGCAGAGAACCAGTCTTCTGTAGCCTAGCCATTTCCCATCATCTGGGGTCGGTTCTCCTTGTGGACATTCGCTATGTCTGTCTGTCCTGCGTTGCATTCTCGGTCAAACCCTTTCAAAAGTTTTCAGATCCTTGCTTACAGTTGCAGTCCAGGTTGCCTGCGGTCTTCCAAGTCTTCTTCTCAGTGTGGGTATGTTGAGGGTTCTCTTCACCATGTGATCCTCATCTCTCCGTGTCACATGCCCATACCATCTTAGGCGGTTTCCCTTATCTTTTCAGGCAAAGTGGTTGCTCAAAATATTGATTTATAATTTCTTTCTATTATATTTAAATTTAAATATTAGATGTACTAGTCAGGAATCATTCTAAATATTCTTGATCATGTATGTTTTAAAAATTTTGAACTTGTTAGCTTGTTTTAAAAAAAATATCGCATAAAATAAGTTGACGTCCCCCGTCATTAAAAAAACGACAAGTCGCGGGTTCGTCACATGGCCGCGTGGAGGAAGAATGCAGGAGCAGATCACAAAGCAAAATAACTTTTTTTTGAAGCACTATTCGCATTTATTTTGAATAATGACTTGATTTTCTTGTCCGACCGCTACACGACATTTCCAAGATAATCACGGCAAAAAAAAACCAGCTAAAGATGACAGTTTAACCAGCATGAAATGGAACAACTGTCATAACAAATAAAAAGGCGTACGCAAGCGCCGTTTAATTTTATATAAAATTAAGACTAACATTATTAGATGCGCATGTCAAGCGAGCGAACAAAAATAAAAGACCAAGGATCGTTCTTCGAGGCTATATCAAGCTGATATCAAAGTGAATAGGCATAAACGTAACTAAAGTAATATCTTACTACTATATTTATACATGAAGACGTATATAACGTAAGGCTTAATCGCGTGTACATAAATCTTTCAAATAAACATGTACAAGTGTACATAAGGGCTTTCGCGAGGGAGCATCAAATGTTATATTTCGCGTAAACCGAATTACTCGATCTCTTCACTTACAGTGTTTCCTCATCGTTCACTCTTCCCAGTGGTTCTAAAACATCGATCCGCGAGGACGGTATCGGTGCCGATGTCAATCACAAATCAGGGGAACATGTGAGAGGAATGCGTAGTGACAATGAAGAAGAAAGAGACGAAAATGGAGAAGATATGAGTGAAGAAAAAGGTGAAGAAGAAGAAAATGAAGAATTGAGAAGAAGAAGACAAATACAAATTGAGGAGAAGAATAAGAAGAGGAATTGAGAAAAAGAAGATGATGAATTACGAAGAAGAAGAAGAAGAGCAGGTAGAAGAAGAAGAATTAATTAGGAGGAGGAGAAGAAGAAGAAGAGGGAGAAGAAGAAGAAAATAAATGTTATAGAGAAAGTTACTAAAAAGAATATTACATTGAAAATATATAAAATTGAAATTAGGAAAGTTATAGAAAAAAGATGTAAAATATTGATTACAAGAAAAGTAAGGTTTTTTGTGAAAAAATAATCTCAACAGTCGTAGATGAAGTCAATTTAACCCTTAGTATCAATATACTGACATTCCTCGTCAAATAAAATGTGACTCTAGGTCACCGGGATCGTCATCGGGACGCGTGATGAATGGATGAGGAGCAAGTAGCCAGAGAAAGAACTCACAGAGAAGCACATTGATATATATTTTAGATAAAAAGAACTGACTGATTTCGGTGTTTTGCCCGGGACACAAACAGTGTACCTGACAGTGCCCGGGCGGAAAGTGACTCGGGCCTCGTAGTAAAAGTCGCAGCGCCCGAAGATCACATATCGGCCATTTCTGGAACTGTTCGCTCTCACATGACAGGTAGCTGTCAAAATCAATGAAAAAAATGGCGCCTGCAAACGCTGCATTTTATATTAACTTAAATCTAAAACTTAGACTTATATTTTCATATATGCTCGTCAGACGAGCAAAAAAAAAGTAATGGACAAAAGATCGCATATCAAGGCTTTTTGGTACCAGCCTATACGGACTATATCGAGTTGATATGATGAAGCTCCAAGACATGCTCTACGACCTCAATGAAGCGTCGAACAAAATTGGTCTGAAAATGAACATGGATAAAACAAAAGCCATGATTAATAGTCATATTTCACAGACCTTCGATCCTATTTCCATTGGAGGAACAGAAATAGAGGTTGTAAACGACTATACCTATCTGGGACAAGTAATACAACTAGGGCGAAATAACTTCTCAAAAGAAATCGACAGGCGCATACAACTGGGATGGGCAGCATTTGGAAAACTAAAGTACATTTTTAAAGCGAAAATTCCGCAATGCCTTAAAACTAAGGCGTTTAACCAATGCATCCTCCCTGTATTAACTTATGGCGCAGAGACGTGGAATCTGACAGCAAGTCTTACCCATAAAATAAAAGTCACCCAGCGTGCTATGGAGAGATCCATGCTCGGAGTGTCGCTAAAAGATAGAATCCGAAACGAGGAAATACGCAGAATAACTCAAGTGGTGGATGCTACCCAACGAATAGGCACACTCAAGTGGCAATGGGCAGGACATATCTGTCGAAGAGAAGACGGTCGATGTGGTAGAAAAGTATTGGAATGGCGCCCAAGAACTGGCAAACGAAGCATTGGCCGACCCCCTACAAGATGGACTGACGATATAAGAAGAATAGCGGGAGTGACCTGGATGCGGAAGGCGGAGGATCGAAGAGGATGGAGACCCATGCGGGAGGCCTACGTTCAACAGTGGACGGACACAGGCCGATGATGAGGATGATCGAGTTGATATCTATACATAAGTGTTCCGTGGTTCTATAAAGGTTACGAATCACTGCTTCACTAGTCTCTTTTCCTTCTGGCGTCACGTCGCATCAATTCTAAAATGAATGGGACATTAATTTTAGAATTGAATTACGCGGAATGCTTCATATAGATTAGATGTATCGTTTACGCTTACGCGATAAAATAAAGGAGCCGTAAGCGTGCAGGGCCGAACCTATCTTTGGGGCGTTTTCGCATCGCGAATCGGGCATCATAATTTGAAGGGCGCCTGAAAATATTATCATTATATTTCCATATATGCACTTTTAACTGTCAGCTGACATGGTCCACGCTTAATCTCATGTCAGTTCAGCCTCCGAGAGCTCCGCGAAATACATTCCAAGCGTATTTTCCAATAGTTTTTCCAGCACTTTATTTGCTGGCGGGTATATCTCAATGGTCAAAGCGTTTGCTTTGCAAGCCAAAGGTCGTGGGTTCGATCCACAACGGAGATTTAAAAAAAGGATTTTGAATCGATTTCTGAGCTCTACAATACACCCCACAGTTGGTGTGAATTTGATCATTCACCCGTAAAATACTAGTTATAGTCTATTAATTAAAATTGGTGGTAGATGAAAGTCGTCCCGTGAAGACGTATTCATAGTAAATTTCTGTAATAATAAGGATGATGCTTGAATCTCGGGCTGTAGTCTATAACGTTGGCGGATCAACGCTCCACATGCATCGCTTAGCCATATGCTCTATGGTAAGCGTTACTCCACAGATGAGACTTCACAATTACTATTACCATCTGCCGGTATTCTACTGTATGTGTTTACATAAAAAAAGTTGGATGTGGTTAATAATCAAATATGTTCACCGATACTTCATGAAATAAATCATTAATATGCTTTTATTGATACATGCCAATGCTTTATATAATACAAATATATACGAACATCCGCTTACTAGACGATTTTCGTCATCAAGTGAAGACCACCCTTTCATAGTAAATTGCTGTAACAATTAAGGATGATACGTGAATCTTAGACTGTCTATGACGTTGGCGGATCAACACACGATGAAGTAAGGACGTTGATAACCGGTTGTGATTTAAGCGGTTTATTGTGACGACCATACTCTCCAGCTACAGGAGCATATATGTAACTGTAATCTACTCTCACGTATTAAAAAATTGTAAAAACTCTAATCCTGAAAGAAATAGTTTTTTACTTACTAAACTATAAAAAACGAAAAAATAATTTTACCGTTTCACAAATGGACGGGTTATCTCAAACACTAAATGATTAATTCGAATCGCTCAACCTACGACATTTAAATTCAAATATTAAGTTATGTTCTGGGTGCTGATAAGAGATGCTAAAGTAATTACTTAAAAGCTAAGGTAATATTATATTGAAACGTACAAAAGCATAAGTGTCGGTTTGATGCAGTATGTTGATTTGCACGTTAAGAAACGTTAAGCTGATGCTTTTTAAAGCCTTCTGTCAATCTTTCTACACATGCGGCCTGTGGGCTGGCTATACTCAGAAGGTCTACAGTGCACTCCGGGTCAAGTATAACAACGCTTTCTGAATGTTGTTGGGTCTGCCGCGATACTGCAGTGCCTCAGGCATGTTGACGGAGGGCGAGTTCATGGCTTCCATGCCATAATAAGGAAGCGTCGCGCTTCACTGAATAGTAGTTTTTAAATTGTTAATTGTTATTTATTACCTTTTATTTTCATTTTATATGTATGAAATTCTAATTTTTATGGCTCTGGTGGCTGAATAAATAAAATTATTCTTATTATCCTGATTCGATCCTGCTTTACGCGAAGCAATATTTCATAATGTGATGTAACGATATCATCTGCACGGAATATACTGAAGCGTCTGAAAGTGTATCAAACGCGCTCGAATCAGACAAACGGGGATAGCTTTTGATGTTTGAGTTAAGGATCATGAAATATGGGCCGAACGGAATATGAAATAAAACAAACTGCTTTATGACAACTTGGAATTATGACATCGTATTCCTCTTAACTCTTATGTGGACAATTTCATATGGCATCTCTTTTTATAGGATTTATACGATTACGTACAGAATAATTAAATACTCTAATAGAACGTTTATGTGTAACATGTAAAATTTTGAAAAATTGTGGATGAGAATCAACTCAGTCGAGCTTTTTTAAATTTGGCAAAAAAATACATAACATTATCAAGTATGTTAATACACAATTTCACGCAAATATATTAGTATACACATAGACATAAAAGATGATATCAGCTTGATATAGTCTATGCAGACTAGTGCCAAAAACATGCAAAATATTACAATTTCTTGTATATGTAAATTATTTCAGTGAATATTATTTCAGTATTGAGAACTTATTTCCGAAACAAAGGTGGAATATTGTAAAGGTTGAGAAGCGTATTTGTAGAGGAACTGTGTGATGCAGATAAAACCCAACATGTTAAACACAACTGGAATGTAGAACAATGCATGGATACGGACACGGATATACTTCTCTGGAACGCAAAGATTAAAATATTGAAAAATTTCCCGATATATAAATGTATATATGTACTCGTGAGCGAATCACTTGGTGAAAATCCTCCCTGTCCCGTCCTGTTACTGGACGCACGCAAAAAGCTACTTATTAGAGAGTAGCTGAAGGCCTTCCCGTGATTCTGGGTGCATCATTTAGATGTCAAATAGACCTCAGTCTAAGGCTGCAAAGTAAGTATACTACAGCGAGTGTGTCTTTCTTTGGTAACACGTTGCTAACCACGAAATACGTGGGAATGGAGAAGTCCATGCAGGATAGCACAGCAGATTGAAGCTATTAGGCTCATAAATCTCCACTATTCACTGAGACCCTGTCACACCTTCTTGAGTGTGCGCTGTGTCCAAGTACCCGCACCCAGGAAGACCTGATGATGGCCGGAAGTAACGCCATCGACGTCGCTCACTTCTGGGCAGACAGGATTTGACCCTGTTGTTTCCGACATGATTATATATATATATATCTCCACTAGAACACCTGAAAACTCTCGTTGATGATGATATGACGTTGTTATGATGGCTATTATTACTTAAAAATACAGTTAAGAACATTATATTTATTTAAAATTTGAAAAATTTTAAGTCAAAGTTGGCGAAAAATGATTAAAATCTCAGTTTCGCTTCCATTTAAAATTAATTTAATCCGAGCTCTAAAATGCTAATTTCACTGTCACGTACACTTTGCGTACTTGGCCAGGTAATATAATTCGGCGAAACTATTCAGGGAACATGCAAAATAGATTAAAAAAACATTCCAAGTCGCCGGCGAAAGTTGTCCTGAAAATATGTAGAAAAAATCCTGAAAGAATCCGAAGCGAAAATATTAAAATTCTCTCTCGCTAGAGAAAACGCAGCGCGACAAACTTTTTAAGTAATTCCACATCACTTATAATTTCTTACTTTGCTGGATTACTTTCTCATAAAGATGTAACAGTCGTATACTTGCATACATTTTCAGAACATTAAATAATATTATGTGGAATTGTGGTGACATCAGCGTGATGTAGTCCTCGCTTACTGTTACCGAAAACCTCGATAAACGACCTTTCGTCTCTTATTTCGGGTCGCTTGTCGTGCATTTAGGTGCGCCGTCATATTGTCATTTTTGAACAGGTCCACTCACGTGTATGTTAGTGATAAACATCACCGCTCGTGGCGCTGAGCGAGATCCGTAGCGCCGGCGGCCCACATGTGAGTTGGTCCCCTTACCTTTGGCAAGGCAAGGTCCGCGTTACGGCCGCGCGGCATGTCATACCACGTGGTCACAAACTTGTAATGTTTTTAAAGTAAATATAATATATGCTTCTACAAGAAAGTCTTTGTCTGCTGCCCTGCTCCTCATCCTGCCCTCGCGCAACGTAATTACGCCCCTCTTTTTGAGAGAGGAGGATGTTAGTGGCTTTTGAGGTGAGACGTATGTGCCAAAAATCTTTTCTACGATATTTCAACCACCATTGCAGGGTTTGATGATTTGACAAGAGTTAGTGTCTTCAGGTAGTTTACCCATAAGCTAAATGTAGCTTGGCGCGGCGCTTTTAATGACATATTATACTCATTTAATTTAGTTTCGAACCCAAGTTTCCCTTGTGTCACCCCCTTCTAGACTTCAGAGCACATTCTCTGGGACTGTCAGTTCTTTTTATTGTTGTTCGAGGGAATCGCCTCTACCCTATCAGTTATGCAGACTCTGTGGCCACCAAAAATATTTCCACGCATTTACCATTTTCGCTTCGATGAGAGAATATTTCTTCCATCTCCATCTCTTTTAAGCCCGTGAATGCGATTGTAATCTCTTTCACAGGATCTTTATTTTAAGCACTTCTGTGCAGTGGCCACAATTGTCAGAGGGGACTCCCACTAGATTTACCAGGTTCTAACTGACCATGATCTGCACGAGCGCATCATTAAGGAAACTTAACTATCCTCCGGTGTGATGCGAGTGTGACGTGGGTAAAATCCAAGCTAAACGTACCTCTTCGAACGTTATGTGAGATGGATCCATTCCAAGTCTTAAAATATTTCGTTGATCGGAATTTTTTAAGGGGATCAAGTGATTAACGCGACGGTCCAAAAGCATGGATCTTTTTTTCTAAAAAGTGTCTCAACCCGAATAACGACACTCTTTTAAACAACAAACTTTTTATTTCAATTTAATTTTCAATTATTATTTTTTCACTAACATTACAATTTAAAAAAAAAAACTCAATTCGTCACTGAAGTACAATCAAAATTAATAATAAAATAAAAAATACAATATATACAAATATAGTTACTTATGATTAAGCACTAAGAACGAAGCAATAAAGACAAGCAACAGAAGGTCCCAATGCTCATCAAACAGACAACGGTAACCTATTCAAGTTTTCTCCGCTTCTTCTATAGCTTAACTTCAGTGATTAAACGAGAACTGCGCTTACAATGTGCTATTGTCATTAGTGTATATAAATACGTATGTATGTTAATGAAATAATATATATATATATTTACGTTTGACATCTTTGCCTTTCGCAAATAAAAAAAACTTCATTTTTGTATTTGAGTCAATTCAAACAAGTGTGCTTTCAACGTCTTTCCATGAACACACAAATATTGACGTCAACTTTAAACTTTATTCATTGATGTAGAGAACAAAAAAAAAATTTCACGTGACTTCAAGGTACTTCACGTTTAATTATTTCGTTATTAATCGAGAAGAGCTAATTTTAGTCGTCAACATTGTCACACTTTGGCGTCGACGAAATGTTAAAAACAGCGTTAACCCTTTCGCATCGGTTGTCGATATATGCCGTCAAACATTCCCCGAGCATTGACATTTGTTGACGTGATATATCGTTTTGCTACTTTGAGTACTGATTGCGACATCTACAGTAGGAAATTGTAAGTGCAGTCATTCCCTTTATCAACCTACATGTGTTCTTTACAGGAGTCTGTAAGAAATGTACAAAAATATCGTTACGTTTCGTCACAGGAGCGATTTTTATGTAAACCACATGCGTCTATGCCACCAAATGTATGGAGTAACATAACGAACGTTTGTTAAATAAAATAGTTTTTTATGCATCATCTGATACATGAAAATAGGTCAGATAAGTACATTTATGCTCCAATTACTTGTGTTAGGCAAGAAAACATAGTTTGAAAAATTCACGCTATTTTGACAGTATAATTTGTATTCCACCGAGCCGTAACGAAAGGGTTAACACGTTATTGGAGTTATGTTCAATCTAAGAATATAATGAAAGTTCACTTTCGCAACATTTAGAAAGATCGAGAACTTTAACATATGTTATAAAATAAGATATGCGATAACAAACTAACATTTTGCCGGCGGGTATAGCTCAATGGTCAAAGCGTTTGCTTTGCAAGCCAAAGGTCGTGGGTTAAAAAAAAAAGGTTTTTTTATCGATTTATGATCTCTAAAATACCCGCTGTTGGTGTGAATTTGATCCCTCACCAGTAAAATGCCAGTCATAGCCTATTAATTAAAATTGGTGGTAGACAAAAGTCGTCCCGTGAAGACCACACATTCATAGTTAATTCTTGTAATAATAAAGATGCGTGAATCTCAGGCTGTAGTCTATGAAGTTGGCGGATCAACACTCAACATGCAGCGCTTAGCCATATGCTCCATGGTAAGCGTCATAGAATTCCACAGATGAGACTTCAGAATTATTATTAACATTTTTTGGTATTCTCATAAAAAAATGTTTTTTTCTCTTAACTCTCTCTCGTTCGCAATAATTTTGGACCATTGGTATGTATTGTGTTCTTGAAACGTTGTTTTTAATTGGATTGATAATATGGTGATATCCTCCTCTTCCATTTAGGACATCGATTAACTTGAGGAAAGATGTAGGATCAGGTTCACATTATAGACAACTTGTTTTTGTTTCACGATACATGTGTATTTGTCAATAACGTCGCCCGTTAAGGGCCGCCCTGAGGGACGGTCCTACCACGAGGACGGGCGAGTTGCGACTACTTGCCCGCTCTCACATTTCGGCGGTACCACCCGCCAAGAGGACAGTTGTACCAACTGTCAATGGACCAACTGTCATAACAATTATTTTGGCGTATGCAAACACCGCTTAACATTCGATGTAGATGTCACGCAAGCGAACCAAAATAATAGATAAAAGATCGCTTGTTGAGGCTTTACGGCATCGGCCTTAAGGAGCTATATCAAGCTGATATCAATGACTTATGTAATATGTTAACCAATTATATTGTTCTTTGTTCCAGATCTGGAGAGCTGATCCATGCGAATTCTGTTTGTGTCTGGATGGAGAGATGTTCTGCTGGTGGCAAGAATGCCCTCCAGCTGCTCCAGGACCTTGCCCCAGCTCCCAACCATATACACTATGCGGTAAGCGACTAAACATCTAGTGTCACTAGCCGGAGTAACAATACAAAGTAAGCCACATGTGTCAATGCCACCACATGTATGGAGTTACTTAAAGAACGTTTGTTAAATATAATAGTTTTTTATGCATCATCTGATAGCTTAAGGCTAGAAGAACCAATGTGATACATGAAAATAGGTCAGATAAGAACACTTAAGCTTCAAATACTAGTTGCAATAAAAAAAATGGTTTGAAAAATTCACGCCGTATCCACCGAGCCGTAACGGGTTAAATATCTTGTATTTATGCGATCAATTTTTCTAGATTATTATAGGATCTTATATTACAATCGTTAAATGTTACTAAATTTTTGTGTGTTTTTTTGTGTAAAATAAAATGCTAAAATGTTGTATTTCTTACAGGAAACTCCTCTTCAAACCTCGAAAGACCGCCTTCTCCCGTCTACCACAAGCCCAAGAAGACTTACAGAAAGAGCACAACAGCAGAGACCAGCACGTGGAAGTCTCACACCACACTTCCGATACCCAACAAGCCTCTCATCACCACAGTGCTCACAGAAAAACTCAACAGCGGAAACCCAACACCAGACCTATCAACAGCCACAAAAGTCAACTTCAACAGCTCAAACTTTGCTCGAAGTGCAACGAAATCATTGATCATTGATCAAAGCATCAACAACAAGTTTAAAAATGTCAAGAAAACACAACAATTCAAGCAACGATAAGAAGAACAAGAACAGCAAAGCTAAACAAGATGCTGTGAAGAGTTCTAATAATATCAATGCTACAGCTTATTATGCTTTTGAAGGCATCGATGATAGCGGAAAAGAATCTACGACTGCTTCAAGAAAGGATGCTGTTGATGAGGGCGAAGGTTTCGCAAGTCTGGTGGAGCAGAGTGGTGGAAAAGAAGTAAAACTGGTTGAGGCTAGTTACGTGTTTGGAACCGATGCTCCTAAGGCTGTCAGCAGAACTGGATGCATAGTTATGGGTGAGTTATTTTTCCATAAAAGTTTATATAAAATATAGAATATGGTTATACCTGTATACAGTAACATCCTCCTCTCTTTCAAAAAGGTGTTATTCCGTCGCATGATGGCAGGATGAGGAGCAGGTCAGCAAACAAAGACTTTATTATAGAAGCACATTGATATATATTTACGTTAAAACTTAACAAGCTTCCGGCCAGGCGGAATGACATGCCTCCGGGCGTAATGCGACTTCTCGGTCGTCAACACATAACTGACTCGTTCGACGGCGCTTAGGCTAACGCCCAGCGCTCAAGTGGCCATGTCTATAGCTAACACATCCGTGAGCGGACAAGCGAACAGAAAATAAGAGACGAAAGATTGTAAATCGAGGTTTTCGGTACCAGTCGGCAAGGGCTACATTGTGCTGATGTCAACAGATACAATGAAGAAAGCCACATTATTCATATATCTAACTCATTTAGATGAAATAAAATAATTACAAGAATTAAACTAAAAAACTACGACATTTGTTAGTTTTTTTTTTGGATATTATATGGTTAGGAAGAGTGATCCCACGAAGAACTCACTTAATTCCTATCCTTTACAAATTAAGTCACCAGAACGCTGACTGCTTTACTAACAGTACTGTGGTTTATAAATGAAGATGCCACGGAGATAGTAATCACTTTCTCGAGCGGCGTGCGTTCATTGGCATACCGTCCCTCGTCTATTACGATATTATATGGTAGCACATCGCACACTTCACGGAGGACCGTTCATCACTCAAACTGTCAGTTAGAAACTTTTTTTATCCGAATTTTTAGCTGAACTAATTTTGACCGGGAGTATTTAATGATAAATACTTACTTTAATGACATTAAACGGCCAACGACAATAGCACATGAAATGAACATCACGAAAAAAGTGTTTTCATATTAATTATTTTTACGATTGTGAATCTTGGCATCTCACCAAAAGCCAATTCAGCCGAATAATAGATTTTGAAAACAGATATGTGCGTGACTACTTGGTCGAGTAGTACGATGCTTTGGTCTTCCTGAGCGGACGAGGCAGCCTTCCATACTACAGTGTGTCAAAAGACAAAGGTGGACCTGGCTAGGACATGTGTTACGAATGCCGCATAAGAGCATAAACTACGGCTACCTTTTCTTCAAGTCCCCGGGTTTTCGCTGTCCTGGAAGACCGTCGGGATCTATGAACAGGCATTGTCAAAATGCTCCAGTTGAGGGAGCAGACATAGACAAGTAAAAATTAATTGACAACAGCATGATGTATCCCTTGCTGACTGGTACCGAAAACCTCGATATACAATCTTTCGTCTCTTATTTATGTTCGCTTGTCATACATTTATGTGTGCGCCATATTGGGACTAGTTATATAGACCGCCGCTGGTGGTGCCGGTGCGACAGCCCATCACGCCAGTTGTGTCCCGCCCGTCGGCGAGAGCATATTGTATTGTGGCTCGGCATAATGCTGTGACTAGGTCGAGCCCTAAATTTGTAAAGTTTTATCGTAAATATATGTCAATCTACTTCTGAACAAGTCTGTGTTATCAATCTGCTCCTAATCCTGCCATCACACGACTGAATAACAAACCTTTTGAGAGAGCGGAGGATGTTAGAATATTATCGTATATTCAACATAAAATCTACGGTTGTGTAGCATAGTTGCTATTAAATTAGTAGTAATAGTTGCGTGCGGCTGAACGTGTGGAGAAGCGCAACTGAGGGGAATACTTGGATTGCCCTGAAAGAGGACGTAGCCCCTGGACATGACCAAGGGTGGAATATATGGAGGTCCCTTAGCAGACTTCGGAACGGAGTATACAAGACGAGGACACAAATGAAAGCCTGGCAGTTTTACAGCGGACCGACTGAATGTGACTGCGGCGTGGAGCAGATCCTGTCACATCTTCTGGAGTGTGCGCTGTGTCCGAGTAGCTGCACCCCAGGAAGACCTGATGATGGCCGGGAGTAACGCCATCGACGTCGCCCACTTCTGGGCAGATAGGATCTGACCCTGTTGTTTCCGACGCGATTATAAATATATCGTATATTTCAATATGGCGAGGCATCGTTCAGTCATAACTATGCACGGGTTGTCCTTTATGACCATTAATTATAACTGGATTTAGTTTCGTGACTCTGGGCGAGGGGTCCGAGAGGGTCTAATTGAATTGTATTTTCACAATAAACTAACCGCGCAGATTCCGCGCGTAATCCGCCGAACAATTCAGCACGAACAGAGGATCATTCGGCATAATAGCATAAATTATGCCGTGGCTTACTGACGCCCACTAGGGACTGTGAATCAAACGTCCGGAATAATATTTTGGAACGACGCCATTTTGGCGATGCCATTTTGTGCATTGTGATGTGGCGCCATTTAATTGATATCAATTTAATAAAAAAAAATTTGAAATTATAAAAGAAAAGCATTAAAAATAACATTTAGACTAATATACATTGACATCCTCCTCTCTTAGTTCGTAATTGTATAACTGCCTGGAGACCGGGCGCCGTATTCGGTGAAACTCAGCGCCGCAAGTGGCGATCTATATAACTAGTCCTCCTAACGGCATTACAAAATGAAAAGACATGCGTGTCCGATGAGCGAATGAAAATAAGAGACGAAAGATTGTTTATCGAGGTTTTCGGTACCAGTCAGCAAGGACTATATCATGCTAATCTCACTATATTTAAATTTTGTTTTTTTCGTGTTATTATTTCAGAATCATATTAAATAAATGATGTAATGTTTTTTAAAAGAAATAAATAAAATTTAATTGAAAAATTGTTCGATTTCGACCGTTCGTGAATACATATTTGAAACGCCTAGGTTAATTTTTTTTTTTTTTTTTCTGATATTACCGAAAATATTTTTCTTTGTCATATAAAATTTCTGCATCGCTGCAAATTTTCCATACATTGCTCATTAATTAAGCTCAGCTGTCATTTCCACGTAAAAAGGAAACTATTCGTTTCACGGTACGTAGGGTCGAAATTCCTTTGAAGCTCGTCGGTTGTTATGACGTGGCGCGGCACGTTGTATGCTCCGCCGACGGATCGATTTTAATTAAATTGTCACGCGATTTTGAGCCAGCGTGCAATGCATATTAATTTCCACAAATTAAAATGGACGCAATATCACTTTCGAAAATGGAACTAATGGAAAATTCTGTTGCCGGTGAAAAAAATAATTTCAATATTGAATCCATTTATTTATGTAATCGCATGCAGGAGAGCACAGCAAGTCAAGACCAGTGCATTATATAACGCTCAGCCAGGGAGGTTAGACGCTGCATGCGGGAAACGTGTGTTGTTTTCGTGTTTGTATGTGGGTTGGGCAGATTGCAAGTGTATATTTATCTATTTTTGAAAAGATCAAGATTGTAGGAAGGAGGAAACACTGACACTGGAAGAACATTTTTAAAGCTTACCGGTGGCATTAAGGAATGAATTTTAGAAACTGACAGTTCTTGGTCGACACACATTAACCGTGTATGGATGTTCGGCAAGTGTATGAAGAGTTTGTCGGTTGTGGGTGGGTGCAGGAGGAATTAGTTCTTTAAGTTCCGAAGAGCAGTGACCGTGGTAATAACGGTAGAAAAGACTAAGTGAACCAATCTTACGCCCTGTGTTCCATTGATTGCAGGTTAGACGTAATAGTGTCATTGTTTGTCAAACGAATTGCTCTTCTTTGAACTGATTCAATTAAGTTTAGAAGGTATTTTGAGGCTCCAATCCAAAGGTGGTCGGATTTGTCCTTTATATAAAGGAAAAAGTTGTTTATCGTTGAAATACCTCAGTGATCTATAGATTACACCTAGTTTTTTGGAAGCGAGAGCAGTTTTATATGATACTTAATTGACTCGTAATATTTGACATTATTCTAGATTGATACTCCAAGGATGTTGATGGAGATTTATCAAAAATTAGGAAGTTTACTTTATAATGTTTATGAAAGAAAAGAAAAAATATATTTAAAAAAGATAAGGTAAAAAATAAATAGCAATAAATGCTCAATAAGCCGACGGTTAAAACAAATTTGCATAATTCGTGTCTGAACTGGGCTTCCCTCGCGTGGAATATATCAACATTCGAAGCAATGTAGTTGAACATTGTGATCAACAACTGATACGCATACAGAGTCACAGAAAACACCTATATTTTATATATACAAATATAAATGGATTTGAACCATGAACTTTGCACAGCATGTCTGTTTCCTTGTCCAACACGATGACCAATTGGTGATTTGCGCCTTTAATGAAAACTTATTCAGCTTACCAACGTATTGATGGAAAAATAGCTTTCAAAGTATGACAATAGGATAATACGTACGGAAGTAAAGAACCGGGGGTGGAAATAGTAACGAAGCTCACCTGCTGCAAGTGTCCATGATATACCGAATAATCATGTAATTAGATGAAAAAACTCTGCTCGGCTCGTAATTCGGGATATTGCCGTAGGAGGTTTGAATTCAGAAATAAAACTTTAATAATCAATGTTTTGCTTTGTCGCCAGGTGTGGAGTACCAGATTGGCCAAAGTCTGCCTTCCACTGGCAGCTGCTTGGCTTGCCACTGCTCTGCAGGAGTCGGAACAGCTCCTGCCAAGGTTTCCTGCGCTCCAAGAGGATGCGGTCCACCAGATCCATCACCTCTCAGCGACGATCCAGAAGCTTTCTAATCAACAACAAGATCACAAGACATCAACATTGTTCAGTTTTTTTAACAAGTTTAAACGCATGTTTTATTTATGTCACCATGACAGCAAAATTTCTAAGATCATACCAAAAATATGATCTACTTGAAGCCTTACATCTTAACGATGATCCAGAAGATCAGAAAAAAATCTAATCATCGTAGAGATCGGAAAACATCACCAGTGTTAGGTTCTTTATTCAGCTTATCCATTTGAAAGCATGCTTTAATTTTGCTGCCATAGTAACAAAACTTCTTGAACCATACAAAAAATATTATTTACTTAAATCTTCACATTTTACCGTCGATTCAGAAAATCAGACATAGATCTTATCATCGTACAGTTCAGAAAATATAAACAGTGTTTAGTTGTTCATTCAGTTTGAAAGCATACTTTAACCCTCCCCTTACTGTGCTAAAAACATCCGAGAGCTCCGATGATATTATTTTCTACACCATATGAAAATGTTATTTAACCCTTTCGTTACGGCTGGGTGGAATACAAATTGTACTGTCAATACGGCGTGAATTTTTCGAAACATTTTTTTGCTTAAAACTAGTATTTGAAGCATAAATGTACATATCTGACCTATTTTCATATATCACATTGGTTTTTCTATGATTTAGCTATCAGATGATGCATAAAAAACTATTATATAAAACAAACGTTATTATGTAACTCCATACATGTGGTGGCATTGACACATGTGGTTTACATAAAAATCGCTCCTGTGACGAAACTTCGCGATATTTAATTACATGTTTTACGGATTCCTGTAAATAATAGATGTAGGTTGATAAAGGGAATGACTGCACTTCTAATTTCTATACCGCAGATGTCACAATGAGTACTGAAAGTAGTAAAACGGTATATCACGTCAACCGATGTCAACGGTCGGGGAATCTTTGACGCCATATGCCGACAACCGATGCGAAAGGTTTAAAAACCGGAAAATGTGAATATTCATAAATATTGCTTTCATTGATTACGATTGAAGTTGAAGTAAAAGAAAATGTAATGTTAATATCTGAAAAAGAGGAAAAATATCGCAATTAGCCGCTATCGCTACAACAAATTTTGCGCGCAAATTAACCCGTTCACAGCCGAATTCATACTGACACAAAATTCGCAAAGTCGCGCGGATATCAAATTCGTCTGTTTGCGGAGCCCTACACGCAGATGCATGAAGCTTAAGCGTGATTCCACCCTCAATTATTCCACAAATCATTTATTTCCATCGCCAAAAATGCGTATTTATACATTTTTATAATTTTATTTAATACTTTATAATATTATATTGTGGCATGTGTGTGGCGAATTACTTCATTCCAATTACTTCTTTAAATAAAATAACCTGTACAGACAAGCAAGGACTACCACAGTCCGACATGACGCTCGTGGAGGTACGCTTCGTGGACATACCCACGGTACACGATTCTCCAACATGACGCTCGTGGACATACATTAGGCTGACGGCTAAACTACCTCCAGACACCAACTCATCACTAAGTAATCAACGCTGAAGAAGACCCCTGCAATGGAAATAAGTAATTCGCCACACACGGCTAAGCCCAAAAGCCACAATATCAAATCTGCCCGTGAAAACCTAAGAAGTTACTTTATAATATTACGGAGAAATACAAACATTGTGAGCTCAGTATCTATAATATTTTTTATGAATATTCTCATTAATATAGTTGTAGTAAATACACACATAATCGTAAAGCAAGGGTTAAATATGCCGTCAAAACAGCATAATTTCTTGGATCATACCAAAAATATGACCTACTAGAATTTTCACATCTTAACAGAAGATTAAACATAGATCTAATCATTGTAGAGATAGGAAGTCAGCAGTTCTTCATTCAGTTCATGAAGAAACTAGTATTATGCACAACGTTTATCGTACATGTAATATTAACCTTCCCCCAATCTAACTGTTAAGCATGTATACACAATTAATACATTAAAACTTAATGCTGTTATTGAAAATACTTTTTTATATACTCCTTTATTTTTATGCTGGATCTGAATGGGTTAAATAATTGATAATAAAAAAAATATATCAAAAAATTCACATAATCATTTTCTAAAGTAGTAATCATATCACAGTGAGATCGAATCTAGGGTAATGTATTATTGTTTGATAGAAAAATAAAATAAACACTTGAGACGACCCTCGTAAATTGAATTTTGGAAATAAGAATATGCAAATGTAACATATCATGTTGAAAAAATGACGCTTTGCCATATGCTCCAACAAGAGAGAGTAACTTTCGTTTTGCCAGCGTTTCTGTAACACAACATCTCGCTCGTACGCTATTCGCTACTAATCGAAAATCACCAATTCGTGCAGTACGAGTATAGTATCCTTTACATATATTTTATATACTCGTATAAACTACATCTGCCGGCGGGTATAGCTCAATGGTCAAAGCGTTTGCTTTGCAAGCCAAAGATCGTGGGTTGGATTCCCAATGGAGATTAAAAAAATATAGAGCACCAGTTGGTGTGAATTTGATCCCTAACCCGTAAAATGCCAGTCATAGCCTATTATTTAAAATACGTGGTAGACGAAAGTGTCGTCCCGTGAAGAACACCCATTCATAGTGCATTCCTGTAATAATAAGGATGATGCGTGTATGTCGGGATGTAGTTTATGACGTAGGTGGATCAACACTGCACATGCAGCGCTTACCAATATACAACACGGTAAGCGTCATTGAATTCCACAGATGAGTCTTCAGAATTACAATCACCATCTGTCGGTATTCTCCTGTATGTGTTTACATAATAAAACCTGTTTTTTTTATGGTTATCTCTAATTGGAGCTTAAGGTCAACATTTTATTTGTAAACAGATATATTGTAAAATTTTTAGAGGGTCATTTTTTTAAAATATCATTTTATGTAGATTTAAATCCCCACCCAGACCAAGTAGAAATTGAATTTAAATTTTTAAAAATAATCAAAAATATAAATAAATTTGTAATTTTTTATTTTTATTTATTTTTTCCACGACTTTTTACGAAACTGAATGTAACCTTTTTAGTAACTTAGAAACTTTGTGAAGATTTTTTATGGAATAAGAATATTTAAGCAAATTTATAAAAAAAAAATAGTGAAATTTATTGAGTTTATATTAATAATAATGACGTTATAAAATATATTAAATTTGATTTTATTAAAATGTATTTAAAAAAATGTGTATTTAGATTTTTATATTGATTTTAATTAGAATGTAACCGAAAAATAAAAATGAAAATTAAATATAATCTAGGGGTACGACATTTTATTCGTAGCTTTATTTAATAAATAAATGAAATTAATATTAAGAAATTAATTTCCTTAATTTGTTTGAATCTAATTAAGAGTACAGTGGGGGACAAAAGTAATGCTTTGATTTATCGTTCACAATTTGTCTTACTTACTGTAATTAATTTTGTATATAAAGTTAGCTAAATTGTACTTTGAGTACATTATTTACTTTGAGTACGTAACATTTTGTAGATATATTTAAAAAATTCACAACCTTTGTGTAAAATAATATTTTTTTCATTTTTATTGTATTTATTTAAAATTAAACATTATTTGATATAATTTTTTCAATGCTTAAGATCGATAATTGTTTTTTTTTTCAGTAGATATCAAAACTCACTAAAAAATTACTTAAAAAAAATATTTTGCGAAGAGGGTCAAGAGGTCATGTAAGAAAAGGATCAAGGTGTGCTGGTATGCCATTTAGGAGCGCCGTTGCCGTTGTACTAAATTGAGTGCTCGAAGCTCCACAAGTATCAACTGGGATCAGAAAAAATGGATGGGTACGAGCACGGGTGTACTTAACTGGAACATAGAAGTTAAATATCCCTTATAGGAGAGGGTTAAGAGGGACGCAAACACAAGCTAGAAGCTTGCATTCAGCAGTACGTTCGACAGACAGTCTGATGATGATGATGATGGTTATTCTTATTCCATTACAATTTTAAATGTACTTTGAATAAAGCATTTAAGCTAATTCAATACGTTTCCAATAAAAAAGGCGTTAAATCGGCTTTCCAAACTTTTCCCGTTTATTATTCTCCATTTAGCTGCGGGCATCAGGTGGGCTGCGCACAAATATCCCACAAAGAAGTTTGTGATTCATTGGATATGAAGGGCCGAACTTAGATAATATAATAACAATAATTTTTTTATTCAGCCACCTGTGCCATAATCAAAATTTTACGCAAGCATAATTGAAACCAAATACAGAAAAAAACTCCGCAAGCAACTTGTCAAAACGTTTGTATGGAGCATCTTGATGTACGGTTGTGAGACATAGTGCTTATCTAAAAGTGATAAAAAAAAGTCTAGAGGCCTTTGAGATGTGGTCTTATAGAAGAATTCTCAGAGCTTTCTGGAGATACACGTCACAAGCAATGAGGTTCTCAGCATAATCAAGGAAGATAGGCAACTAGTATGAACCATCTCAGATAGGCGAGCCCGATGGATTGGTCAAATCATGCGCCACGATGGTCTTCTTCATGACATTGTGGAAGGGATGGTTGAGGGTAGAAACGGTTTTTCTCTTTTAAAAGCAAGCTCCATCAACATCCTTCGAGTATCAATCTCGAATAATGTCAAATATTACGAGTCAATTAAGTATAAAGCCTCGCTTCCAAAAAACTAGGTGCATTATATAGATCACGTCGGTATTTCAACGACAAACAACTTCTTTTCTTTTATATAAAGGACAAATCGGACCTATCCTTGAATACGGCAGTCACATTTAGAGAGCGGATATAAAAAAACAGATGATGACGATACAAATAAAATCATCTAGGCTAGATGCCCTCAATATTTTGAAGCCTAAACTTAAGCATACACTTACAAAGCGACTGCAGATCGCCGAAATCGTCATCGGGTCGCGTGGTCAAAAGGATGAAGAGCAGGTCGCCAAAGCAAAGAACTTGTCCAGAAGCATATTTATTTTACGGAAAAAATGAATGGCAAAATTCGGTCCTCTGCTCGGGACGGAAAATTCTGCTTACTCCACAACACATAGGCAGCAACTGTCATGTTAGTATTTAATCACTGCGCGTAACACTCATAGCGGCCATCTGTGGAACTAGCCGCCCCCATATGACAGGTAGCGACTGTCAAAACAATAAACGAATTGCGCATGCAAACGCCGCGTCTTATAATTGTTTAGTCTAAAAAAAGTAAGATCGCTGGAATCGTCATCTAGATGCGTGGTGGATGGATGAGAAGCAGGTCGCCAAAGCAAATAACTTGTCAAAAGGCACATTTTATATTTGTTTTATATAAAAGAAGACTGTCAAAATTCAATCGTCTATCCAGGACACAGATAACGGTGTATACCCCACAGTTTTTAGACGGACGGCAGTCTGGGAGTCTTTGCCCTTCAGGAGCTCCTAGTGACCATCTAGCAAACTATGCAACATTTTTATAAATGCTTATCAGACGAGCGAACAATAATAAGAGACAAAAAAATCGCATGTGGAGGCCTTTTGGCACCAGCCTGAAAGGCAATATCCAGTTGAAATCAACGTAAATGCGGCTCTGTTTGTTGTACGTGGGACTAAAAATGAGTACAGCCACAAACGTATAACACAATGAGAGAAAACAGAGTTTTTAAAAGGGGAAGAAAAAGGAGAAACACAAAGGAAAACATAACTTCCCAAAGAAAGAAGAATAAAGTTCAAATCGAAAAAGTATTGAGGAATTAAAAATATTATTTAGTATCGAAAATGTGACAATGCTTCTTTGGAAAGATTTTTTTTTGAAATATTACTGAAATTGTTTTTTGACATTTTCTTTTTTTCTTTGGATACGTCATTTCTGTACATCTGGGGCTATTATAAATATTAATGTATTATTATATATTTTTATCATTTTGCTATATACTACCTTTTAAATACATTTAAAGGCATTTTGTGGCTTCAAGTACTATTGGATCTAATAACCCTTTCATTACGGCTCGGTGGAATACAAATTAAACTGTCAGTTATAAAACTAGTATTTGAAGAATAAATGTACTTATCTGGTCTATTTTGATATATCACATTGGTTCTTCTATCCTTAAGCTATCAGATGATGCATAAAAAAAATATTCTAAGAAAGTAGCAAAACGATATATCACGGCTACCAATGTCAACGGTAGGGGAATCTTAGACGGCATGTATCGGCTACCGATGTGAAAGGGTTAAGGTGGGAGCTCACCCGGCTCTATATAAGCACATGACCATACACACAGACAGATCTCTTCTCTCTTCACTTTGAACGCCTCCGTAACCTGATCATCAAACCACCCGCCAGAGAAACCACTGTGTTATGTGTCGCTCTACGAACTGATCACAACTACCTACCAGTAACCTTTCATTATTTCAAAAATAATTTCTAGAACTTGCTAACAAATAGAATCTCGTTAATCACTAAATTCAATCTAATGTAAATATTCTGTTTAAATATTAAGTTTACTTACTGATATTAAATTCACCGTGACTTTATACAATGTTCTTATTTATTTTATTTTCATGTTCGGAGTGTCGGAGTATTTTCAGTGCTCCCTTCCTAACCCCCCTTCCAGTTTAATTATTTTGTATACCAACTGACTCTCAACTAAACTATTAACTGTATGGAAACATTTTTTTCTTATAAAACGGCTATTACAACTAATCATTTACTTGAGTCCTGACGAACCTTACAAACTTTTATTATTTTTGACTGTAATAAAATAGGTGTACCGGAAAATAATGTCGTTTTTCTTGTTATCGCTTTTGAGTGGTCAGTTGTGCTTCGGCAGTCAAACTTTTACAACGTGTTCTGTGTTGTTTCTCTGACTACGTATACCTGGAGTATTCTACGACTTTTAAACAAAAAAAATTAAAACCTTTTATACAATGGATAGCTTTGCACCAAATGAGGAATTTATTATGTCGGAATTTTTTTCTATAATTACATCTTATAGATGTAATTTGTGATTTTAGTATTTTTTGCCACTGTTTTATTTTTATTTTTAAATCAAATAAAGTTTTTTTTAACTTAAATATGTGACAGTTTTTGTACAACATTTATATAAAGAATGATATTATAGAAATGGAATTATATGATTACATTACTTAAAATATATATTTAATAAGCGTAAGACTATGTGTAAAATTTATATAACACACTGAATTAATTATTTTAATTTTTTCAATTTATTTCAGTATTCACTTTGAGATCCATTATAAATTATAAATATATATTTTTTTGCCTTGTTTTTACACGGATCGCGTAAGATAAGTTCTCCATTAGGAGACGGTAGTTTCGACTAACTCGTAACCAAAATAGGATTGAGAAAGGCTACAAGTTAGTCGAAACTGCAGTCTTTTAATAGAGAACTTATCTTACGTTGTTAAGAGATCTCTTAACAAGTGAAGGATTGAGAAAGGCTACGGTTAGTCGAAACTGCAGTCTCCTAATAGAGAACTTATATTACGTTGTTAAGAGATCTCATAACAAGTGAAGGATTGAGAAAGGCTACGAGTTAGCGAAACTGCAGTCTGTATATGTAAAAACAAGGTACATTTTATTAAACATTTAAAAAATATGTTACAAACAATGTACCGTATATACATAATATTAATAAATACTATTATACAGTCAACCCTTCTATAGAGATTTTCGTACAGCGTTTGAAACACTTTTTCATATAAAAAACTATTTTGACCAATTAAGAACAAATGGTTCATGCCTTTAGTCAGAGCATCAAGAATGTCATCTGGTCATATTAAAAAAATCTAATTATTAACATCCTCCTCTCTCAAAAATAGGGGTGTATTACGTCGCGTGAGGCAGGATGAGGAGCAGGACAGCAGATGAACACTTTCCTTTAGATGCACAGATTATATTTACTTTAAAAACATTACAATCTTTCGAGACCACGCGGTACGACATGCCCACGCGGCCGCAACGCGAACCTTACTTCGCCAAAAGGTCGGAACCAACTGCGGCCGTCCGCACTTCCGCGGCCCGTGTCGGTTGCCAGCGCTGTCGGTGGCAAAACTATGTAACTAACCCCAGTGTGGCCACATACATAAAGGTATGGCAAGCGACAAAAATACAAGACGAAAGATTGCTTACCGAGGTTTTCGGTACCAGTTAGCAAGGACTTCATCGTGCTTATGTAATTATCAAATCACTCAAAAAAATACTTTCACGGGATTATGCAATAGAGGTCATCGATAACTATATATTTATATTCTCAGTCGATCCTTCGAGAGCTGAGATGTCTTAGGCTTATAAATGTTCAATGGCAACTGATATGCGACGAATATGAAGGGAAATACCAACTTCCTGTTGCGTATTTTCTATGACGAACGCTATAGCAGGTTTGACAGGATAATTTAACTCGTTAAAATATATATATATACTATATCTACTATGTATTTAGCATTTTAAATCAAATAATTCATGTTTGTACTATAAAATAATGTGTTAAATTTATTTATATTTATTACATTTATTTATAAAAAAAAACGAATTGAATTTCCGCAATGTGAAAAATGTGTTAAGTGGAATTGGTTTATTGTCTTGTGGAAAATTCGATTTCCCGAAATTGAAATTGCGTAAGGTTTAAAAATATAACTTGTAAGATACATAATATAATAATATATATAAAACAAACGTATATAAACCGTAGAGGAATGTTCATTCACATTATATAAAAATATATATATCGTTGTAATGTTTTTCTAAAGTCTTTGCGTATATATATTTAAAACAATGTGTAGATTAGAAAATCAATTTAATATTGAGAGTGATAATAAAAAAATATGTTATAAAAAAACAGTTTGTTTTATTTAATTATGTATTCGGTGAAACTTTGGGATTTTTCGGGAAGTGCATGTAGGTGACGTGTATTTTTTTTCCATTTTTATTTTAAATTTACAAACATTACAAACGTAAGTTTATTGCGTACATAAATAATGAAATAATCAATATAAATCAATTCAAACAACTAACACAAGAAATAAGTTTAAAGGTACAAGAAAGTAGAAGAAACAATGCATAAAATATAGGTATGTACTTAGGATCAAGTACTAAAGTAATAGAAAAGAAGAAAGTCAACAACAATGATTAAAAACAATTATTGAAAAAGTCCCAAAGCTCGCTGAATTGAAGACTGCACGAAATTACTTTGATAAATAAATTCGTGGAACTCATGCCGAAGCTGGGCTTCTCTCAAATGGAATTTATCAATATTCGAGGCGATATGGTTGAACAGTCTGAACACTCTCCTGCGAGGCATAGTCTCTGGCAGGTTAGTATTACTTCTAGGAAGAACAAACAATATTTGTCTTTTATCCTTAAATAATTGTCAGGGACAAGCAAACCGCTTTCCAACAAAATATCTGTATTTCTCAACACACCGCGCACCAGCCGAAAGAAATGAATACTCAAGCACACATCTCTTCTAGTTCTCAACTCATTGTATCCCAACATACACCGTATAAAGTTAGATGGGTACAGCCACGGATAATATTCATACATCCTCATGTAAAGAAACCTCAAAAATTTCCTCTGAACTCTCTCCAACATATAGCTTTGTGGGCAAGTGTTTGATTAAGGGTTCAAGTCTCGACATTTGCTGCCCAAGGTAACCTAAACATGTTGTCCTTTAATAAAAAGTTGTTGAATAATTTAATAATATTTATAATAAAAAAAAAAATCTTTTATTTTCATTCATATCATCATGGAATTCCACGAAGAATTATCGGTCGAAAAAAACGAAAAAATATATATATATACTCTATAAATACTATGAATTGAGTAAATTTGATGTAGTAGACGACTGTGAGCACCACCTATATATTTATGGTGAATACCCGTAAAAACAGATGACGCTTGAATGCCGGACTGTAGCTTACGACATTTTCGGATCAATATTACTTATGCATGAAAAGCTTACACATACTTAAAATTAATGGCAAGCGTCATATAATCAATCTATAAAATTTCTCCAGTAGTAGAAAAGAGTAATTGAACATTTTCTTTTGTGTTTAAATCATCAAAGTATTAAAAAATATTAAATTTTATAAATACGTAATGTGCGCAATATCTGGGACTCGCAGTTATACTCGATCAAAACAATGTGCCAGCTGTACAGCGCAAGCGTCGTCTCCATCATTTTATGCAGCTGCGAATCTTTGTCTCTCACATCTCACTAAAATCCAATGCAGCCTTATAATGGATTTAGAAAACAGATGTCTTCGTAGAATACTGCTCAATGCGATGGTAGTGAATGAGAAGATTTCGTACTACAGTCAGTCTAAATACAGGAGTCGGGAACTATACATATAATGTACTCGACGGAGCTGCAGGAAGCGGAGATGAAGTTGAAATGTGATGAGGCAGTTCGCGATCATATGCTGCAGCTACGGTAACAGATGTGTAAATGATGATATATGTACAGGTGTGTCTCTTTCAGATTTCCAATACGCGGAATCGAATCTGCAAATCAATATTCCACTTCTAAGGATTACCTCTAAGCAGCGCTCTGCTACGCCAGATTTTTCCTACCTGTAATATCCGTTTCGGGTACGAAATGCCAGCATTAAAGAGACAGGTACTTACTGAAAACCTGAAGTGCAAACCTTCAGGAACGGCCATATAAGGAATATATATATTTGTTTAATTTAAAGTAAAAATTATGACATTTATAAAAAATTCTACAATATTTAAGAACTTTTTACACGTAAATAATATACTAGTTGACCTGGTAAGCTTTTTACCACCCCAAAATCTAAGTAAAGTCTAGAAGTCTTTGAGATGTGGTCATACAAAAGAATTCCCGGAATTTCCTGGAGAGACCACGTCACGAACAATGAGGTTCTCAGCATAATCAAGGTAGATAGGGATCTAGTAAGAACCATCTCAGAGAAGCGATCGGTCACATCATGCGCCACGATGGTCTTCTTCACGACATTGTGGAAGGTATGGTTGAGGGTAGAAACTGCAGAGGACGCCTAAGACGGGAATATTTGCAGCAAGTGTTCGAGGACATGAGTTGTAGTTATTATGCTGAGCTGAATAGGATTGCAGAGGATCGATAAGAGTGGAGATCGAGATGCAAGATTTTGTTGCTGCAAACCAATCCACCGGATTGATACTACGAAGAAGAAATTTAAATAAGCTGTGGTCAATTATCCAAGCTGAATTAAAGCAATTTTTTATTTATTTATATATATTTATATGTAATTATTAACTTCAATTGAATACTAAAATGAAATTAAGAGAGATGGCGTTGTGTGCAAAATCATAATGCATACAACACAATCTACTGAAACCAGTATAAATCTACGCAGACGTTCCAAAGTTCCTTCCTTAATGCCACCGGTAAGCTATGGAATGCTTTTCCAGCGTCTGTGTTTCCTCCTTCCTACAATCTGGATCTCTTCAAGAAACATATAAATATACACTTGCAATCTCCCCAACCCACACACAAACACGAACACAACACACGTTTCCCGCATGCAGCGTCCAGCCTCCCTGGCTGAGCGTCATAGAGTGCACTGGTCTTGACCGGTTGTGCTCTCCTGCATGCGTTTACATAAAAAAAAAAAAATACACATTAAATGTTTGAAAACATTATGTATTTTTTTTTTCAATGATCACGACGAATCATAGAAATTAAAGATCATGAAAATCGGTCCAGCCGTTCTTGAGTTTTATATATATACATTAACATCCTCCTCTCTACGGGAGAAACGACTTCACGTCGCCGTGTATAATTATCGCATCGCGTGGTAAAAGTATGAGGAGCAGATTAACAACACACAGACTTTTTCCGAAGCACATTGACATATATTCACCGATAAAGACTTGGTTTCCCCGATCGACCGTAACATGGCGTTACTTTCGCCTCGATCGATTGGGAATTAACTACGACTGAGCGTGCTCCTGATGGGCTATCGCCGCAAGTGGCAATCTACGTAACTAGTCCTCCTTACGGCATAACAAAATGACGACACATACATGTACGACAAGCGAACAGAAAAAAGACACGAAATATTGTGTATCGAGGTTTTGGGTACCAGTCAGCAAGAGCTACATCGTGTTGATATCAATATATATAATATATTTGATATTTACGTACGATACAAACACGCATCCTATGTGTGACCTGCCTTATGGCGGTTCCTTATATTTGTTCTTTCTCAGTAGTTGAATGGTTTGAGAAATGGTACGTATCCCTTAAATTCACTTAATGGTCATGTTTTGTATGGGTGCGCATAAGTCGAGCTAACCCTCTACCGGGATCCGGTGGAACCCTAACGGAGGCCGAGGTGACTCCTTCTGATAGAAGAGATTTCATGTAACCATTATTTCTGTAAAAAAATACGTTAATTATATTTTTAACGTTCACTTTTATATTATCAAATCATACGTATAGTCAAAAGATTGGTTCACTTAGTCTTTTCTACCGTTATTACCACGGTCGCTGCTCTTCGGAACTTAAAGAACTAATTCCTCCTGCACACACCCACAACCGACAAACTCGTAACGAACATCCATACATGGTCAATGTGTGTCGACCAAGAACTGGCAGTTTCCAAAGTTCCTTCCTTAATGCCACCGGTAGACTTTGGAATGCTCTTCCAGCGTCTGTGTTTCCTCCTTCCTACAATCTGAATCTCTTCAAGAAACAGATAAATATACACTTGCGATCTCCCTAACCCACACACAAACACGAGCACATCACATGTTTCCCGCATACAGCGTCCAGCCTCCCTGGCTGAGCGTCATAGAGTGTACTGGTCTTGACCGGCATGCGATTACATAAAAAAATACCCCCACTTCTTAACCCCACCCATCTGCCTACCTATCTTCTAGTGAAACTATTTCTATAATAGTAAATATTCATTTACACCTCAGTACGTTTGTGCACGTTGGAACTGATGAAGCTTTCATAGATCGTGAAACTACAGTCTTCCATTAAGTGAAACAGTGGTTAATGTGATCTATATACAAGGTATGCTATTCTTTTACATTTAAAATAAAAAATGAAAATAATCCTGTAATCCTGAAAATTCGTCAACATCATCAATCATTTTTATGTAAGCACATACAGGGGAAAAAGCAGCTCTAGTTTTTACTATCTTGCGGCATTTGAAGAAGATATCCCAACTATCGTAATTTTTTCATTTTTGTATTTTGACTGCCTATATTATTATTATTATATAAGTATTTATCCCAGTTGATACTTGTGGAGCTTCAAGCACTCAATTTAGTACAACGGCAATGGCGCTCCTAAATGGCCTACCAGCACACGTCGATCCTTTTCTTGCATCCTTTTCCTCTTTTGTCAATGGTATTGTTCTCCTAGATCTCTGTGATCCTTGACACGTGTCAACTTCTTCAACTTTTATGTTATTTTTATTATTTTTATTATCTTCTGCTTGGATTTTATATTTATGTATACTCTTTTTCTTATTATTTTTTACCTTTGAACTTCAGTTCTGTGACAAATGAATAAATAAATAAATAATATATGATTTATAAAACGCTTTTTTATGGACGAATAAGTTAAATTAAATAAAAAATAAATAAATAAATTACCCTCTAAATAAATAAAAGGTGTGTCTTGAATCTGCCTCTGAAGGATTCCTTCATTATCAGCTCTCTTAAACTTTCCACCAGCTAGTTCCAGGTCGTTAGTGCCGTGAAGCTGAAAGCAAGATTGCCAAAGACCGTGCTAAGACTACCTCTCGTCAGGTGCTGGGTGTTTTACTTGCTCTGGCTGCTCTGAGTGTTTCTCCACGCGCAATTCACATTGTATTACGAAAAGATGACTAAATAATCGCACAAAGTGTACGAAACCATTGTCTCATTTCTATGCAATAGTTGCACAATATATTAAATAAGGTGAAATTTTATTCTTCATTCTAATTATGGTCACAGTAACATCAAAAAGCAAGCAAATGGAAAAGGCAATATAAAAAAATCTGTATTCATTAGGTGCGCGATCGGTTGAGGTGTGAGGAAGAAGTTCTAGAGAAGAAAAGAAGAAGAAGAGGAGGTAATAGATGTCGGGAAACAGAGACATTGTGAAGGTCTTTCAGTTCACATGTTGGAGAAACTTTTAGATAGCAACAGACAAACGAAAAGTCACCGGTTGGTCATGGAGAAAGATTGCATTCATAGATAATTAATATGACGTTTGCCATTTTTTAGATGGCTTGTTGAAAACCCTCTCTGACCCGTCCTGTTTTTGGAGACCCAGATGGGGACCCGTTACCTGGGCGCACGCAAAAAGCTACTTGTTAGAGAGTGGCTGAAGGCCTTTCCGTGATTCTAGGTGCATCGGTTAGATTTCAAATAGACCTCAGTCTAAGGCTGCGAAATTAGGATACAACAGCGAGTTTCGAATCGGCTTCTTTGGTAACACGTTGCTAATGGTAAGGTTAGGAAATGGATCAGTTAGGAATCATTACTGGCGTCTGCACTCTTGCAGACAGACGCGAATCATCAGTCAGTAACCTTCCACTGTTGAACGTTGACTTCCCGCTTAAATTTCCATCCTTTTCATACTTCCGCTCTCCGCATCCATGCTGCTCCCGCTATTCTTCTGATGTCGTCAGTCCATCTTGCAGGGTGTATCCAACGCTTCATTTTCCAGTTCTTGGACGGCACTCTAACACTTTTCTTTCCCATCGACCATCATATTTTCGACAGATATGTCCATTGCCACTTGAGTGTGGCTATTCGTTGGGGAGCATCCACTACATGATTTCTTCTTCGGATATCCTCGTTCGGATTCTATCTTTCAGAGATACTCCTCTCATGGATCTCTCCATTGTACGTTGGAGAACCTTTATTTTAGGAGTAAGACTTGCTGTTTGATTCCACGTCTCTGCAACATAAGTTAATACTGGGAGGATGCATTGGTTAAACGTCTTAGTTTTAAGGCATTATTTTATCTTGCCATCTCACACCTTCGGAACGCTCGAGCGTCTTTCGAATACATGCAAAAGAACTGAAACATGCTGCTTTAGCAGTGTTCATAGGATCCAATAATGGAACAAACATGGTGAAGAAAAAACGATAACCACGCAAGCGAAGTGCTATTACTACTCTGTATGAATGAGGTGTTTTTTGCTTAATTTTTTTTTGAACCCGAAATATTTTGCATCAAATTTGAGCAATTTAACCATTAGCAGCTTTTCTTGGCAAACGAAGACTGCAGAAAATGGAAGAAAGCTTCGCCTAATGACGATAATAAGCTCAAATGGATTGAAAAGGAACACCATAAATGGAGAAGAATTCTGAGATAGATAATTCTCTCTCTCTCGCTTAGAATTCTAGGATCAATAGATTGAATCAATCTCTTTGAATCTCTGTATTCACTTATGAGGTTGTACGGAAAGTAATTTCACATTTAACGAAGAAAATTAACTAACGCTGTCGATTTATACACAATATGGTAAGTAAACGTGCAAAAGTAAGATTATTGAGTATTAAACGGAATGAATTATTTTTACAATGTTTTCACGTAAGATATGTTCTTAGGTTAGGCTAGCGAGACAGCCAGTGCACCAGTTGTAACGTGCACCAAATGTCCCATACACCAGACGTTCAGTACGCCCCGCGTCGTAACCGATGAGTCGTAAAATGAATTTTCTGGGGGACGATAGATCGTGACACCATTTTTAAAATAATCCGTGAATTATTCATCTGAATTTGATAAAAAAAAAATTTACAAATTTTCCTGCAAATATATATATTTTTTAAGATATTGATATCTTCCTCTCTTGTTTAGATAACTATTTACTGGATGAAGGATGCAGGATCAGGTTCACGATATAAATAACTTGTTGTTGTTTCACTTTAGACGTTTATTTGTGAAACACTTGCAACAAAAAGACCGTTGTAGCACACCGTTATAGGCGTGCCCATAACGGTCGCGAGCGTTATCCAACTGACTGCCCGCTCTGACATCTGGCGCCGTCCATTGTCGCGGCAGACAAGCGAAGTAAATATGACAGTGGCCAACATGAAATAGACCAACTGTCATAACAAACAAGATGGCGAATGCAAACGCCGTGCAACATAATACAATAAAACTAACATTAGATGTGCATGGCGTCATAAGAGACAAAAGATCGTTTTTCGAGGCTTTACAGCATCATGCTAAAGAAGCTTTATCAAGCTGATATCAATATAAACTGTGAAAAATTAAATCTCAATACAATTTCCATTATATAAGACTCAAGGGGGGTAAAAGTTATAGCCAGCGATCCGAGCCAACGGATCTCTGTTAGAAACAAGTCTAGGGTCAGGTAGTATTACACCTAATTGAAACCATAACTCAAACACCCGTACCCTAGCTACCCTCTCTCACTTCATTTCAGATGCCTAGAGCTGTGGTAAAGTACTCTAGCACTTGACTGTAATGCTAAAAGTTCAGGGTTCCATTTTTTTTACAAACATTTATGTTCGAACCAAATAATTAATACTTCTAAAACGTCCAACATATCAATCTATACATTTTGTAAGCATTTAAAATGTCTCAAAAGTGACTCATATACGAGTATTATAGTACGAAAACTTGGATGGGTTACCACCACTTGCTTACATCAATATATGGTCGTCACGAATTGCCGCCACTTAATTATGTCTATTGCAACTGGCTATGGATCACCCCAAGATATTTTTACAAGATATTTTAACCCTTTCGCATCGGTTGTCGTCATATGCCGTTAAAGATTCCCCGACCGTTGACATCGGTTGACGTAATATATCGTTTTGCTACTTTCAGTACTCATTGTGACATCTACTGTAGGAAATTGGAAGTGCAGTCATTTCCTTTATCAACCTACGTGTATTCTTTACAGGGATGTGTAAAGCATGTAAATAAATATCGTTAGGTTTCATCACAGGAGCGATTTTTCTGTAAGCCACATGTGTCAATGCCACCACATGTATGGAGTTACATAATGTACGTTTGTTAAATAGAATTGTTTTTTATGCATCATCTGATAGCTAAAGGATACAACAACCAATGTGATATATGAATTAGTTCCGATAAGTACATGAATGCTTCAAATACTAGTTTTAAGGAAAAAAAATGGTTTGAAAAATTCACGCCGTATTGACAGTATAATTCGTATTCCACCGAGCCGTAACGAAAGGGTTATGAAGATAGTATCATCGGACCGAAGCTTCCAACACCTGGACCATTTGACCCTAAGGATTGACTCAACCCGACAAACAACAACCGGTAACCCCTCCGTGATTTGGCCTGCATCTAATGCATCTTACCTTGTGTCATCAAACAAGAGCCCCGCTAACAGTGCAGTATTATCGCTGAATAATATTATTTACGTATACTGTAATACAAATAATGTTGAAAGATCGACTAGCATTCTTGATAATGACATCTCCCGTCATTAAAAAGACGACAAGTCGCGGGTTCTTCACGTGGCCGCGTGGAGGAAAGATGCAGGAGCAGTTTAACAACATAAAGAACTTATTTTTGAAGCACAATTCACATTTATTTTTAATAAAGACTTGATTTCCTCATCCGATTGGTTTGCCGTTTCGCCGGCCGGATGAGAGTTGACAGACAACCACCGGAACACTGTCATGCAGCGCCGCCAATCACGGCAAAAAAGCAAATTAAAGATGACAGTCGAACCAACATGAAATGGAGCAACTGTCATAACAAATAAAATGGCGTATGCAAACGACGTTTAATTATATGTATTATTAAAACTAACATTATTAGATATGCATTTCAGGCGAGCGAAGCAAAATAAGAGACAAAAGGTCGGTTTTCTAGGCTTTTCGGCATCAGCCTTAAAGAGCTATATCAAGCTTATATCAATACATTGCCTAACTGTCCTCAATAAAATGGAACAAAACGTAGATTGGTTTTTTTTTTCAACTCTGGGTGTGTTGCTCTTCGGAACTTAAACTAATTCTCGATTCTGCACCCTTTCACAGCCAACAAACTCGTACACTTGCCGAACATCCACGGTTGTCCATATGTCGACCAAGAACTGAACAGCTTTAACATTCCTTCCGGTTAATGCCTAAGGTTCAACATCTCTTCCAGCGTTTTCAATCAGTCTCAACTTCATTAAATCTGAATTGTCTTCAAAAAAACAGATAAATGTACACTTGCAATCTCCCCAACTCACAAACAAAAAAAAACACAACACGTTTCCTGCATGCAGCGTTGATATGGCTGAGCGTCATATAGTGCACTGGTCTTGACCGGTTGTGCTCTCCTGCAGTGGCGTTTACGTAAAATATATATATATATATATATCAATACATTGCCTTACTATCCTCAATAAAATGGCAAGCTTTATAAAATCCGTAAATAAGATTTTTTTATCCAACTCTGATGGTATTCTCCTGGGTATGTTTACTCAAAAATTATACTCAATTCTAAATTCTACGGTTTCTTTCACTTCATTTCAGACCGTACCGAAAGGTTTGTAAAGCCGTTCTTTCCATTTCAGGAATTCTTCAGGACGTGAACAGTTAACGTTTGAATTTCGCGGTTAACTTATGTAAGGTTCAACATTGCTGCTGAAAATTTTCAATCAGTCTCAATGCCATTAAAGTATATTATACGCTAGTAAAAATAAATTTAAAAAGTAATTGTGAGATTTTTTTTTATTCTACATATAAAAAAAAAATTTAATTGCGGGGTTTGCAAATGCATTGATATATATATATATAATCGTGTCGGAAACAACAGGGTCAGATCCTGTCTGCCCAGAAGTGGGCGACGTCGATGGCGTTACTTCTGGCCATCATCAGGTCTTCCTGGGTGCAGCCACTCATTGATTGCATTGATCATAGAGTAACATAAAATAACATTAATGGTATTAACTGACAATTATTCATGAAACTGCATAACTGTAGGTGTTATTAAATTCGTCGTTTTTTATGTTCGTTTGGGAATGCTTTAAATATTTAAAGTTAAAGTTGAAATATATATATTTTGTAATTCTAGTAAAAATCACAAATCACAAATCACACAAAATTCAAAATGAGAATATAAATTATACCTTTATATTTATTTATAGTAATAACAAAAAAAATGGACAAATTTCTTTGATAGCAAATGTTTTTAGGGCCAAATGGCCTTTCGGACTCATTTTTAATATTATTTTTTTCTTAAGTTTATTGTGTATGAAAATTTACAATCGATTACAACGCAAAAGTATTGTTTAAAAAAGTAAAAAAATATTTAAAAACTCGTTTAACACATACAAAATGATGTAAAAAAACGGTGTTTTAAATATTACAATGCTTTCAAATGAAGATTAAATCATTTAGCAATATTCCATAAAACAATTGTTGTTAAATGTGGTACACGCGTTCAATACTTCAAATTAAGATTGTTCTTTTTTAAAACTAGTAACATTTAAATTAAAATTCAAATAAAATAATTTAATACATATAAGAATTTAAAATTTGTAAAAACAATTCGACTCCCATATTTTTTATAATAATGTCACGAACAATGCGGTTCCCAGCGTAAGCAAGGAAGATAGGCACCTAGTAAGAACCATCTCAGAGAAGCGATCGGTCGCATCACGCGCCACGATGGTCTTCTTCATGACATTATGGAATGGATGGTTAAGGGCAGAAGCTGTAGAGGGCACCCTAGGGAGTATTTGCAGCAAGTGTTTGAGGACATGAGCTGCAGCTCTCATGTTGAGCTAAAAAGAGTTTGCAAAGATCGAGAAAATTGGAGATTGATATTTATGATTTGTTGCTGCAAATCAATACACCGGATTAACACTACGAATAAGAAAACATAATCTAGATTCAAGGTCTAGATAAATACATTATATATGAAATATGCACATGAATAGCATTACATAAAAATACTCACATTGTAAAATATAAATGAAAAAAAAACATATTTTTAACATTTCAAAAATGAAATTTCCACATTGTGGACGTACCTTCCTGAAATCCGCTGAAGACTGCTGAAGCTGAAGAAGATTTTTTCCCGGACCAATGTTTTAGTTCACTTATTCACTTATAAGTTTTATTTTTAAGAACTGTGGCACTTAAATCATTAACAGTCTATATTCTTTCACTGTAAAACGTAGACTATTTTAAGCTCAAGAAAATAAAGCATGATCCCCGAGTATTTTCTAAATTATTAATAGAATTATTATTGATTAAAATTCTTTATTTTTCCCATACGATTAGACACTTTGAATACTTTTGAGTATTTTATGTTACCCCGGATTAAAGTTGTTCCTGGACCATTGAATTTCGTTTTCAAAAACTAAAATAGAAAATGTCGCATTTAGCATTAAGTACCCTTTAGATATACAAAATCTGGGGTAGTTGAGCATAAAAACCCTGGTTTTAACAAAAAATCGGTTCCCGTATAAATATATGGCGGTCCCGAACGTCGGAGCACAAGAGGATTATATGCACCAATAAGAAAATCGCGCATTGTAAGCAACTCATATTAATTCGAAATTATACGAGTATAGACTCAATACAAGAATTAACTTAAGCATTCAATAAAAAAAGCGATCTTAGAGAAGTTGACCGAACACTGAAAAAGCATTGAAAAAATTATTACATACAAAATGAAAACAAAAATACTCGGAACAACCAAATTCAAATTTGTTTCCAAATTCGAATCTTTCTAGAAATGTTTTTACATCCAATGTAACAAATTTAGTACGTAAACTACTTTTAAAGAGATGGTTCTGCAACAGGCTATTTATTTCACTTATGAATATTTAGCGTACACGTGAGCAAGTACCTGCAAAGTGACAATTAGTAAAAATATAGCAGACGTTTTTAATACAATGCAATATTGAAACATGTCATATCTTTTTTAACTAAGATTTAGTATTATTAAAAGTCTTGCAGAATATAGAGATATCTTTAAGGCTACTTACAACACTATTGCGCAATACATTTGATTTATCCATCCACACACACCTTTCCACGCGAATGACAAACGCATACTGAAGTTAGTTATGTAAACGAACTGTCGTTACATGAAAATATAATTGTTACAATAATTCTGTTAACTATAAAATTGAATTGTTTTATTCGCTTTGTCAGATGATTCATAAGAGTACATACAAATAAATAACAATACTAATGAGCTAAGAATTTATAGTTTTTTTTTTTAATAAATACCTACATAAACTAGCCAGTAACACTATCATGTTGTAATATCGGTTTGTCGTTCGATTTTAAGTAATATTTATTGCGGAGCGAATTTGGATGGTGACCTTTTTAGTTTTCTTCTTCGTGTCAGCGACGTTAAATTATTTCTACTCTAAAATTACCTCCGGTTGGTGTGAATTTGATCCCTCACCCGTAAAATGCCAGTCGTAGCCTATTAATCAAAATTGGTGGTAGACGAAAGTCGTTCCGTGAAGACCCCCCATTCAAAGTAAATTCCTGTAATTAATAAAGGATAATGCGTGAATCTCGGGCTGTAGTCTATGACGGTGTCGGATCTACACTCCACATGCAGCGCTTAGTCATATGCACCATGGAAAGCGTCATAGAATTCCACAGATGAGACATCAAAATTACTGTAAACATCTATCGGTATTCTCCTGTATGTGTTTACATTAAAAAAATAAATCTCACTTCGGTTTTTAGCAGGTATGTTAGTACGGTATGACGTCACGGTTTACAGTCGTACAAGTAGAACTTAATGTGGCTATTCGCTGAATTTATAACGACAATTAAATTCAAAGAAATACCAAAGAAAACTTTTCGCAAACAAAGTCCGGTATCGGTGTTTCAGGCACAATTAACCAAGTAATTGCTCTTTATCTCAATTCAAGTTATCATTTTATTGCTCAACTCTGCAATACAGCCAACCCTTCTATAGCAAAAATTTTCCATGTAAACTTACGGCGCTTTTTCATATAACGGTTTTATAATGGTCTTATTTTTGTTTGCTCGTCTGATATGTACATACAAAAATGTTAGTCTATGTTTTTTAATTAAGTAGTTATAAGACGCGGTACTTGTTTGCGCCATTTTGTGTGTTTTGACAGTCGCTTCAGGTCACACGGAAGCGGCATAGTTCGCTAGATGGCCGCTAGGAACTCTTGAAGGGCAAATACTCCCAGACTGCCGTCCGTCTAGAAACTGTGGGTTACACACCGTTGTCTGTGTCTTAGATAGACGATTGTATTTTGACAGCCTTCTTTTACATAAAATAAATATAAAATGTGCCTTTTGACAAGTTATTTGCTTTGGCGACCTGCTCTTCATCCATCCACCACGCATCTAGATGACGATTCCAGCAATCTTAAGTTCCTTTATTTTAGACGGAGGATATCTTAAAACATAATATAATTCTCGACAAACTTAAAGGTAGTAACACGGATACTTGACTTGATATGTTTCTACAGCACCTACACCATCCCAATTCTTTTTAAGGCTGTGATTCTTGGCATCTCACTAAAAGCCAATGCAGCCGTATAACGGATGTCTAAAACAGATGTTTGCGTAGAATACTGGCAGTAAAATGGTTTGACTTGAATGGTAAGGAATAACGAGGTGAGAGAGAGGTCAGTGTTCCACACAACAAAAAGCGAACGTGAAATTGGTTGAGGCACGTCTTAAGACTGCTGCAGAAAAACATAAACTAAAGCTGTTTTTTTTAAGTCCCAGTGCTCACGCCTTTCTAGAATTCCGTCGGGAAATAAATATAGAATGTACTCGGCAGAATGAGGTAATGAAGGCTGACAGAATTTTGAGACGCCAGTTCGTGAAAGCCAAATAATCCAGTTAGCGGAGCGGATATTCAATCAACCAACCGTCCCACTGTTTGTTTAATCAGATACCCCCAACACCCAGACTGAAGTCGCGAAGCAGTATTCTGAGATCCACACAACCTCTCACATCCGGCGCTAAAAATGTGAGACTCCAGCTCTGGCAACAAGTCGCATCAGAGGATTTCATTACTCCAAAAAAAGGCCTCCCATTTGGCAAGAACCTTGACTGGCGGACCAGAGTTGGTAGACCAAAGAACAACCTTGAGCGGTGGGGAATGCTTTGGCAGTGAGAGTCACTATTGTGCGACTGTGGAGACCTGCAGACCACCTCACACCTAAGATCATGCATGCCCTATGTGCACAACAAGCTGCACATCTCAGGACCTAATGCTGGGCAACACACGGGCTATCGATGTCGCTGACACGAAGAAGAAGAAGGAGCAGATATGGTAAGAATGATGATGATGATAGTGCTTTTCCGCGGTCTTTAACGCGGTCTGTATCTTGATGCTACATTGGGGTTGACTGTATTACTATTTGCACTGAGACTCATTGCGATTCCGTAAGATATTAGTTGTGGTAAGCCGCCTATAAGCGACTTCTCGATCTAGTTTAGCCAAGATATGCCGTCATGACTGAACTACGTTTGAAACAGCCATTACGACGCTCACTGAGTATTCGTAAATCGTTTCAAATGTACTTGGGCTCAAGATAATTAATTGATAAATTAATTCGTCGGATTAGAATGCCTTAACAGCATTTAGTCCGGACTTATAGCATGATCAATGAGGTCCTCAGCATAATCAAGGAAGATAGGCACCTGGTAAGAACCATCTCAGAGAGGCGATCGGTCGCATCATGCGCCACGATGGTCTTCTTCACGACATTGTGGAGGGGATGGTTGAGGGTAGAAACTGTAGAGGGCGCCATAGACGGGAATGCTTGCAGCAACTGTTTGAGGACATGAGTTGTAGCTCTTATGCTGAGCTGATGAGAGGAATGGATATCGAGATGCAAGATTCTGTTGCTGCAAACCAATCCACCGAATTGATACTACGAAGAAGAAGCATGACAGTTCTGAAAAATTTTCTCAATGCATTCTTGTAAGGACGCTTAGTTACTTTAATAATGTTATCAGTATTAGTGCTTTGGTACTCTAACATCTAACCTTCAATCCAAGAAATACAGACGTTCAGTTGGTTTACAAAGCCGTTTTTATCGTTCAAACATTGCACTTCAGAACATTCTTTAGACGGTATTACAGCTATGTATGAAGGTATTGTGACTTTTGGGTTTAGCAGTGTGTGTAATAATTCGCCACACACGGCTGAACCCAAAAGCCACAATACCAAATCTGGTCGTGAAAACCTAAGAAGTTAGCTATGTATGAACTTAAAGCCCGCTGGACTATTTTATTGCATGTTTTTAAATGTAAATTAATTTTAGTAAAAAAATAACAAATTAAGAATATTTAGTTTTGATTCACATTTATTTTAAACGAATACATGTTTTGGCCTCCCTTCAAAAATTAATTCAAGATTATGCTGTATTCTTTCATATAAAAAAAAACAATAAACATCGTCTTTAATTAACGGGCGGGATTTTATTTACGGTTAAATAGCTTTTTCCATGTTTTGAGCATTCACTTTGAGATCCATAATAAATTATAAATATTTATTTATTTATTTACCTTGTTTTCACATGGATCACGTAACAAAAGTTCTCTATTAGGAGACTGCAGTTTCGACTAACTCGTAGTCTTTGTCAATCCTTCTCTAGTTAAGAGATAACTGAGCTGCGTTGTACTTTATAAGTGGTGTAACACCTTTTGTAGGGGAGGGGTGGGGGTGTGTCTATCAGGAAAGGAGAGGGAGATAGGTAGTGTTGCAAGGATGAAGGAAGAGATAAATACATAAAAGTGGTTTAGGTATAAATTTATTTTTATTTTCTATTTTTTTTTTTTTTTTTTTTTTTTTTTTTAAATTATTATTAATATTATTCTTATATGTCATATATATAATTTTTAAACTTATTTATTTATTTAACGGAAACAATTTTAAAATTGGTGAATTACTTAAGGTATTTAGTTGGTTATTAATTATATCTTCTTTCTTATTAATGGCTTTATAAATTTCTAAGTATTCTAAATTATTTAATTTAACGGTTTTATTTTCTACATGTAATATGTTTAATACTTTTTCTAAGTTGTACGAATGATTATTTTCTATAAGGTGGTTTGCGAATTCAGAAAAATTAGTGCTTTTAGGCACCTTAAATGTTCTTTAATTCTAATGTTAAAATTTCTTGACGTTCTGCCAATATAAAAAGATTCACAATCTTGGCAATTTAATTTATATATTCCAGAATTATTACGTTTATCATTAGTATCTTTATTATTTATAAGGTGGTATCCTAGTTTATTATCTGTATAAAACGCTGGCTTTATCTCATTTGGGAGTGATTTAATTATTTTATGGGTAAAGTTATTAACGTGTAGAATTCGTCTCCACATTCTATCGTCTTTAATATTTTCTTTAGGATACAAGTATTTATATGTTATGTTTTGACGTTTTTTATTATTCAAGATACTGTCTATTAATTGGCTATGATAGCCGTTGTTTTGTGCTATATTTTTAATTGTATTTAATTCTATATCAAAGTTTGTTTGTGATAATGGTATTGAAATTAATCTATGTATCATTGCATGGAAAGCTGAGTGTTTATGAGATTTGGGATGATTAGAAGAATTGTGAATGATTACATCTGTGAACGTCGGTTTTCTATATATATTAAATGTTATTTTATTATTTATCCTAGTAAGTGTTAGATCTAAGAAGTTGATAGACTTATTGTCTTCTATTTCAACGTGAATTTAATATTTTTGTGAATATTATTAATACTACTTAAAAAGTTTTTAATTGTCTTGTTGTTCCCTTCCATATAACAAGAATGTCATCTACATATCTTTTCCAAAATATTATTTTGTCCGAGAGTTTAATTTGTGAATTTAGTATTTTATCCTCAATATCGTTCATGAAGATATCCGCAATTAATGGACTTGAGGGATTACCCATTGGTAATCCTTCTGTTTGTTTATAGAATTTATTGTTAAATTGAAAGTAGTTTTGGTTCATGGAAACTTGTATTAAGTTAAGTATGTCTTTATTTAAATCCTTTGCTAATGAGGAATTATCTAGGTCTTTTTATAATTAATGAACTTTCTTGAACTGGGACATTAGTAAATAAATTTACTACATCAAAGGATACAAGTAATGCATTATCAGAATATTAATTCCTTCTAATGATTTTATAAGTTCAGACGAATTTTTGACGGTGTGTTTAGGTAAGAAGATATTAGCATTATTAATAAACTTTGTTAAATATGTAGATAACTGGAATGCGGGAGATGAACAACTTGCAACGACCGGTCGGATAGGACTATTTTCTTTGTGTATTTTTATGGTGCCATATAATTTGGGTATTTTTGGGTTCTTTTGTAACAGTAAATTTTTTGTATGCGTATTTGTTAGAATATCACTTTTACAATTTTTTAGCGTAGTTTTTATATTATCTTGGAATTTATTAGTTGGGTCTTTAGGTAATATAGTGAAGTTATCTGTATTTAGAAATGTTTCTACTTTATTAATATATTCTAATTTATTCATGACTATTGACGTATTCCCTTTGTCGGCTTTAGTAACTATTAAATCATTTTCTAAGATTTTATTCCGTATGTTTTTACTATTTTATGTTCATGGTTATTTACTTTAAGGTTACGACTGTATTTTTAATATTCTCTGCCACTTTGTATTGTTCAACTTTATGTTGTATTTTTAACGCCGATTCTATATCAACCGCAACATTTTCAATAGCATTTGTTAACTGGGTATTTGAATGGTGTAGGTTATATTTAAAACCTTTTTTAAAAAGTTTTTCTTCTTCATTATTAAAATAAACGTTAGAGTAATTAACAAATCTATCATGAAAATTTACTTTATAGGTATGTGTTACGTTTTTATTATTATTGTAATTACGTATGAAGTTATTTAATTTTAATTTTTCAATTTTTTATCTATAATATATTTCTTTCTAAAAGCTTGAGTACTGGCTAAGTATCTTGCTTTATCATCAAGTATATAAGAATAAGATTTAAGAAGATATCAATATAAGAATAATATTAATAATAATTTAAAAAAAAAAAAAAAAAAAAAAAAAAAAAAAAAAATAGAAAATAAAAAATAAATTTATACCTAAACCACTTTTATGTATTTATCTCTTCCTTCATCCTTGCAACACTACCTATCTCCCTCTCCTTTCCTGATAGACACACCCCACCCCCTCCCCTACAAAAAGGTGTTACACCACTTATACAACGCAGCTCAGTTATCTCTTAACTAGAGAAGGATTGACAAAGACTACGAGTTAGTCGAAACTGCAGTCTCCTAATAGAGAACTTTTGTTACGTGATCCATGTGAAAACAAGGTAAATAAATAAATAAATATTTATAGGTTAAATAGCGTTCTGAGAAATAACTGAAGCGCACACAAAGTAAACATTCCATAGCAAGTGACGAGGAAATACTAGCCCCGGCTTGTGGAAACCTCTCGTTGTGTAAACAGTTAATAATTTTATCTACTGCCAATTGATTTAACTTACTGACGAAACCTTGAATAAGTTACTGAATAAAGAAATACTGGCCTTTAATATTATTTTTCTTTAGCCACGCCGTTTCCCATCATCTGAGTCGTCAATCCATGTGCACATTTGCCATGTCTCTCTGTCCTGCGCTGCATTCTCGGTGAAGCCCAGAGTTTTCAAATCTTTATCTACAGTTGCAGTCTAGGTTGCCTGTGGTCTTCCAGGTATTCTTCTCAGCGTCGGTATATTGAGGGCTTTCGTCACCATGTGGTCCTCATCTCTCCGTGTCACATTCCCATACAACTTAGGCGTTTTTTCTCTTATCTTTTCAGGTATGGGAGCCACCCGAAATGAACCCCGAATATGCTCATTTCGAACTCTGTCCACTCTAGTCACACCGCCCGCCCACCTCAGCATCTTCATCTCTGCCACATGAATCCTATCCAAGTCTCGTTTCAGCGGGGTCCAACACTTCGATCCGTAGAGCATAGCTGGCCTTACAGCAGTTTTGTAGATTGTACCTTTGATCCTAACTGGAATCTTGCTGTCACACAAAACTCCAGAGAAAGACCTCCATTTCAGCCATCCTGTGTTTATTCTATGCTCTACGTCAGATTCAGTTTTGGCGTCTAGGGATATCACGGAGCCGAGATACATACTGATACGAGACACTGTACTGGCATACAGTGATTTTAAGTATTATAACTTTTATATTAACTTGAATATGCTCATTTCAGAACTCTTAGGCCTTTAATATATAGTATTTATTAAAAAAAAATTCATCATAAAATATCGCCATATTTAAAACAGTATGATCCATATTAAATTATCTATTATGGCGTAATAACTCTCCCCTGAATAATAATTGAAAATTTCCAGCCTGTAAAAGAATCCACGTGGTTTTTTTTTTCGTTTCAGGCAATTTATATGGAGTGCGCGAAATTTGAATTTCAAATATTTCAGTGGCGGGAAAAGGAATTTTCGGCTGAAATTATTTGGGCATCTGTCAAACGGGGCGGCGTGCGTATAATGGTCATTAACATGACAATGATTTACTCATTGAGCAGCCAATGAATGGAAAGCGTCATATTATTTGTAAAGCTGTAATTTGGATAAGCAATGGCAATTTTTATTTGAATCTATATAACACAGACTTTGAGTTGCTTTGACTGTAATTGTAATAGCAATAGCATATTGTAAGCGCGGTTCTTGTTAAATCATCGAAGTTAAGCAACATTATATAACGACTAAAACATGGATAGGGGACCGACTTTTGCCTATATTGTGTTATTGGTTGAGTTAAGCTGCTTTCCGATTAGAAGCAAGTGGTGAAAATGCCAATTGCCGGCGGGTGTAGCTCAATGGTCAAAGCGTTTGCTTTGCAAGCCAAAGGTCGTGGACTCGATCCCCGATGGAGATTAAAAAAAAACGATTTCTGAGCTTTAAAATAACCCCCGTGAGTGGCAATTTGATCCCTCACCCGTAAAATGCCAGTCATAGCCTATTAATCAAAATTGGTGGTAGATGCAAGTCGTCCCGTAAAGACTACCCATTCATAGTAAATTCCTGTAATAATAAGGATGATGCGTGAATCTCGGGCTGTAGTCTATGACGTTGACGGATCAATCACTCCACATGCAGCGCTTAGCCATATGCATCAAGCGCCATAGAATTCTACAGATGACACTTCAGAATTACTATTACCATGTGTCGTTACTTTCCTGTATGTGTATACATAAAAAAAATAGTGAAAGACAAATATCATCTCTTGAGTACCACCTATCCACAGTGAGTCTTTGTAAAACTGATGATGACTGAATGCCGGGTTATACTACAGACTTTGTATTAATTTTTCAGCCTAATGAAGCTGAAAAAAATGTTTGAAAGATCAACGTTTTGATACGTGAGTATACAAATCGGTGGTTCAAATTCGCGCCATTTAATTTTGAAAAAGAAACAATGAATGTTTAATTTCTAAGGTGAAATTCCAAGAATTTTTTCACTATCGCCAGTATGGAGTGTAAAGGCAGTGACTGGAAGTATTCCTTGGCAAGGTGCCGACTCTTCTCTTGGCGATGCTTTAATCAAAACCTGACTGAAGCCTGACTCTGAATTTCATGAAAGGAATAAAGAACGTTCACACACTCTACCAGTTTCAGAGATAAGTTTTCAATAATTATCCAAAACAAATATCACGTTCATAGTGAAACGTCAACATTAAATGATTTAATTATTAGCAATTAAATGCACACATAAAATTCTCCATCAAATCTTTACGCATCAATACATTAAAAAAAAATATCGGCAGACGCGGGATTCGAACCTCAAGCCTTGCACCTTTGCTCTATTCTACACACCGCGCTGTCCACACGATTATTCTCTGCATGGGCAGAGACGCATAAACATGATGTAAGTATACCATTTTTAACATCATTTAACGATAGAAGTCTCTGTAGTTTATATTCAGATTATGTGCATTATTATTTTTATGATTCAATCAGTCAAAATTTATTCACAAGCTTTTTATATTATTACTTACCGACAGTCTATTTAGATAGAGCAACGGTGCAAAGGCTTGAGGTTCGAATCCCGCGTCTGCCGATATTTTTCTGAATGAATTTATGCGTAAAGATTTGACGTAGAATTGTATTTGTATTGTGTATATAATTATAAATGTTATACAGAAAAAATACGTAATTAAATTTAAAACGTATGTAGGACAAATTTAATTATAATTGTCATCTTCTTTTCTTCCTCTTCGTGTGAGAGACATCAAATTATTTCTGCCCAGCATCTGGCAATATCGATGGCCCGTGTATTGCCCAGCATAAGGTTTTGAGATGTGCAGCTTGTTGGGCACATGGAGCAGGATCTTGGGTGTGAGGCGGTTTGCAGGTCTCCACAGTCACACAATAGTGGCCCACCGCTCGAGGTTGTCCTTTGTTCTGCCAACTCCAGTTCATTATCTAGGCGATACCCGACTTCAGACTTCATCGACTCAAAATATTTGATTCTATCACAATTTTATTTTATTTTAAATGAAAATATAATCGAATAGTGTAGGGTGGTGTTACTATTCCTACTTCCTAGTTCGTTAATAGCTCGAGAAATTGCATTTCTATTACACTGATGTAATGAAAATCTGTGCCAGATGCTGCAGAATGTTAAATTAATATTTTTAGTATGCAATTACGCCTTTTTCTATAAAAATATATGTTTTTATCAGCTTGATATTACTCCTTTAGGGTAATGCCGTAAAGCCTCGAAAAACGATATTTTGTCTCTTATTTTGTTCGCTCGCCTGACATGCACATAAAATGTTTTTAATCCTATAATGTTTGCTCGGCGCTTGCATGCGCCACCTTGTTTGTTATGACAGTTGGTCCATTTCATGTCGGCCACTGTCATATTTACGCGCGGGTAGTCGACACGCGCCCGCCATCGTTATAGGAGCGCCTAAGGGCGTCCCTATAACGGGCGACGTTATTGACGAATAAACGAGTAATATGCGAAACATAGACAAGTGTTTGTATTGTGAACCTGATCCTGCATTCTTCATCCAGTTAATCGATATATAAATGGAAGGGGAGATTTCAATGTATACTACTATATGGCAAGACATTTATAATGATTTGATGAAGCCTATTTTTATTATTATTATTATATCAGTATTTGTATAGCGCTTTTTCATGACCGAATGGTCATTCCAAAAGCGATTCTTTGCTTCTCTAAGTAAAAAGCTGGGTCTTGAGTCTGCTTCTGAAGGATGCCTCCGCTTTAAGTTCTCTTGTGCTTTCCGGCAGCGAGTTTCCAGGCCATTTGTGCCGCGTCGTATTTACTAAATTATCACATATTGCTGTATTTTAAAAGTACTTTAAATGTCAGATTCAAGGCACCTATCAATTACAGTAAAAATTTTCAATTTAAAAAGGATTTTTAATCGATTTCTGAGCTCTATAATACTCCGGCTGGTGTGAATTTGATCCCTCACCCGTAAAGTGCCAGTCATAGCCTATTAATAAAAATTGGTGGTAGACTAAAGTCGTCCCGTGAAGACCACCCATTCATAGTAAATTGCTGTAATAATAAAGGATGATGCGTGAATTTCGGGCTGGCGAAATGATGAAATATGACGTTGGCGAATCAACACTGCACATGCAGCGTTTAGCCATATACACAATGGTAAGCGTCATAGAATTCCACAGATGAGACTTTAGAATTACTATCACCGTCTGTCGTATTCTCCTGTATGTGTATACATAAAAAATAAAAAAAAACAATAAAGACAGTTAACATAGTTAAAGTAGTTTCAAATCACAAGGACGGTGTTTTGTCTATGCGCTTTTAGTCACGTGGCGCATCAAAAAATGGCAGACGCTGTCAAACGTCAGACTTAATTAAATACCATACACAGAGGTTAAGAACAGCTGATTAAAACAGAGTAAAATAGCAGATAAGATTCACGAGTCCATTTGTTATCTAAGTACAATTCAAAACACAGGCGCTGTCTGCAGCTTTACTTCCCAAGTGTCACATTCAAATGATTCCACCGCATCGGCGTACACTTTGACAAAAAACACAATACGTAGAGCAATGCACAGAGATTGAGAGCACTATTAGTTGAGAGCACTCGCTTCACATGTTATCTGGATAAACTCCTTCAGTTTTCGATTTAGAGAATGAAGAAATAATGACAATACCCGGATCTCACTCCAAAGGCGACCTAGGTCGGTAGCCTAGAGTGTTATTATTTATTAAAAATGATTTTCTTACCTGACTTATGACGTGTAGATCCCAGCGACTGGCATCAGATGACGTCACTGCACTTTGTTTATAGAATCAATAATATTATTGTTACATTGTTGTATTTATTAATTAAATGCGAATGGCTTTTCAAAGCAAATTAGCTTCAGTAAACGTTCGTCAGTTGTGCTAATCGGATGTGTTTAGAATAGTCTGCTTAAAAGTAATATTTGAATTTGAAATTCGAATAATAATTCGAAAAAAATGCCAATTAAATTGAGTGTTCTTCGTAGAATCAATCCGGTGGATTAGTTTGCAGCAACAAAATCTTGCGTCTTCACTCTTATCGATCTTCTGCGTCCCTCTTTAGCTCAGAATAAGAGTCCTAGCACGGTCTTTGGCAATCGGGCTTTCAGCTACGCTGCACCAATGGCCTGGAACTCACTACCGAAAAGCATAAAAGAGCTTGAGGCGGAGGCATCCTTCAGAAGCAGACTCAAGACCCACCTTTTTACTCAGAGAGGCAAAGAAGCGCTTTTGGAATGATCATTCGGTCATAAAAGATCGCTATACAAATACAAATATAATAATAATAAGAGCTGCAACTCTTGTCCTCGAACACTTGCTCCAAAAAGTCAGGGATCGTGCTAATTTTTCTTTTGTATGTAAAGTAATAGTATCAAAATAAACTATATGTGAACAACGCTATCGAAGTTCTTCGGTTATGGCGAATTGGTGAAATAGTCCATTAGGTAAGTCCCCAGTGTGGATTTTTATTTTATTTGCATTTTTTTATATTTAGTTATTTATTTTACTTTTTCGTTACGCCTCGGTAAAATACAAATTATACTGTCAATATGGCATGAATTTTTCAAACCATTTTGTTTTGCTTAAAACTAGTATTTGAAGCATAAATGCACTTATCTGACCTATTTTCATATATCACATTGATTCTTGTATACTTAAGTTATCAGATTATGCATAAAAAACTATTATATATAACAAACGTTCATTATGTAACTCCATACATGTGGTGGCATTGACACATGTGGTCTACAGGAAAAATCGCTTCCGTGGCGAAACCTAACAATATTTATTTACATGCTTTACAGATTCCTGTAAATAATACATGTAGGTTGATAAAGGGAATGACAGCACTTCCGATTTCCTACCGTAGATGTCACAATGAATTCACAAACTATTCTAAGAAAGTAGCAAAACGATATATCACGTCAATCGATCTCAACGGTAAAGGAATCTTATGACAGCATATACCAACAATCGATGCGAAAGGGTTAAGTAAATGGTGTATTACTATGTTTATAATATTTTACGTATATAGCGTCGTAGAAGGAATATATAAAAAGCTTGATATAAAAATGCTGTAGTAAGTCCCTCAGGTTGCTTTTCTTTTAGCGCGAATTTTTCCAAAGGAATGCTTTCGGAATATATTTCAGTAAGACGTGAAATTTTATTTTTATTTTTTGGCGGGATTTTCGAATCAGAGAAGAATATTAAGAATTTTAAAATGCGGAATAAACCGGCATGAAAATATTGTTATTTACTGAAAATTGTAATTTATGAGAATCTTCGCGGAAGGCGGCGGATCGAAGAGGATGGAGACTCATGCGGGAGGCCTACGTTCAACAGTGGACGGACACAGGCTGATGATGATGATTTGTATCAAAAGATTTTAATAGAAACAAATATCTCTTGAATTTACAGTTTTTTTATAATGCTTTCCGCCTTTTAATTTCAAACGCAATATCTGAAACTCACAGCTCTACTCGTTCAAAACGTTATTTGATAAGTACACCCGTGCACGTAGCCATCCATTGTTATTGATCCCAGTTGATGCTTGTGGAGCTTCAAGCACACAATTTGGTAAAACGGCAATGGCGCTCCTAAATGGCCTACCAGCAAGCCTCGATCCTTTATTTACATCCTTTTCTTTATTTGTCGATGGTATTGTTCTCCTTCATCTCTGCTATCTTTGACACGTGTCATCTTCTTCTTCTTTTATGATTTTTTGTATGCATTGTGTGTTTATATATTCTCTATGTTTTTTCGTCACCATTATTCTTCAACAGTTCTGAATCTTGGCATCTCACCTGAAGCCAATGCAGCCAAATAATGAGTTTCGAGAGCAGATGATTCAGCGCTGCTTGTTGAATGTTGATCCGCTAACTTCAAACACCTGATATTCACGCAGAATACAATTTTACGGAGACTCACTGTTAATATATTATTCACGAGATGGCTTTCGTCTACAACTAATTTTCATTAATAGACTATGACTAACATTTTACGGGTCAGAGATTAAATTCACACGAAAAGAGGAGTATTTATCATCATATCATGTTCGTCCCCTAACTGGAGTATTTGATATTTACGAACTTTGCCATAAAGCTTTGATAGCCGCTGTAGTCTTTGCCTCATCATATATCAGCTTCGCCGAGTACATTCTATGTACGGTTCCTGGCGGCCTTTCAGATCGGCGTGAGCCTGGGGGCTTGAAGAAAAAGCAGCTATAGCTTATGCTCTACAGCGGCATTCTCATAACATGTTCTAATCAGGTCTACATTTGCTTCTTAATCGACTGTAGTATGAAAGGCTGCCTTATCCGCTCTTTCACATCTTCATTTCTTACTAAGTCAAACCATCGTACCCCTAGTATTATGCGCAGGCATCTGCTTTCAAATCCCATAATTTATTTATTTCACAGAACCGAAGTTCCAAGGTACAAAACAATAAGAAACAGAGTATACATAAATATACAATACACAAAAAAGATAATAAAATATGAAAATAACATAAAAGACGAAGAGGATGACACGTGTCAAGAATTATAGAGATCTAGGAGAACAATACCATCGACAAAAGAGGAAAAGGATGTAAGAAAGGGATCGAGGTGTACTGGTAGGCCATTTAGGAGCGCCATTGCCGTTATACCAAATTGAGTGCTTGAAGCTCCACAAGCATCAACTGGTATCAAAAACAATGGATGGCTACGAGCACGGGTGTACTTATCTGGAACATAGAAGTTAAAACATTCAAGAATCCCAGAGTTGTGAATTGTACCGCGAAGAATAAGGAATGAATGTTTGAGAGCAGCAAATTTCCTCCGGGACTCTAAACGAATGGAAAGAAAGCATCCTTAGAAAAAAAAGACTTGGGTAATGTTCGGAATTGATATACAGCTACATTTTTTATGTGAGATGGCAATATTCATAGTCGTAAAGAAGAATAGAGACGATACAGGCGATGTATAGCCGGTACTTTGTTTGTTTTAAAAGAGCTTAGAAATCGATTAAAAATTATTTAATTTTTTCGTACGGGATCGAACTTTTTATCTTTGGCATGGTAAGCAAAAGCTTTACATCTAAGCCAAACCCGCCGGAATGTTATTCAGGTATTTGATTAGTCTTAAAAGGACCTTTTTTTAATTAATAAAAAAAACACTACCCTTTAATCAGCCAAGTAAAATTAATCAATTATTATATCAGATTTCTCGATTCGAGTCTTCATTATTTTCGTCTTATTGTATCTTCAGATGTATTATAATGTATATAATTACGTTTAAATTGGCTTAGAATTTATTTTCAATTGATTTAATTACAGTAACAACATATATTTAGTGTCTTTGCTGAGGTGAGTTGGAATCGAGTCGTTAATAACAGTAAATAAGAAACAAATATTGGGTGTGGGGATACTGTCAAGATCACACCCATTAACATCCTCCTATCTACGTTTATTATCGAATTGCGTGGTGGCAGAATGAGGAGCAGATTAACAACACAAAGACTTTTCTGGACTTTACATGCTTCCGGCCCAGGCGGAATAACATGCCGGCCTGGGCATAATACAACCTTTTGACGGTCGGCACACAACTGAGTTGCGACTGGGCGCCGTGGTCGGTGATACTCAGTGCTACAAGTAGGGATCTCTATAACTAACGTCACTCTCGTGACCGGATTTGGCCAAAATGTCAATATTTCGACACATACATGTACGACAAGCTAACAGAAATAAGAGAAGAAAGTACATCGAAGTTTTCGGTACCAGTCAGCAAGGGCTATATCATGCTAATGTTACCATCATCAAATCCCTACATCAGTTACTTGACTTGTTAGAGGTGTCCACTGGCATGCGACAAGACTGCATACTCACTCCGTTTCTCTTCACCCTCGTCTTATTTACTTATCCTCCGCCAGTCAATTGAAATAACAAGAGTGATTTTATATTTAGTTTCAATTAAGAACTAAAATATGTAGTGCAATATTGGTTTTGTATCCTTTAAAACTAATTTACCAAAAAAACAAACATTAAAAAATGGTAATAAATGTTGTATTAAGTCAAAATAGGTTACATCTTTTGATTGAATTATGTTTTAATGAATAAATTGCTACACGACATGTCTCAAATCGAATACCGAATACAAGAAATCCATTATCTTTAAAGATAATGTAATATTTCTTATTAATCCTAACTTTCACGGTGTCTCAATTTCAAATACGTTATACCCTGTATTAGACAATATATCTGATATGAAAGCAAAGAAATTGATCGAAATATTTCGTCGTATACAGGAGACTTGAACTTCTTACTTCGTAGTAACGGGTCCGCCACCTAACGTTTTTTTTTTTCAACTAGTGATTATTTCGTGAATGGTAACACATAGCTCACGTCTGATTTGACAGGTAATTAGTATTATCCTTCCGCTAAATGAATATGGTTGTGTATACGCTTGAACAAGGCTGGAAAAATTGCGACATTACTTTGAATATCAGGCCATTTTTCTTCGAAAATGAGCAAGGAGTGGCCGTTACAGTCAATGGCGATCGTTATCGGGCCATTTTTGTTCACAAAAATTAAAGAAGAGGATATTGGCAACATTTGGTTTCAACAGGACGGCGCTACGTGCCACACAGCCGAAGCTACACTCGATGTTTTGCGCCCCATTTTCAAAAAAAAAAAGTTATTTGGCGGACCCTTTAACAATTCTGTGTATTGGTGCGCAGCAACAAAATCTTGCATCTCGATCTGCACTCTACTCGATATTCTGCAACCCTAATTAGCTCAGCGTAAGAGCTAATTAGGGTTGCAGTTAGGGCTACAATTAGGGTTGGTTGCACATCAACCAAAGTCATGAGAGTAAGATGAAATGAGCAGCATAACATTACTATATCAATGCTAGGAGTAACCCTAAAAGATAAAAAAGAGTTTTTATACCTTGGAAGTACGATCACCTGGAATGGCAGAACAAAAAGATAAGTCAACAGTCGCCTACATCAAGCAAGGCTAGCTTTCAATAAAAAAACAAAAAATCTTGAGTCAAAAAATATTAATTTAAAGCTCCGCAAGCATCTTTGCCAAAACATTTGTTTGGAGCATCTTGATGTACGGCTTTGAGACATGGTGCTTATCTGAAAGTGACAAAAAAGACAAGAGGCCTTTGAGATGTGGTCATACAGAAGAATTCTCGAAATTTTCTGGAGAGACCACGTCGCGAAAAATGAGGATCTCAGCATATTCAAGGAAGATAGGCGCCTAGTAAGAACCATTTCAGAGAGGAGATTTGTCACATCATGTGCCGCGATGGTCTTTTTCACGACTTTGTGGAAGGGGTGGTTGAGGGTAGAAACTGCAGAGGGCGCCCTAGACGGGAGTATTTGCAGCAAGTGTTCGAGGACATGAGTTGCAGCTCTTATTCTGAGCTAAAGAGGATTGCAGGGGATCGAGAAGAGTGAAGATCGAGATGCAAGATTTTTTTGCTGCAAACCAATCCACCGGATTGACACTACGAAGAAGATTTAATCAAACCTAAGCTTTATACATGCTGCCGGTAGAGTTGAGCCACCCCTTTTAGAATAAAACTAAATTGTCCAGGCTGATCACCGATCTTCTAGAAAAACGCTGATTATTGAAAACTCAAATATTTGTCTGTCACTACAGCTACTATATAAGTAAGTTCGCGGAACCATCTTTGTTCCCATGTGGACCTCAGGGTGCAGTTTTTTATAATGTAAACACATACAGGAGAATACCGACAGATGGTGATAGTAAGTCTGAAGTCTCATCTGTTAAATTCTATGACCGTAACCATGGAGCATATGACTTAGCGCCGCATGTGGAATGTTGATCCGCCAACGCCATAGACTACAGCCCGACATTCACGCATCATCCTTATTATTACAGCAATTTACTATAAATGGATGGCCTTCACGGGACGACTTTCGTCTGCCGCCAATTTTAATTAATAGGCTATGACCGGCATTTTACGGATGAGGTATCAAATTCACACCAAGGGTATTTTAGAGCTCAGATTTTTTTTTTTAATCTCCATCGGGGATCGAACCCACGACCTCTGGCGTGCAAATCAAACGCTTCGGCCATTGAGCTATACCCGCCGGCAGTGATCTGGGACAAGGAATCGACAACCTTATCTTACAGTACCGTGAAAAACAATTTGTGGTGTCTATATACTCCACATATGGAGCGGATATGGTAAAAAAATGTTTCTGAAAGCATTGAAAAAGAATAAAAATTATTAATTAAATATACATATACTATACATAAAATTCTTTTTCGACGCGTCAATCCAAGCACAAAAATAACGGCAGAAGCGGGATGCGAACCGCGGACCATGGAAACCAACTATGCCCAGGTATTCATACCGCTCAGCCGACTTGGCTATTGCTATGCCTAGACCGACTGACGTTGAAACTACTATTTATGTCATTGTTATCATCGTATGATAGATGTCGCCATAGTATATATTCAAAGTATGTATATTTTTATTTTTTATTATCCAATCAGTCATCATTTATTCACAAGCTTAATATTATTACTTTCTAAAAAAAAATCCATAGAATGAAAATTATTAATTAAATAATACATTTGTAAGTACTAGTCGGCCTGTATATAAATTCACGAATATGTCAACGTTATTCTTGTTTGGTATTCTCTATACATAGAAGGGAGAAAAAAAACTATCGCAAAAGTTTCGCCAAACTTAATTAAGATAATCCCTCAGCATTTGAGCGGAGACTTTTTTATACCACAGTTTCCCAATACTTTCGTTGAATCACAAAGTTAAATTGAATTCGTTATTAATGACGTGAGACTTACTTTCTTAAATATTAACATCCTCCTCTCTCAAAAAGGGGGGAGTTATTACATCGCGTGAGGGCAGGATGAGGAGCAGGTCAGCAGACAAAGACTCTCTTTTAGAAGCACATTGATTATATTTACGTTAAAACATTGCAAGCTTCCGACCACGCGGGATGACATGCCGCGCGGCCGTAAAGTAACTTTGTCTCGCTAAAGGGTGGGGACCGACTGGCGTGATTTGCCGACTCGCCCAGAGCTCGAGTGGCCGTGTTTATAACTAATACACCCGTGAGCGAATCCAAAATGACAATATGGTAGACACATAAATGTAAGGCAAGCGATCATAAATACGAGACGAAACATTGTAAGTCGAGGCTTTCGGTACCAGTTAGCAAGGGATACATCGTGCTGATGTCAACATATATTAAATAGTACAAATAATGGTTAATGGGTATGGGAGGTGTTGGAGTGACGCTCAAGAACCGGCAAACTGGGTTTAACTGGATTGAGTACATCAGAAAAACTACGGGACAATTGATGCGAATAGAAAAAAGATTTTAACGAATATAATAGATGCCCACGTGTACGGACACAGACTGTTGATGATATGTTTTGATATCAACTCAGCCCTTGCAGGCTGGTGCCGAAAACCTCGATATGCGATCATTCGTCTCTTTTGACGAGTCATCCATTGTTTTTGATCCCAGTCGATACATGTGTAGCTTCGAGAACTCAATTTGGTACAACGGCAATGGCGCTCCTAAATGGCCTACCAGCACACCTCTATCCTTTTCTTACATCCTATTCCTCTTTCGTCGATGGTATTGTTCTCCTAGATCTATGTGATCTTTGACACGTGTCATCTTCTTCTTCTTTTATGTTATTTTTATTTTCTTAATATGTTTTGTTTGTATTGTATATTTATGTATACTATGTTTCTTATTATTTTTTACTTTGGTACTTCAGTTCTGTAAAAAATAAATTGAATTAATTAATTAATAAATTCGGTCACGGGTGTGACATTAGTTATTTACATTGCAGTCAGTCATTGGTGCGCCATCAATTCTGTAGATCGCCGCTTGCGGCGCTGGGTGTCACCGATCACGGGCGCCCGGTGGCCAGTTCAGTTGTCCGCCGAACGCGACGAGTAGCGTGTTGTGTTCCGGCTGGGGTCTGAAAGCATACGCTCCGCCCCTGGCCGAAAGTTTGTCAAGTCTATCGAAAATATATGTGCTTCTGGAAAAGTCTGTGTCGTTTTGATCGAGTAAAGCTACGAGTCTCGTTTGATTTTTTTAATACAATTTGACTAAATCTAAACTCTACACATGCCCTTAAGCCCCGCTTAAAGAAAAAAAAATCCAGGCGTCGGGAGCGTCGGACTAATCGTCCGATCTCCTTCAAAAACTGATAATTTAACTCCTAAATATTTGTCCGTTACTACAGCCGCAGTCTATGCAAGTTCACGGGCTCTAGAGGCTCCTGGGAACTAAATATTTTCCTGTGTTGATCTCCGGGATTCACCTCTTCTGGGACAAGGCAACGACAATATTAGCTTACAGAACTGTGAAGCAGCAAATTGGTGTGTACATGTTTTTTTATGTAAGCATATACAGGAGAATACTGACAAATGGTGATAGTAATTCTGAAGTCTCATTCTATGACGCTTACCATGGTGTATATGGCTAAATGGTGCATGTGGAGTGTTGATCCACCAACTTCATAGACTACAGCCCGAGATTCACGCATCACCGTTTATTATTACAGGAATTTACTATGAATGGGTGGTCTTCACGGGATGACTTTTGTCTACCACCAATTTTAATTAATAGGCTATGACTGACATCTTACGGGGGATGTATCGAATTCACACCAACCGAGGGTATTTTAGAACTCAGGAATCGATTAAAAATCATTTTTTTTAATCTCCGGGGATCGAACCCACGACCTTTGGCCTGCAAAGCAAACGCTTTGACCATTGAGCTATGATCGCCGGCTTTGTGTGTTGTGTGCTCTAAATATGAAGCAAATATGGAAAAAAACTAATGAGTATATTAAAGTTTTATTTTTAAATGAATATTTTATTAATTTGTATATTTAATGGTAGACAGTTTGTGAATCGTTGTTTATAGTCATCTGTATGTAATCCTATCAGCCGGCTTTGTTTGGGCGGATTTTCGTCCGATCGTCTGATACAGCAGACACTGAGCGCCACCCGACGGTCTACCACTGAGCCGGTCTCCGCCCAAACGGTCCAGGACCAACCGGTCCTCTCCCAAATACAAGGCTCCTTCTGACATAAGCTGGCAGCTGGTTAGATTCAATCGATCGGAAAAGAAAGCATATCACGGGTATGAGTTTTCTCCTCATTTTGATAAATCTTACATTATCTAGCTCCCTATAACTTAACATCCTCCTCTCTTTCAAAAAGTGCGTGAGGGCATGACGAGGAGCAGGTCAGCAAAACAAAGACTATTTCATAAGCACATATATTTACGATAAGCTTTACAAACTTCTGGCTCGACCTAGTCACAGAATTCAGGCCGAGCCACAATACAATATGCTCTCGCCGACTGGCGGCACACGACGCGCGCGCTCGTGATGAGCAGTCACACCGTGCCGAGAGTGGCGATCTACGTAACAAGTCCCAAAATGCCAATATGGCGACACATGCATGTCGACAAGCAAACAGAAATAATAGACGAAAGATTGTATTTCGAGGTTTTCGGTAGCAAGGGCTGTATCATGCTGATGTCAAACTGTTAGACTTAATAGAGTCAGTTCAAGAACAGTTTGTTATTTAATAACAAACACACACAAATACGTCTAGCTTCCAATCACTAGAACATAATAAAAAGATTGGTCTTATGAAAGCTCCATCAACATCGTTGGAGTGTATATTTCGTTAAATATTATGAGTCGATTAAATATCAGGTCTGGCATCCAAAAATCTAGGCACATAATCATGTCGGAAACAACAGGGTCAGATCCTGTCTGCGCAGAAATAGGCGATGTCGATGGCGGTACTCCTGGCCATCGTCAGGTTTTCCTGGGTGCAGATACTCGGACACAGCGCACACTCCAGAAGGTTTGATAGGGTCTGCCGCAGTCACAAACTAGGTGTGCTATATGGATGACGTCAATTTTTTACAGACATACATTTTTTTAATATAAAGGACAAATCCGCCATTTTCTTGAATACGGCAATAACCTTTGGGATGATGCACCAAAATATCTTCTAGATTTAATTGACTCATTTGTATATATATTTTTCATGATTTTTTAATTGGAATTTTTTCGGATGATAATTTCGACGCTTCCGAGGACCGAACTATTTGTTCTTAAAGGGTGACTCAACTCAAATGAGCGCGATAAGCAATAACCCATACAAGTTTATATTGATATCAACGATTTGCTTAATTTTGGTGATCTAACGAGATCCACTCTTATCTACTGAGCTAAATACCTATCAATGACACCCTAAATAAGTTTATTTATTTATTTATTACACAGAACCAAAGTTCCAAGATACAAAACAAGAAACAGAGCATACATAAATATAAAATATAAACAAAGGATAATAAAATATAAAAATAACATAAAAGAAGAAGAAAATGACACGTGTCAAAGATCATAGAGATCTAGGAGAACAATACCATCGACAAAAGAGGAAAAGGATGTAAGAAAAGGATCGAGGTGTGCTGGTAGGCCATTTAGGAGCGCCATTGCCGTTGTACCAAATTGATTGCTTGAAGCTCCACAAGCATCAACTAGGATCAAAAACAATGGATGGCTTAAATATCCAAATAAATAAGAATTATTAAAATTATATACAATGAAGTGAATTTATAAATTATTGGGTTTCTGGAATCCATAAAAAAAAATCAGCTAGTAAGCTTGATGGTTATTCCGTAGTGTTATTTTGATTAGAAGATATTTGATACCCAAAATATTACATTGAAAATGACCCAGAAGCTGCTGAAAGGTTTCTGAAAGATAATTTTCCCTTTTTATGTAAATACTTACAGGAGAATACCGACAGATGGAGATGCAGATAGCACATGTGATGATTATTTTACATTTTTTCGATATAAATGAATCACGATACGTAAAATAAAATCCTAAAATGCCTCACTATTTTAAAACCCTTTCAGCAACTCTAGGAAAAGATTTTATACGAATTTTAAAACATTCAGGAGAATTTTCAGGTATCGCATATGTTAACTATTTTACGTTATACCGTTAATTATTTTTTAAATTCAATTCAAAAGGTGGCTAAGAATATTAAATTTCACTTGTATTCGGCGTTGCTTCAGTGTATGAAATATAAAATTATCTAAAGATATATTTGCGTTTTTCCGCCCCTTACGATCAAATGTGTCAGGCCTCGGGAGTGTCGGTCTAATCGTTAGATTTATTTTAATTTTTTTGGGTAGTAAATCACCCAAAATATGTCACGGATACTACAGCAGTCGACTTTTCAAGTCTTCGGGTCTACAACGAGAATGCCAAATGGTCTATCCCCTGGACACGACCAGGGGTGTAATATATGGAGGTCCCTTAACAGATTTTGGACCGGAGTATGCAAGACGAGGACACAAATGAAAGCCTGGCAGTTTTACAGCGGACATACTGAATGTGACTGCGGCGTGGAGCAGACAATGTCACACCTTCTGGAGTGTGCGCTGTGTCCGAGCTAGCTTCACCCAAGAAGACCTGATGATGGCCGGGAGTAACGCCATCGACATCACCCACATTCTGGGTGATGTCGTTTCCGACACGATTATATATATATAATATGCCTACGATTATAAATATATATATTCATGCCTTGTTACAAGAGTCTCTACATCCAAATGTCTACCTGGGAACATATTGTGTGTAAGTGTATGGTTCCTGATGACCTACAAGACCTTGCGACTTAATGACTTTCCGGCAGGTATACCTTAGTAGTTAAAGTGTTTGCTCACCAAACCGAAGGTCGTGGGTTTGAGCACTGAAGGAGATTAAAAAAAAAACGATTCCATAGCTCTAAAAAAATCCCCATTTGGTGTAAATTTGATCCCTTACCCGTAAAATACCAGTCATAGCTCAATTTTAAAAATTTCTGTAATAATTGAATGTCAGGCTGTCCTGTAATAATTGTGTATGTCGTTAGCGGATCAATACTCCAAATGAAGTGCTTAGCTTATAGAATCCACAGATGAGACAAAAAAACGTAGTAACTGTAGTATTCTAGGCATAATTTGAGCGATTTGTAATCAGGATATTCAAGAATATTAGATGATAAGCTCGAGAGTCGGAGAATTTAGTTCTAAGTGACAGCTCAATTTTTTTTTTTGATTTGTAAAGTAAGTGAAATAAATAATGAGATTTGAACTTAGAATTATTGCATTGGAGTCAAGAGCTTTCCTACTAAGGCATAACTCTCGCATTGAAAGCCAATATCGTAAAAATAGAGACCCTGAAATAGCGCTATAAAAATAGGGAGCATGATGGAGAAACCTAAGTAGCAGGTTTTTTGAGCATATGTGGAGGGGAGAGATGGACCAATCGCAGTATTGGAGAGTGATCAAAGCCGAATAACGTGTAATATACTCGAGAAAAATTAGCACGATCCCTGACTATTTAACTAAGTCAATTATATTTACTGAAATCCAGATTTATATCATCGTTAAAATAGCCCGATTGGCGCTAAAGAGCGGCTCAGCCCAAATAGCAACACGCGGTTAGCACATTCTAGTTTAAGAACCGGAGTTGGTAGAACAAAGGATAACCTCGAGCGGTGGGGAATGCTTCGGAAGGGAGAGACACTATTGTGCCACTGTGGAGATCTGCAGACGTGATTTCTTGTGATTTCTACCGTTATTACCATGGTCGCTGCTCTTCGGAACTTAAAAAAACTAATTCCTCCTGCACCCACTAACAACCGAAAAATTCGTCTTACACTTGCCGAACATCCATACATGGTTATTGTGTGTCGACCAAGAACTGGCAGTTTACAAAGTTCCTTCCTTAATGCCACCGGTAGGCTTTGGAATGCGCTTCCATCGTCTGTGTTTCTTCTTTCCTACAATCAGGATCTTTTCTCAAGAAACAGATAAATATACACTTGCAATCTTGCAGTCTTGACCAGTTGTGCTCTCCTGCGTGCGATTACATAAAAATAAAAAAATCATGCAGCTGAATTATGACAGGTGATGAAAAATTTCATCTATGGATTCTATAACGCTTGCCAATTCATGGTTGATTAAGCACTGCATGTGATGTATTGATCCTCCAACGGCATTAGAAAACAGCCATTTGTGGGATTCACTATGAATGGGTGGTGCTCGCGAGACAAATTTCGTCTATCACTAATTTTGATAGCATATATGTGCACTGTCATTTAATTGAGCGATCTATGAATTTCCACCAACCGGGTATATAGAGCTTAAAAATCGACTAAAAATCAAAACAAAAAAATCTTATTTCCAAAATATATTTTTAATTATAATAAATTGACATCAGCATGATGTAGCCCTTGCTGACTGTTCCCGAAAACCTCGATACACAATCTTTTGTCTCTTATTTTCGTTCGCTCATCGGACACGCATGTGTTGTCATTTTTTAATGCCATTAGAATGATTAGTTATATAAATCACCACTTACGGTGCTGAGTGTTCAGTCAGTTGTGTGCCGACGACGGCGAGGTCATATTGTCGTTGGCCCGGCCTGAAAGCTGTGACTAGGTCCGGGCCAGAAGTTTGTAAAGTGATCGAAATATGTAAGTCTTTGTGTTGTCAATCTGCTCCTCATCCTGCCACCACGCAATTCAATCACGAACTTAGAGTGGAGGATGCCAAGATTTTATTTTAAAAAGTCACTGATTTAATGATCCACCCTCGCACGGTTGAACAAAAATCCCGATTGAAATTATTTTCCTGAAAATTTCAGCCAAAATTAATTCGTTAATTGTTTGAACATTTGCTTCGAAATGCATTTTAACATTTTACGTTCCATTAAACAATTTAATTGCGAAATTTGAATATGGATCACGTGGGATACCGTAATGAGTATTGATACAATAGACATACGAGCGCGACTTAGTGGTAATACATGTTTCATTTATAATATTATTACTAGTAACCCAAAAATATATCTCGTAATGTAGGTGTCTAGCTACTCAAAATAAACTTTCACTCAAAATATGCCTCTGATAAAGCAAGTGGCAATGGGCAGGACATATCTGTCGAAGAGACGACGCTCGATGGGGAAGAAAAGTATTGGAATGGCGCCCAAGAACTGGCAAACGAAGCATTGGCCGACCCCCTGCAAGATGGACTGACGACATAAGAAGAATAGCGGGAGTGACCTAGATGCGGAAGGCGGAGAATCGAAGAGGATGAAGACTAATGCGGAAGGCCTACGTTCAACAGTGGACGGACACAGGCTGATGATGATGATGACATATAAAAAAAAACAAGGCCTACAAAATACATTTAACATTTTTTTCAATTTTAACAACTACTATTTATAATATAATCTTGTCGGAAGCAACAGGGTCAGATCCTGTCTGCCCAGAAGTGGGCGACGTCGATGGCGTTACTCCCGGCCATTATCACGTCTTCCCGGGTGCAGCTACTCGGACACGGCGCACACTTCAGAAAGTGTGACACGATCTGCTCCACGTCGCAGTCACATTCAGTCGGTCCGCTGTAAAACTGCCAGGCTTTCCATTTGTGTCCTCGTCTTGCATACTACAGTCCGAAGTCCTACCGGGAGCATGTGTATAGTTAACATTGCTATTTAAATCGAGCTCGTTCGGGTTTTGAACCGACAGCCTCTGAATGACAAACGATCGCTCTCAACACTGGACTATGCCTTCCGGCGTCTTTACTATTGTAGATCGTTACACTACTCAGCTATCACTTCTATACATATTCTATACACGGTCATGGATGGAAGTCGCCATCTTGAGAAGGCGCTAAAAGTTTTCATGCAACATAAAAAGTTTGGTTATGTGTTTCGATTATTCTTAGGTTGTATAACCTGATCTCGGGATTAGAGTCAACCAATCAGACGCGGAGAGGCTGCGGCTATATTCAGACCGGAAGTCAATGGGTTGGGCTTAAATCTAAAATAACGCCGACTTCCGGAATATATTACGTTTTATTTACGTCTGGCAGGGGTCGAGAAATACGATACAAACAAATATTTTATTTAAAACAATATAAATTAAAAAGAAAATGAATTGTCGAGATATATCCCTTAGTATTTACCTACAAAATTGATATTATGACAGTAATGCTTCATGTTTGCCAATTTATTATTTTCCTCAATTTATTGTTTAAATATTAGTCCCCTCACAAATATTATCCCGACAAACGTTTAGTTTTGCAAAATTTTCGATACATTTTCGTAAATATTATGAAATGGAAACAGGAAACACGGCGATGAAGTTTGAGTCATGCCTGTGTCATTGAGGGGATCCTCATATAACGTCAGCGTATGTTGTGTGTATTTTGCGAGTGTAATGAAGCTTTGCTTAAATATTTATGGACTTCTTAAATATATTTATATATATACTGATATCAGCTCGATATCGCCATTGCAGGTTGGTGCCGAAAGCCTTGATACACAATCTTTCGTCTCTTATTTTAGTTAGCTCTTCGGACATGCATGTGTCGCCATATTGGTATTTTGACAGAATATAATTCGTCAAAGGGCCGACAGGTGATAGAAGGGTGCTGCGGTGTTTCGAAGCGCGCCGTCAGTTCGGCTCAGCTCATGGAGCAGATCGTTGATTATCCGTGGCCTGAGCCGAATACCAAAGTTAGTTAATTTTTATCTTATAATTAACCTTTTAACTCTCTCTTTATCCTAGCCATTTCCCATCATCTGGGGTCGGCTCTCCTTGTGCACGTTCGCCATGTCTGTCTGTCCTGCGTTGCATTCTCGGTCAAACTCAGGGTTTTCAGATCCTTGTTTACAGTTGCAGTCCAGGTTGCCTGCGGTCTTCCAGGTCTTCTTCTCAGCGTGGGTATGTTGAGGGCTTTCTTCACCATGTTGTCCTCATGTCTCCGTGTCACATGCTCATACCATCTTAGGCATAATTAACCTTTTAACTGCCGGAAAAAATCCCTTGGCAGTACCTAGCTCGCCGCATATAATTAAAAAAAAAAACCTTCGCAAACGACATATCTGATGTGTAAATGCTTACTTGTCAAAATTGAATTTAATTCGATGGTGAAATCAATAATTAATTCGATGATAAAATGATTTTAGAATAGTCTTAAATGTCAATATGTACAAGTATTATTTTGTTATGGCTGAATCATTAGTACTACCGAGATATATCGTATTTGGCGTAGCAATCTTGGGATGTTTGACGAGATATCTCGTATTTGGCAGTGAAAGGGTTAAATATATGTCAATGTGCTTCGGAAAAAGTCTGCGTGTTGTTCATCTGCTCTTCATACGTCCACAAAGTGTGCCAAAATAACGATCCCAGTGACGATAAGTCGTTCTTCCCAAAGTAAAGGAGATGTTAATACGTACGACACATACATAAATGTTTTTTTAAAGATTTTGTAATTATTTTTACGTATTTAAAGGGTTTCCGTTTATTTCGTTTCCAGTACTATCAACTGCTTCTATATGCCGGTATAGCTCAATGGTCAAAGCGTTTGCTTTGCAAGCCAAAGGTCGTGGATTCAATCCCCGACGGAGATTGAAAAAAAAAAAACGATTTCTGAACACATAGTGTGAATTTGTTCTCTAACACAAAAAATGCCAGTCATACCCTATTAATTAAAATTGGCGGTTGACGAAAGTCATCCCGTGAAGACCACCCATTAATAGTTAATTTCGGGCTGTAGTGTATGACTTTGGAGTATCGACACTCCACATGCAGCGCTCAGCCATGTGAACCATGGTAAGCGTCATAGAATTCCACAGATGAGAATTCAGAATTACTATCGCCGTCTTTCGGTATTCTTCTGTTTGTGTTTTAAAAAAAAAACAAAAAACGCTTTTCTTGTAAGCTGCGTTTTTTTATTTAATTTTCTGCCGCTTGGTAACACCTGATTAGTCCATAAAGTCTAGAAGTCGCGCGGACGCTTCTTTGGTTTACTTTCGCGCCATTTCCCAATAAGGCCCAGAGTTCTAAAAAAGGAATAAAACTACTAGCGCGGAGAGTCATTCCGGGCATTTCTTACTATGTGGTACTTCCAATACGTACTAAAATAAATTAAATATCATCTACTGCATCTTCCGAATCCCCTACCGAGGTGGCGCATATGGCTACCATAGATTTCTGCCATAAAATATTGTTAGCAGCTATTACAGTTGCTATATGATGTTAACAATGGTATAAATATATACATCAGGTTTCGCGTATCTGTTCAGGCACAGAATAGTCGTGTGGATAACGCGGTGTGTAGAACGTAGCAAATGTTGCAAGGCTCGTGGTTCGAATCCCGCGTCTGCCCACATTTTTACTGTAAAAATTGATACGTTTAAAATTTAATGTATTTACTTAATTAACTAATTTTTATTGTGTGGGGAAAGACAGTTCTTAAAAGTCATTTCGGAAGGTCTTCGTGGCGGACGCTTCACGGTCTCCCTGAAAATTGTTTCACAGATGTCATTATATATGATCAAAATAATTACTCTACAACATTTGACATGGTTCATGCCTTGTCCAATGAAGGTCCACCTGGTAATATATATGACACCTGATGACCTCAACATATTAAAAAAAAACGAATGATTAGCCTGTCGCTCTCGAGATTCGAACCATTTGGTCCTAAGAGGTGGCTCAACTAAACCAGAGAGACAGGAAACGAGTTCTGTGTTTTTGCCTGGGTGTTTCTGCCATTTCTTTTAGAACCTTTCTGAACTGCTGCTTGGTTCTGGCGATCCATGCTGTGCTACATCAAGAATATCGTTGGAATAATGCACATAGTTAACGAGGCCATCAATAGACTTTTAACTATTAACTTTTGTCTCATCATATAATACAGTGAGCGGCAAAAAGATCGAAAATCGTCAGATATTTTTGCCGCTCCTCTATATTACCATTCATTTAATTTGCCGGGTACCGTACACCAAACATTTTATTTTAGTACATTATTTTTCATTAAAAAAAACTAATCGCGCTACATTATTTTGCAGTAAACTAGTTTTTACTGCTGTATCTTCTTCGTAATATCAATCCGGTGGATTGGTTTGCAGCAACAGAATCTTGCATCTCAATCTCCATTCCTCTCGGTCCTCCGCAACCCTCTTCCGCTCAGCATAAGAGCTACAACTCATGTCCTCGAACACTTGCTGCAAATATTCTCGTCTACAGTTTCTACCCTCAACCATCCCTTCCACAATGTCGTGAAGAAGACCATCGTGGCGCATGATATGACCAATCCATCGGGCTCACCTCTCTGAGATGGTTCTTATTAGGTGCCTATCTTCTTTGATTATCCTGAGAACCTCATTGTTCGTGAGGGGTCTCTCCAGGAAAAGTCCGAGAATTCTTCTGTATGACCGCATCTCAAAGGCCTCTAGTCATTTTTTATCACTTTCAGATAAGCACCATGTCTCACAGCCGTACATCAATACTATTGTATACTAAAATACTGTTGTATACTAAAAAATAAAGCGAAAAAATGCTTAAGAATATGGCAAAGATAAAGTGCTGGTGCCTAATGTAAGCTCACAGTCACCGCTTGCATAATTGTAGCGAATTATTTTAATTTGAAGACGCTTCGCGGAGAATTTCTCCGAGGAACTGCAGCTCCCGGGTGCAATATAATTCAAATTAAGACTAATAACCGCAACCGGAAGTCGCGATTAATGGCGTCGCGACGTCTAAAAAGCGGGAAATTCAAAAACGACAAAATCATTACGTGAGTATCCTGGTGCAGTGCCATATTTCCCGTAAAGCAAAGAATATACAAATAAAATTAAAAAATACTCGGTTCATACTTGAAGTATATAAAAATAGACTCTACACCTCTTCTTTAGGCATATCTGGAACACATAGTCACCACAAATTGCTGCCTCACTTACAGTTCTGGCAATGCCAATGTCTATTTATTATTATTATTATTACATTAATATTTGTATGGTATTTTTTTATGACCGAATGGTCATTCCTAAAGCGCAACGAACCCGCGACTTGTCGCTCTTTTTAAAGACGGGGGATGTCAGTCTATTCCATGTTGGTCCCGTTAATCGCGTATGTTATACCAACGATATCATTGATATAGTGGAACAGCAAAGGACCGTCAAAATGCGAATAGGTTATCAGGAAATTATTCAACCAATTAGTTCATCAAACTAAATATATTTAAAATAGCGATAAAAATGCTAACTAAACCGACTGAACATCTGCGTTTCGTGGATTAAAAATTATACGTTAGAGTATCGTTGTTTATAAGACGTACAGCGTTCTACTATAAAAATAATCTATAATTCATAGACAATGACAGATTATACTCATTTATTTTAGTTTCAAACCTTAGTTGCCCCTATGGCGCCCCTAGACCTCAGAGCACATTCTCTGGGACTGTCAGTTCCTTTCGTTAGAAAGAGGAGTCCTTTTCAATGCAGTTCGAGGAAATAGCCTCGGCCCTATCGGGCATGCAGACTTTGTGGTCACTACAAAAAATTTCCACACATTTACAATCTTTGCTCGTATTTTCGATGAGAGAATCTATCTTCCATCTCCATCTCTTTACAGCCCATGAATGCGATTCTAATCTCTTTCACGGGTTCTTTATTTCAGCACTTCTGTGCAGTGGTCACAATTGTTCAGAGGGGACTCCCACTGGACTCATCAGTTGTTGACTGATCATAATCTGAATGAGCGCGTCATCAAGGAGACCTAACTGTCCTCCGGTGTGATGCGGGTGTGAGGCGGGTAAAGTGCAGACAGTGAATATTTGACATAATTAAAAAGTTTGACATTAACAATTTTAAATGTCAAATAGTTAGATAATCTCAAAAAGATTTTCATCCGACGGTGAGCATCAAAAGATCGCAATGACAATTATTCTATTAGTAATCTAAATTAGTTCAAACAATATTAAAAACAATTCGTTCTTTGTACAAAGAGAAAAAAAAAACACCTTCTACAAAGAAAATGAATTAATCGAAGGAACAAAGCGAAGAAATCGCGAACGAGAATTACTCCCTACACCGTATTTCGACATAGAAATTTTCTTCTGGAAAATCTTTCAGGGCATTCTGGCCGTAATTCCTGAAAACCTGAAGGATTGAAATCGGAATAAGATCACGTGCGACTTGAGACGTTTCAGTTGTAATCACTTCGTATAATTTCATTGTCTGTCGTTCCAGAAACTACTATTGGGTTAATCGGAAAAAAATCGTATCCAACGACAAAAATAATACATGTATTTAAATATTTATTACAATATTATTTTATATGAATTTTTTAATTTTTATTAGAATATTATTTTATTATTTCAATATTCTAATCTACTTTTATAGATCATTGACTATATTACAATATTATTATTAATTAAATATACATATACTATACACATACCCGAGTGGTACTTACTAAAATAAATAGACTGTCGGAAAGTAATAATATTAAGCTTGTGAATAAATGAAGACTGATTGAATAATAATAAAAATATACATACTTTGAATATATACTATAGCGACATCTATCGTACGATGATAACAATGATATAAATACTAGTTTCAACGCGAGTCGGTCTAGGCATAGCAATGGCGCAGTTCGCCGAGCGGTATGAATACCTGGGCATAGTTGGTTTCCAAGGTCCGCGGTTCGCATCCCGCTTCTGCCGTTATTTTTGTGCTTGGATTGACGCGTTGAAAAAAGAATTTTATGTATAGTATATGTATATTTAAGTAATAATGTTTTCCAAATATTTAGAAACATAGAGTATAGATAAATATACAATAAATAGAGAAAATAATAAAAAATAAAAATAACACAAAAGAATAAGAAGATGACACGTGTCAAAGATCACAGAGATCAAGAAGAACAATACCATCGACAAAAGAGGAAAAGGATGTAAGAAAAGGATCGAGGTGTGCTGGTAGGCCATTTAGAAGCGACATTGCCGTTGTACCAAATTGAGTGCTTGAAGCTCCACAAGCACCGACTGGGATCAAAAACAATGGATGGCTACGAGCGCGGGTGCACATATCTGGAACATAGAAGTTAAAACATTCAAGAATCCCAGGGTTGTGAATTGAACCGCGAAGAAGAATATCAATTACTAATAATTTATAACAATATTATTAGTAATTGAATATACACATACTTTGCGTCAAATTCTTTATACGCATCAATTCATTCAGAAAAATATCGTCAGAAGCGGGATGCGAACCGCGACTGTCGGAAAGTAATAATATTAAAAAAAAAAAACTTGTGAATAAATGTTGACTGATTGAATATATATATATATATATACCATAGAGACATATATCTTTATACGATGATAACAATGGTATAAATACATCTTCTAACGCGTGTCAGCTCAGGCAGAGAAATAGTCGAGAGGGCTAGGTATATTATAGTACATAAAGACCTGAGCAAAGGTGGTTCCAAGGCTCGCAGTTCGCATCCCGCATTTATGTGTATATTTAATTACACAAATAATAATTTCAGTTTTCGATTTAGTTTTTTTGATTGATAACTCTGTTTGGATTCCATAATAAAATAAAGGTTATCAACTGACATTACTTGGTGAAACTGCATAATTATAACTTTAAATTAATTTTGATTGAAAAATTACCAAATTAAAAATACAAAGTTTCGATCCACATTTATTTTTAATGATTACATGTTTTGGGACTCACTAGAGACCTTGTTAAGTCTCACCATTTCCCATCATCTGGGGTCAGCTCTCCTTGTACACATTCGCCATGTCTGTCTGTAGTGCGTTGCATTCTTGATCAAATCCAGAGCTTACAGATCCTTGTTTACAGTTGCAGTCCAGGTTGCTTGTGATCTTCCAGATCTTCTTCTCAGTGTGGATATGTTGAGGGCTCTCTTCACCATGTGGTCCTCATCTCTCCGTGTCACATGCCCATACCATCTTAGGCGGTTTTCCCTTATCTTTTCAGGTATGGGGGGCCCAACCGAAATGAACCACGAATATGCTCATTCCGAACTCTATCCACTCTAGTCACACTCCCTAGAGACCATCTTCAATAATTATTGTAATTTTTTTATTAAAATTAATTTAAAATTATAATTCCACAATGTCAAAATAAATTACTGTAATAATAAAGGAAGCTCTGGTGCTGGCGTTATGTCAATACATTTCCTCCAAACACATCAGATAATTTCAATCCTGCTTGATCAGCGCTTTAACAGTTTTATAGTTAAAAAGTAAAACATTTCGAATATTCTGCTTCTCACTTTCCATATTTGAAAAGATACAAAAAACCACTGCGTAGAACCAATGCGAATTTTCCACAAGCAAGCCTTATTTTATCGGCTATCAAAAGATATAACAATGATGCGATTTAAGGATGAACTTCGCTGATATTGTGGCTTTTGGGTTTAGCCGTGTGTGGCGAATTTCTTTCGATAAATATTTCGACCGCCATTGCAGGGGTCTTCTTCAGGATTGATGATAAAGTTGTGAGTTGGTGTCAGATTATCTTTTCACGAGCGTTATTGATATCTCCATGGCAACTACATACTCAAGTTTCATTGGTCCGGAGAATCGTGGGTGCAACGGCGGTCGAAATATTGGTCAAAAGAAATTTTGCCACACACGGCTTAACCCAAAAGCCACAATATCAAATCTGGCCGTGAAAACCTAAGAAGTTATTGACTTCGCTGTGAAAAAAAAATCAACATTCCTTTCTGAACAACCAAATATTTTCGCTATGCAAATTGAAAGCGATTTAAGAAGGAATTATTAATTAATTTTCTGCAAATTAACAATTTAAAAACGTGTCGGGCGTTCAGATTAATGTCTTGATATTATTTTTCTTATTATACATCCAATCCACTACCATAGGTACACTCAAGTGGCAATGAGACATATCTGTCGAAGAGACGACGGTCGATGGGGAAGAAAAGTATTGGAATGGCGCCCAAGAACTGGCAAACGAAGCATTGGCCGACCCCCTACAAGATGCACTGACGATATAAGAAGAATAGCGGGAGTGACCTAGACGCGGATAGCGGAGGATCAAATAGGATTGAGACTCATACGGTAGGCTTACGTTCAACAGTGGACGGGCACAGTCTAATGATGATGACGATGATGACATCCACTACCTAGCTGGAGCGTATAATTGCCATTAATTTCACCGTCAAAAGCTCTGTCAGCCGTCTCAATATTCACCGCATAAAATGTCGCTTTACCTGCCAGAGTTCCGCCGAATGCATTCTATGTATGTTTCCCATCGGCCTTCCTGGATTAAGTAGCTATGGCTTATGATCACTTGCGTTCATTTTTTTTTTATGTAAACACATACAGGAGAATACCGACAGATGGTGATATTAATTCTGAAGTCTCATCTGTGGAATTCTATGACGCTTACCATAGTGTATATGGCTAAACGCTGTATGAGGAGTGTTGATCCGCCAACGGCATAGACTACAGCCCGAAATCCTTTATTATTACAGGAAATACGCATCATCCTTTATTATTCCAGGAATTGGTGGTCTTCACGGAACGACTTTCGTCTACCATCAATTTTGATTAATAGGCTATGACTGACTTTTTACGGGTGATGGATCAAATTCACACCAACCGGGGGTATTTTAGAGCTCATAAATCGATTAAAAATCTTTTTTTTTTGAAATCTCCGTCGGGGATCGAACCCACGACCTTTGGCTTGCAGAGCAAACGCTCTGACCATTGAGCTATACCCGCCGGCATTGAGTGACACGCGTGCCATGAGTTAACTGATACTGTTCAAGAGTACTTCTTTTTCTACTTCTCCTTCGATCAAACAACGAATACAAACGGAACTTTTAATCGAATTTCAGCGAAATTCAAAACCGTCACAAAAAATTAAAGCAGTTATCTTAATGATGCACTTATTTGTAAAAGTTAACCTTGTTTTCAATAATTTTCATTACTAAACAACATGTCTATGTTCTCTTCCAAAAGCAAGCTCCATTAACATTATTGGATTATCAATCTCGAATAATGTCAAATATTACGAGTCAATTAAGTATAAAGCCGGTCTCGCTTCCAAAAAAACTAGATGTATTATATCACTGAGGTATTTCAACGTTAAACAACTTCTTCTTCTATATAAATGACAAATCCGACCTATCCTTGAATACAGCAGTCACCTTTGGATTGGAGCTCCAAAATACCTTGTAAACTTAATTGACCCAGTTCAAAGATGAGCAATTCGTTTGATAAACAATGACATTCTTACGTCTAACGTGCAATCAATGGAACACAGACGTAAGATTGGTTCTCTTAGTCTTTTCTACCGTTATTACCACTGTCGCTGCTCTTCGGAACTTAAATAAATAAGTCCTCCTGCACCCATCCACAACCGTCAAACTCGTCTTACACTTGCCGAACATCACGATTAATGCGTGTCTTGACCAAGAACTGGCAGTTTTCAAAGTTTCTTCCTTAATGCCACCGGTAAGCTATAGAAGCTTTTCCAGCGTCTGTGTTTCCTTCTTCTTACAATCTGGATCTCTTCAAGAAACCACAATCCATACACAAACACGAACACAACACACGTTTCCCTCATGCAGCGTCCAACCTCCCTGGCTGAGCGTCATTTTTGCATGCGATTACATAAAAATATATATTTTTAAAATAAGTTAAATGTCCATAATTATGTAATTCTACGACTATTTTTTATTTTAATTTTATTTTACTTAATTTTTTGCTGACCAAGAGTTGTCGTCGCCTCGACTTGAACTCCCCGTAAAAGAGCTTTGGCTTAAGACCAACGACAAATGAGCCAGTACAAAAATGACACTAACAATGTAAGACAGCTGTAGTTTATGCTCTCCTACGACATCCAACAATGAGGTTCTCAGAATAATTAAAGAAGCTTAGCACCTAGTAAGAACCATCTCAGAGAGGCGATCGGTCAAATCATGCGCCACGATGGTCTTCTTCACGACATTGTGGAGGGGATGGTAGAAACTGTATAGGGCGACCTAGACGGGAGTATTTACAGCAAGTGTTCGAGGACATGAGTTGTAGCTCTTATGCTGAGCTGAAGAGGGTTGCGGAGGACCGAGAGGAGTGGAGATCGAGATGAAAGATTCTGTTGCTGCAAACCAATCCACCGGATTGATACTACGAAGAAAGAAGAACGACATCCAAAGCACATGTCCCGGACAGATTCATCTTGTAGTATGGAACTCTCATCGGGGATCGAACCCTTGATCTTTGGTTTGCCAAGCGAACGCTTTGAACATTGAGCTATTCTCTATATTATATATACGTGTAGGTCATCATTACAGTAATTATTCGTATGTTCGTCGTGCCACAATGCTGGTTCCAATTAGGGTGGAACTTACCAGGTTCGCCGCAGGTTGTATGGTGACGCTCATGTCCTCTAATTAGCAGCAGCACGATTCGTGCTATCAAACACTAGCGTAGTGCTCGTGCAGTTTGCATGCGGTCTACCAAACACTGCAAGACACTGTTTGACAATTCTTGGAAATAACTTAGTTCCAATTATGTCACTTACAGATAGCAAGTCTTACCCATAAAATAAAGGTCACCCAGCGTGCTATGGAGAGATCCATGCTCGGAGTGTCGCTAAAAGATAGAATCCGAAACAAAGAAATACGCAGAAGATCTCAAGTAGTGGATGCTACCCAACGAATAGGCACACTCAAGTGGCAATGGGCAGGACATATCTGTCAAAGAGACGACGGTCGATGGGGAAGAAAAGTATTGGAATGACGCCTAAGAACTGACAAACGATGCATTGGCCGACCCCCTACAAGATGGACGGATGAAATAAGAAGAATAGCGGGAGTGACCTGGATGCGGAAGGCGGAGGATCGAAGAGCATGGAGACTCATGTGGGAGGCCTACGTTCAACAGTGGACGGACACAGGCTGATGATGATGATGAATTATGAAAAATTAAATTACGAGTACTTGCCGAACAATGTAATAATTTATTTTTAACTTTGCTTAGATAATATCGCATTATTCGTTTTGTTATCACAACGAGTGCTTAATGGGGTGTACTCCGTTAATTGTGTCACAAGGCCATGGATACCATAGCTGTGTAATATTATGGAAGCAACTCTAAGTACACTTGATAGGAATATTATCAAATGTAGCATCAATGTACCTACAAATATACAGTATGGTCTAAAAATGACATTATTAATGAAATGTTAGAATCCCGGAGGAAAATTGCTTATCACAAACATTACTTCGCGGTGCAATTCACAACCCTGGGATTCTTGAATGTTTTAACTTCTCCGTTCCAGATAAGTACACCCGTGCTCGTAGCCATCCATTGTTTTTGATCCCAGTTGATACTTGTGGAGCTTCGGGCACTCAATTTAGTACAACGGCAATGGCGCTCCTAAATGGCCTACCAGCACACCTCGATCCTTTTTTTACATCCTTTTCCTCTTTTGTCGATGGTATTGTTCTCCTAGATCTCTGTGATCTTTGACACGTGTTGTCTTCTACTTAATTTTTTTTATCTTCTGTATGTATTGTATGTTTAACTGGGAACATACGTGGTTCCCGAATCATGAAAAGTCGCCCACCGTACTACTTGAGGCATATTTGTTTTTTTTAAATAAACACATACAGGAGAATACTGACACATAGTGATCATCATCATCATCATCATCAGCTTGTGTCCGTCCACTGTTGAACGTAGGCCTCCCGCATGAGTCTCCATCCTCTTCGATCCTCCGCCTTCCGCATCCAGGTCACTCCCGCTATTCTTCTTATATCGTCAGTCCATCTTGTAGGGGGTCGGCCAATGCTTCGTTTGCCAGTTCTTGGGCGCCATTCCAATACTTTTCTTCCCCATCGACCGTCGTCTCTTCGACAGATATGTCCTGCCCATTGCCACTTGAGTGTGCCTATTCGTTGGGTAGCATCCACTACTTGAGTTCTTCTGCGTATTTCCTCGTTTCGGATTCTATCTTTTAGCGACACTCCGAGCATGGATCTCTCCATAGCACGCTGGGTGACTTTTATTTTATGGGTAAGACTTGCTGTCAGATTCCACGTCTCTGCGCCATAAGTTAATACAGGGAGGATGCATTGGTTAAACGCCTTAGTTTTAAGGCATTGCGGAATTTTCGCTTTAAAAATGTACTTTAGTTTTCCAAATGCTGCCCATTCCAGTTGTATGGGCCTGTCAATAGTGATAATGATGTAGAAATCTCATTTGTGAATTATATGACGCTTACCGTGTAATATATATGATTAAACTCAGCATGTGGAGTGCTGATCCGACAACGTCATAGATTACAGATCGATGTCCATGCTAATAAGTCCATTTATTACAGGAATTCACTATGAATGGTTGGTGTTATTACCTCTCTTTTAATAAATAGGTTATGACTGAAATTTTACACATGAAGGAATAAATTCACACCAACCGGAGATATATATTTATAGAGCTTAATAATCAATTGAATTTATTTTTTAACTCCATCGGGGATCGAATCTACGATTCGGTTTGATAATCAATCGCTTTCACCACTGAGCTATACCCACTGAGTGTTAATTAATTAGCATTTTAACCCTTTACGTGCGGAATAAGATTTCATAAAAAGTTTCGAAATATGTCAATAATTAGTCAATGAAAAATATAGTTGAATATTTAAGGACGATTTTTCAGCTGCCATAATTTCCGCACTATTAAATAATAAGTCTTGGACAAGTGACGAAGCCCCGGATCAGCATTCAAAGCACGCTCCAGACCTTGCTGATGGAAAACTAGGAAGAGGTTCATATAGACAAGGTCAACGGAGTATACTAACTGAGTGAAAAAGAAATATACCTGCTTATGAAGCGCTTTAAAAATATACATATTTATATTTAAAGTATTCATTTTGAAAGTCGTTTCAAGTTGAACCTATATATTAACATCCTCCTTTCTCTCAAAAAGGTGTTACTCCGTCGCTTGAGGGCAGGATAAGGAGCAGGTCAGCAAACAAACACTTTCTTTTATAAGCCCATTGATTATATTTACTGAAAACTTTACAAGCTTCCGGCCCTGCGGGGTGATATGCCGCTGGCCGTTATGAAAATGTTTTTCTGGTATTAGGTGTTAGGGTCGCGTCGGACATTCTGAATAGCAGTTTAAAAGAGCGCGTGGCTGACAGCGCAAAACGAAAAGTCAATTTTTTTATTTGTCGTGTCGGCCACCGCTGGCCACCGATTGTAATGAATCAGTGTCGGCCACCGGTGGTTGACATGGCGATGAACGTGTTAAAGTATAATAAATACTCAAGGATCATGGAAAAAAAATAGTGTTTGCGCTTAGGCATATTGGACCCTCGCCCTTAGAACAAAATGATTTTTAACTGCTTCATTTCCCCTTCTTTAAGGCAATATCCCATTGCAGATAAATTGATTCTACACTCGTAGAAAGCGAGCAGATTGGGATTCGATTTATTATCCGCCGAATTTTCGCGAAAAAATAAATATTTTCGAGTAAAAAAATATGTATAAAAAATCGAATCGCACGGCGAAAAATCGATTAGTCAGTCGACTAGGGAGAGAGACTGAAAATGCCTGAAAATAACTGAAAAAGCCTGAAAATAGCGCCTGTAAGGTGATAAACGATTTTCAGGAAATAAAACGAACGAAAACGTTCGCGGTAATGGTTTCCGTAATGAAAAAAATATTTGTAGGTCAAAATTGAATTTAAGTCCCTTGCTTGTAATTGCAGATAGCAACAAATGCGAAAGAAACTTCTTCGTAGTATCAATCCGGTGGATTGGTTTGCAGAATCTTGCATCTCGATCTCCACTGCTCTCGGTCTTACTCAACCCTCTTCAGCTCAGCATAAGAGCTACAACTCATGTCCTCGAACACTTGCTGCAAATACGCCCTCTACAGTTTCTACCCTCAACCATCCCCTCCACAATGTCGTGAAGAAGACCATCGTGGCGCATGATGTGACCGATCGCCTCTCTGAGATGGTTCTTATTAGGTGCCTATCTTCCTTGATTATCCTGAGAACCTCATTGTTCGTGAAGTGGTCTCTCCAGGAAATTCCGCGAAAGAAAAGCTTTTGTATGTTTTTTTTTCCGTGCGCTCCTACTTGGTTTCAAGGCTTTGTGTAATGATGGTACAGTTGCCTACTTTCAGAAGTAAATGAAACACTTTTTGATGTTTGACATTTTTAAGTACAGGTAAGCATGCTGTATGCAGATTGTTGATATGCTAACGTCATTTAAATACACTTGGGCATTCTCACATCATCCCTTTTTACGGGGACTCATTATTAATGGGTGGTATTTACTTTGCCTATTTCGTTTACCACTAATTTTGATTCAAATTATATTACTGGTATTTCACTGGTGAAGAATGAAATTCTCACCAATTTTGGTTAATAGGCTATGACTGGCATTTTATGGGTGAGGAAACAAATTCACACAAACGAGGGGTATTTTTAAGCTTAGAAATCGATTATAAAAAGACTTTTTTATTCTTCGTAGGGGGATCAAACCCACGACCTTTGGTTTGCCAAGCGAACGCTTTAATCACTGAGCTATAACGCCCAGCATAAATGCCCGGGTAATAACCCGCTTTTTGAACATGTTGGATAGAGTTCAGAAGAAATTTTTGAGGTTTCTTTACATGAGGATGTATGGACATTATCCGTGGCTGTACCCATCTAACTTTACACGGGGTATGTTGGGATACAATGAGTTGAGAACTAGAAGAGATGTGTGCTGGAGTATGCATTTTTTTCAGCTAGTGCGCGGCGTGTTCAGAAATCCTGATATTTTGTTGGAAATCGGCTTGCTTGTCCCTGACAATTATTTAAGGATAAGGAAGCTCAGATTGTTTGTTCTTCCTAGAAGCAACACTAACCTGCCAGAGACTATTCCTCTTGGGAGAGTGATCAGACTGTTCAACCATATCGCCTCGAATATTGATATATTCCACTTGAGAGAAGCCCAGTTTCGACATGAGTTCCACGAATTTATTTATCAAAGTAATTTCGTGGAGTCTTCTGTTTAGCGAGCTTCGGGACTTTTTGATAATTGTTGTTAATAATCATAAATACCTATATTTATAAATTGTTTGTATTATATCTTATTTCAGGATCGTTTTAAATAAAAGTTGTAAGGTTTCTGAAAGAAATAAAATAAATAAATAAAATTGAAATAAAACATCCCAACAGTTTGATAACCCTTATCTAAATTATAAGACTATATCATTAACATGTCTACTACATAATTCTCGGCTAAGTTATTGGATCACCCTCGTCCACAACATCTACGACAAGTGTGTGATAAGTTTCCAGAATTATTTTTATATATACTTGATTAAAAAAATCGCTGTTGGATTATTTTTTTACCATATTTGGAGCAAATATACACAGCAAATTTTCGTTTCAGAGTTTTGTAACCTCAGATTGTCTATGTTTTGTCCCAGAATACCTGTATACACGGAAATCTACATGGAAACAAATGTGGTTCCCAGGAGCCTCCAGGACAAAAAAATTAAAAAATGGCAAGCCTTATCGCTCTTTCCCACGGACATCCAGTTTCGCAGGATCTGGGTTTTACTGGATACCGCAAAAATCATACCTGTGTTCACACACAGAACTTTGCATCCTGTTTTTAACGGAATAGCATTGCCAAAAGTTCTTGAGTCAAAGAATATTACTTTATAGCTCCGCAAGCAACTTGCCTAAATACTTGTTTGGAGAATCTTAATGTACGGCTGTGAGACATGGGGCTTATCTGAAAGTGATAAAAAATGACTAGAGGATTTTGAGATGTGGTCGTACAGAAGAATTCTCGGAATTTCCTGGAGAGACCACGTCACGAACAATGAGGTTCTCAGGATAATCAAGGAAAATAGGCACCTAATAAGAACCATCTCAGAGAGGCGCGCCCGATGGATTGGTCACATCATGCGCCACGACGGTCTTCTTCACGATATTGTGGAGGGGATGGTTGAGGGTAGAAACTGTAGAGGGCGCCATAGACGGTAGTATTTGCAGCAAGTATTTGAGGACATGAATTGTAGCGCTTATGCTGAGCTGAAAAGAGTTGCGGAGGACCGAGAGGAATGGAGATCGAGATGCAAGATTCTGTTGCTGCAAACCAATCCACCAGATTGATACTACGAAGAAGAAGCATTGGCAGTCGGAGGAGAAAATTTAGACGCAATGGATGTGAATACTCTTCTAATATTACTGGTACTTTCGCCGCCGAAAGCAATGAAAAAAAAATAAGATTTTGGGTTCACCCGATCCTAAAACTACGATCGAGATAAGGCTCATTTCGTAATCTCACCGTATCCAGTAAAAAACACTTAAAAATTAAACTATGTAAGTTTAACTAAACTGGATACCGTTTTTTACTGGATCCAGTCGTCCGGTTTGTAGTAGAAAAACCGTACAGCACATTTCGAACGGATCGGATTTTCGCGGTATCCTGAAACCGAATGCTCATGTGAATGTTACCACAGTAGCGCGTATACTACTAAACGTGATCCTGCAAAAAAACGGACACGCAAAAAACGTTGCCGTGGGAAAGGGTTCTTATAGTATGCACTGATCATATTTCTCAATTACCGTCTGTCAGTATTTTACTGTATGTGCTTATAAAAATACGAAAGTCGTCTCATGAATATCACACATTACAGTGAATCCTGTAAAGATTGATGAAGCGTAAATGCCGTAAATAAATACTACACAAGCAGCGCCTCATCATCATCACTATCTCCACTTCCCTAAGAGGAGCATATGGTCATCATAATCACATTTAGCTGCCATGGTTCTCGCCTTATATCATGTCAGTTCTGCTTCCCACAACTCTGCTGAGTGCATTATATTTATATTTCCTGACAACGTTCTAGGACGACCTTGAAGAAAATAAGAGCTTAGGTTTATTTAAAAATGCATTATAAATTATATATTTGAGATTTCTATTATCTGTCAGTATTCCCTTTTATGTGATTTTGTGGTAACCATATTTATTAAAAAGTATGTAAACTTATTAAATAGCTCTCGTACATGAACATGTGCAAGTACATGTAGAAGTTCTCCCGACATGTCGTGTACATGCTCCCGACACTCTCTGGGTGGATGTCCTTTAGTAGGTTAGAAGTCAGTTTCACACAAATGGGGATGAAAGGATTAATTCACAGCCATAATGGGAAAATTTCCTGTTTGGGTCGCGCATCCCACGCCGAAATGACACGAGACGTAAACAGAAATAGAGTTGTGCATACAGTGAGTCGAAACGATAAGAGACACAAAAAATTCAAATTATTAACAAAGGACGATCTTCTTCGTAGTAGTAGTATCAATCCGATGGATTTGTTTGCAGCAACAAAATCTTGCATCTCGATCTGCACTCCTCTCGATCCTCTGCAATCCTCTTCAGCTCAGCATAAAAGCTACAAGTCATGTCCTCGAACACTTGTTCCTAATACTCCCGTCTAGAGCGCTCTATACAGTTAAAGAAACCATCGTGGCGTATGATGTGACCGATCGCCTCTCTGAGATGGTTCTTACTAGGTGCCTATCTTCCTTGATTATGCTGAGAACCTCATTGTTCGTGACGTGGTCTCTCCAGGAAATTCCGACAATTCTTCTGTATGACCACATTAAACAAATTATGATCACACAAACGACAATAGGACATTGTAATGGTAGTTCTTTTAAGATTAGTGCCGAAGTTGAACAACATTACCTTTGGGTTGGAGTCAAAAATACCTTGTAAATTTAAGTCTACTACCGTAATTACCATGGCTATTGATATTGTGATTTTTGGGTTTAGCCATGTGCTGCGAATTTCTGTCAACCAATATTTCAACCGCCATTGCGGGGGTCTTCTTCAGCATTGATTATTTATTTATTATTGATATGTGAGTTTGTGTCAGATTACTGTTTACGAGCGTTATTGATATTTCCATGGCAACTACATACTCAAGATTCATTGGTCCGGGGAATCGTGGGTATGTTCTGAGAAGCCGGTAGGTATGTTCTAAGAGTTGTACCTCCACGAACGTCATGTTCAAATCAAATCTGGCCGTGAAAACCTAAGAAGTTATTTAACCATGGCTATTCCTCCTCTGAGCTTAAAAAAACAATTTATTTCTGCATCCATTAACAGCAGACAGAATGGTCTTAAAATTTCTTAATATCCGTACACGTCCACATCAGCATGATATAGCCCTTGCTGACTGGTACCGAAAACTTCAATATACAATTTTTCTCTCTTATTTCTGTTCGCTTGTCATGTGTAATAACTATGTATGTGTCGCCATATTGAAATTTTGGACTAGTTACGTAGATCGCCACTGGGGCGCTGTGTGACCGACCACGGCGCCGCACGACAGTTAGTTGCGTGTCGACCGTGAGAATGGCGCATTATGGCCGGCCTGGCATGTTATTCTGCCTGGACCGGATGTTTGTAAAGCTTATCGTAAATATATGTCAATGTGCTTCAGAAAAAGTCTTTGTGTTGTCAATCTGCTCCTCATCCTGCCACCACGCGACTGAAAAAGAACCTTTAAAGAGAGGAGGGGGATGGTAATGTTTATTATATCGAACAAGAATTGACAGTTTTTAAAGTTCCTTCCTAATCGCAACCGGTAAACTTTGTAATATGTACTCCAGTATCTACGTTTCCTGAATAATTTATTAAAAAATAATTTAAATTTTAAACCTCACCGGGATCGAATCAAAAACGCTCAAATAACAGCCTACCTGATATTGTTGCTTTTGGGCTTAGCCGTGTGTCGCGAATGTTTTTCAACCAATATTTCGACCGCCATTCCTAAAGAAGACCCCTGCAATGGCGGTCGAAATATTGGTTGAAAAACATTCGCCACACACGGCTAAACCCAAAAGCCACAATATCAAATCTGGCCGTGAAAACCTAAGAAGTTATTTAACAGCCTACCTGTTTAATTTTTTAACCATTTGCACATATACCACGGAATATATATGTATTTTATATTACTATTATGATAACCCATATATACGATGAAGTTTCAAAGTAGTAGTACCATCCCTTCAAACTAAGCCAGTTGTTGTAAACAGGTGTTTCACGGAGCCTTGCAAGAATGTTCCTGCTTCTCCGAAAAGCATGAAATTAATACATTAGCTACCTTTCCATACTATTTTATACAATATACGAAACTGTATTCAATTCCTAATTATTTCGGTGCTACGCCAATTGATCTTATCATTATCACATTGATCCCCTAACTGGATCACACGGTAGTCACAAACTTCTGCTATTCAACTCTGTAAGCTGCCATGGGTATAGCTCAATGAGCAAATCGTTTGCTTTGCAATCCAAAGGTCATTGGTTTGATCCCCGACGGAGGTTAAAAAAAAGTCTTTTTAATCGATTTCTGAGCTCTAAAATACCCCCGGTCGGCGTGAATTTGATCCTTCAACCGTAAAATGCCAGTCATAGCCTACTAATTAAAATTGGCGGTAGACGAAAGTCGTCTCGTGAATACCACCCATTCATAGTAAATTCTTGTAATAATAAGGATGATGCGTGAATCTCGCGCTGTAGTCTATGACGTTGTTCTAATCAATTTCCACATGCAGCGCTTAGCCATATGTAACACGGTAAGCGTTAAAGAATTCCACAGATGAGACTTTATCATCCTTCTTATTTACAGGAATTTACTATGAATGGGTGGTCTTCACGGGACGACTCTCGTCTACCACCAATTTTAAGTAATAGGATATGACTCGCATTTAACGGGTGAGCGATCAAATTCACACCAACCGGGGCATTTTAGAGCTCAGAAATCGATTATAAAACCCTTTTTTTTTAATCTCCGTCGGGAATCGAACCCACGACATTTGGTTTTCAAAGCAAACGCTTTGACCATTGAGCTATACACGCCGGCTAAAAATGAAATGTATAAAAAATAGGATTGTACCGCCTTCTAGGACTAAATGGTCCAGGCCTCGGGAGCATCGAGCTAATCATCCGGTCTTATGAATACGTTCTATAGGAAGGTTAACTATACAGTATGTAAACTGATGCTATAAATCACAAATAATTCAATTCAATTCAGTTCAATTTATTTTCTTCAAGAAACATTACAAATATAAATATTTAATTCGATTTGAAACAGTAGTAGAAACAAAAGTATTTACATATAAGTGTGGTCCTGTAAATGTATTGACAGATTAAGTGTCAATGACCTCACACCCAGAGCAAGAGTTAGGAGACTCAATGCAAATAGTTGACTTATAACAACAAAAACCCTGTCATAAGTAAATCATGGTTGACCCACAAATAACACGGCATTATTGTCATAAAATCAAACTTCCAACATTTCGCCCTCATCAACACTAGCACTGAATATTCTTTGTATCACAAAAAGTTGGTGTTCACTGCATTGAACCATCAAATATTAACCTCTAACATGCCCGCAAGGCACAGCCGCATACGGAAGTTCCAAAGAATGGAAGTCGACCTTACCGCGAGGTCAGCCACGGGGACCGGAAAGGTCATTTGAGGGCCCTGATGCCACTTCCGGTCAGGTCTAATGAAGCGAAACGGAAGACTGTGGGGTCAATTACACAAAAAACGCGACCCAACAATGTTAAATCAAATTTTTTTGGTCTTTTTTCACATTTTTATACATCATATTTTATATTTTACAAATTGAACACGGGTGTAACTAATGAGAAGTATGTAGGTTCATAAATTGTACAAAAAAAAGTATATAACGGGTCCGCCAAATAACTCTTTTTTTTTTGAAAATGGGGCGCAAAACATCGAGTGTAGCTTCGACTGTGTGGCACGTAGTGCCGTCCTGTTGAAACAAATGTTGCCAATATCCTCCTCTTCAATTTTTGTGAACAAAAATGGCCCGATAACGATCGCCATTGACTGTAACGGCCGCTCCTTGCTCATTTTCGAAGAAAAATGGCCTGATTTTCAAAGTAATGTCGCAATATTTCCCAGCGTTGTTCAAGCGTATACACAACCATATTCGTTTAGCGGAAAATAAAACTAATTATGTATCAAATCAGACATGAGCTAAGTGTTTACCATTCACGAAATAAGCACTAGTTGAAAAAAAAATGTTATATGGCGGACCCTATACATGTACATATATTTACTCGTATAGGTATTTTCCCAGCGAATATGGCGTAATTTGCCTGGCGGCATAGTCCAGTGGGAAGAGCGTTTGCTTGTTATTCAGACGTTGTCGGTTCAAAACCGACCGTGCTTGATTTTTTAAATTGATTTAATCAAACTAAGGTCTCTACATGTCCCCGGTAAGTTTGGGCAACACCTTAAGTACAAAAAAAGGTCCAGACCTCGGGGGCTTCGGACTAATCATCCGATATATTAAAAAACATGATCATTGAACGTCCAAATATTTATCTGGTACTACAGCTTTAGTCTTTAAAAGTTTGCAGGGTCTTACCCTGGAGGTTTCCGGTAACCATCAATGTTTCCATGTGGACCTCCGGGTACACAGATGTTCTGGGACAAGGAATAGACAATCTGAGCTTACAGAACTATAAAAATATAAATTTTCGGTGGCCGTATGCTTCAAATATAGATCCGATATGATAAAAATAGTTTAGTGGTAAGGCGTTTACTTATCATATTCAAATGCTTGAGTTCTATCTGGAATGGTGATCAAAATAAAAATGTTTTCTAATCCATTTCGAAACTCCCGTTTTGTGTGAATTTGATCCCTCACACGTAAAACATAAGTCATAGACTATTGTTAAAAATTGGCTGTCAGCCGCTATACCATGTCAACTCTGCTTGCCGAAGCTTCGCAGAGTACATTCTACAAATAGTTCCTGACAGTTTACCAGGACGGCGCAAGCTCGGGAATTCGGAGAAAAAGCAACTATTGTTTATGCTCTCCTGCGGCATTTAAAGTACATGTTCCTACCAGGTCCACGTTTCTCTCTTGACGAATGTAGTATAATCTGCTCATTCATCTTGTCATTTCTTACAAAGTCAAAACATCATACTCCGAGTATTCTATACAGGCATCTGCTTTAGAAGCCTATTGGTCACATTCAGTCGGTCCGCTGTAAAACTGCCAGGCTTTCATTTGTGTCCTCGTCTTGCATACTCCGGTCCAAAGTCTGTTAAGGGACCTCCATATATTCCACCCTTGGTCATGTCCAGGGGCTAGGTCCTCTTTCGGGGCAATCCAAGTATTCCCCTCAGTTGCGCTCCTCCACATGTTCAGCCGCAGGGTGGCCTCAGGTATCACCGGTTCCGTTGTCGACTGTAGGAAACTTCTTCTTGATTTGAGCCGTGCGGTTATCTTTTGATACCCAAACATAGGGTGGAGTGTGTCGTGGATTGCTTTGGTGAACTCCTTCTTGGTAGTAACTTCTCGCCATATGTTTGGTGGTGCGATGCCCGAGAGTTTATATAGCTTGGTGCAATATAGGTGCAATATAGTCGTCACTTTTTAAAGATCGAATATAACTTTAAGTCACAGACAATGCACTAGGAATTTAAAAGACTAAATCATGTGATATTTTGTAAGAACTTTGTTTAAAAGCAATTTAAACGATACATAACAGTATATATATATGTATTCTACGTATAATACATTCTGAAAAGAGCGGAGGTAGGGCGTCCGCGTCATGAGAATTTTCAGAAATGGCGCGAAAATCGGCTGAAATGTCAGAGAAAGCGCGCGAAAAAAAAGCAGCTGACACTTGGCTTGACATTTCTTGTGATTTGAAAAGAAATGTCAACATTTAAAGGCCGTGAACTTTACCTAAGGGTGAGAATATTACATGATATATGTGCTTGCAATGCATATTTATATTTTTATATACATATACACTAATACCAAAAAGTAAGCACATAGTAAAAATTTAGTATATTCTTGGATTTAATTTTTTTATTAGAATATTTTTTCAAATACTGTAATCTTCTTTTATAGGTCGTTGACTTTATTTCAATATTATTAGTAATTAAATATACACACATACAATTATACATCAAATTTTATACGCATCAATTAATTCAGAAAAAATATCGGCAGACGCGGGATTCGAACCACGAGCCTTGCAACTTTGCTCCGTTCTACACACCGCGAAGTCCACTCGACTATTTCTCTACCTGAACGGATACGCGAAAGATGATGTATTTATACCATTATAGATGTCTCTGTAGTATATATTCAGAGTATGTATATTATTATTTTTTATTATTCAATCAGTCAACATTTATTCACAAGCTTTTTATTTTATTACTTTCCGACAGTCTATTTATTTAGTAAGTACCACTCGCGTGTAGAACCGAACTATAGATTGAATGGATGAGAAACAACTTCTTGTAAGTCCTACGCGGACTTTACAACCAGTCATGTACCTGTATTACTGATCAACCATATTGCCCTTCTTGATATTGTCTCAAAGTGACATTATTACATGGATTTAATTTATTAGAATATTTTTTCATCTCATGGTTCGAATCCCGCGTCTGCCGATATTTTTTCTAAATGAATTGATGCGTATAAAATTTAATGTATAATTGTATGTTTATATTTGATTACTAGTCTTAATAATTTGGAAAATAACAAGAGCAGAGGAATTATTTTAAAACTGCGGCATACAATATTAAAGTATCCTTGAGGTTGTTACATGGACAAGAATCACTCTTGGTCTCGACATCTTCGAGTGAGGTTGTTATCGTGCTGCACAAACGTTGAGAAACATTCAACACACTGAAGAAAAAAAAAACAAATTTTGTTTCATATTTCAAATTTTCTTTGAGTATATTTTAAGTAATTATAGTTATTTTAGTAAAGTTGTTGATGTTTTATGTAAGCCCGGATCCTAGTAACATTTTTTTTTTATTTTTAATATTCAAGGAACATGCGTAATTTTTCTCAGTATACACTGATATCAACATGGTATAGCCCTTGCTGGCTGATACCGAAAACCTAGATATAAAATTATTTCTGTTCGCTTATCGTACATGTATGTGTCGTCATTTTGTAATGCCGTTAGGAGGACTAGTTACATAGATCGCCTCTTGCGGCGCTGGGTGTCACCGATCACGGCGCCCGGTCAGTCGTGTGCCGACGGCGGCGATATCATATTGTCGTTGGCCCGACCTGAATATATTGACTAGGTCCTGGCCAGAAGTTTGTAAAGTTATCAAAATATACATGTCAATGTGCTTCAGAAAAAGTCTTTGTGTTGTTGATCTGCTTCTCATCCTGCCACCACGCAATTAAATAACGAAATTCAGAGATGAAGATGTCAATACATAACGGAGAAAGCGGATATAGTAATCATATCTTTACAGTGATATTATCAGGAAACGGATATGACATATAAAACTAAAAGGAATTCTTTGAATATTATAAAGAAATATCTCTTATGACTCTCTTATCAAAGAAAACATTATTCGATTGTTCGGCAAGTAAATTCATTATTTCGCAACAGTGGAATTAATTGAAATTTTTCACACCCAAATTTTCACTTAAACCTTTTTTATCTTTAAATATATTTATTTCTGATATAGCATGGCTTGTTATAAAAAAAGTTCGATTGAATCTAATATTTTTTTACAAAACAAAGTAAATTATTTAGATGTGTGTCAGGGTACTTTGGGTTGAGCCGCCCTTTAGGACAAAACATTTCAGGCCTCGGAACGTCGGACTAATCAGCTTAATTACCTTTATTTAAGAATACAGTCGATTCCGCTTAATCGGGACACATCGGGACTTGGGCATTTTGTCCCAATTAAGCGAATTTCACATTTTATAAATTTCCTGTACCAATTAAGCGGAATGTCGTCCCAATTAAACATATAAATTTATTATTGGTTTCTTGGTTTGGTTTCTGTTCTTTGAGATTTGTCCCAAATAAGCGGCTGTCCCAATTAAGCGGAATCGACTGTATATATACGCTGCATTCAATCCCTCTTGGATGACCATCAGGAGGATTATCAGCAGACGGACGCTGTCAACTTCTTTCAAAGTCGGGGTCATCGCGACTTCACTGGAGTCTCTCATGGAGCCTGAAGTGTGGCCTGAAAAGACCATCGTTCAACCCTGGATACGTGTAAGACGAAATAATCGCAGTGATCAGTGATTAAAACCAACCTGAGTGAAGATATTGACATATTTGTTGTAATATTACTTCAGATTCAGTGCTGGCGTTGATGGATGAAAAATGTTGGACGTTTGATGTTGTGACAATAATGCCTTGTTATTTGTGTGTCAATCATGATATACTTATGACAGGGTTTTTGTTGTTACAAGTCAACTAATTGCATCGAGTCTCCTAACGCTTGTTCTGGGTGTGAGGTCATTGACACTAAATTTGTCAATACATTCACAGGACCACACTTATACACTTATAAGTAAAAATTCTTCAATAATGAATTAAGAAAAATATTTTGTAATATTATTGAAGCAAAAAAAAAATATATATATTAACAAATCACTCAAAAATATGCCTCGGACAGCACAGATACACAGACAATAATTGATGCAAATCGGCGAATACAAACTCGTGAAATAAAATTTATCAAATCTAAAAAGCCTCAAAAGGTGTTGTTATAAAAATGAAATTGCTTTCCATACAACCTAACATAGTACATATTTTATAGATACAAAACGATTCAAATCAGATTCTTTTTCTCTTGTAAGAAGAATGAACAGATTAAGAAATGTACTATTCTAGGGTGACTATTAATTGTTTCAAAATTTTAATTAACCGCGTTAATGACAGTTTTTTTTAAATATTTTTTTGAAAAAACAAAGAAGACGAAAAAATTACATTTACTAATGGTGTCGTTCTCGGCGGCTACGCGGCTTTTTTTGGAAATTTTCCTGAAAAATCTACTGATTAATGAAGAGGCAAGGCAGCGGGATATAAGCAGCATTTCATAATTCTTCTAGAGCTAACTGATAAGTCAATGACCATGGCGACTAACAGAACGTTAAGACGGAATTTACTGACGATCATAAGCTCCAACACTTATATATTTTAAAATTTTAAGCTTGGCGCCTTTTTGGTGAATTTGTTAATATTTTTTTGTCAATTAATGTACACTGTAATATATCTTATAGTAAACAAATATTTCAGTTATTACTTATAGTTCTAAACCGCAATGTTATATTTTTTCATCTTAATGTACGGCTGTGAGACATGGTGCTTATCTGAAAGTGATAAAAAAGGAAGAATTTCCATGGAGAGACCACGTCACAAACAATGAGGTTCTCAGGATAATCAAGGAAGATATGCACCTAATAAGAACCATCTCAGAGAGGCGAGCCCGATTGATCGGTCACATCATGCGCTACGATGGTCTTCTTCGCGATATTGTGGAGGGGATGGTTGAGGGTAGAAACTGTAGAGGGCGCCCTAGACGGGAGTATTTGCAGCAAGTATTAAAGGACGTGAATTTTAGCGCTTATGCTGAGCTGCAAAGGGTTGCGGAGGACCGATAGGAATGGAGTTCGAGATGCAAGATTCTGTTGCTGCAAACCAATCCACCGGATTGATACTACGAAAAAGAAGAATATTTTTTTATTCAGCCATAATAGTAAGTTTATTTTAAACAATACAACAGTAAAATAAAGATGTAATGTGAGGCTACATACTCCATGTAAAACTCATGATCTTTTTAAACGTCTTATGCAGCTAATGGGTTCCTTAAAGGGAAGTTTTTTTTTTCGATGCTTAGTGGAGTTACTATTTTAGAAATAGAGGTTCGCATTTTTAAATTCAAAGTTATTTCCTCAGTTTCCGGTGCTCTACCTGCAAAGGCTCCCCGGATATCAAATGTGAAATCTGCCGACTCGCCTAATTCTTTTTTGCATACGCTAAAAAGTTACCTTCAGGAAATTAAATACAGGTAAGCAGAATATTCAGTATCAAAGTAAACCGAGTTGCCGTGAAGATTTCTCCGTTTTCAGGTATTTTCAGGACCAGGCACGTACGAAAGAATCTCGCATGAAATTTCATGAATTCTGAATTATTTAGTAACGAGCATGCTCTACCGTTTTTTATAATACTTTTGATAAAGGAAAATAATGTTTTCCTACGATATATAAAAAATATTAAGCAGTTATTTATTATTTCCAGAAGTTTGTAAAGTTATCGAAATATATATGTCAATGTGCTTCCGAAAAAGTCTTTGTAATGTTAATCTGCTCCTCATCCTGCCACCACGCGACTGAATAACTACCTTTTTAGAGAGGAGGATATTAATATATTTACTCATTATACATACATGGCCGCCGGGTGTACCTCAATGGTCAAAGCGTTTGCTATGCAAGCCAAAGGTCGTGGGTTCGATCCCCAAAGGAGATTAAAAAAAAAAAGGATTTTGTAATCGATTTCTGAGCTTTAAATACCCCCGATTGGTGAGAATTTGATCCCTCACCCGTAAAATGCCAGTCATAGCCTATTAATCAAAATTGGTGGTAGACGAAAGTCGTCCCGTGAAGACCACCCATTCATAGTAAATTCCTGTAATAATAAAGAATGATGCGTGAATCTCGGACTGTAGTCTATGGCGTTGGCGGATCAGCACTCCAGATGCAGCGCTTGGCCATATGCACCATGGTAAGCGTCATAGAATTCCACAGACGAGACTTCAGAATTACTATCACCATCTGTCGGTATTCTTCTGTATGTGCTAACATAAAAAAAAAACATAAAGTGAACTCTAGTAATTGTAATAAATATAACATCTTGTATAAATGTAAAAAGCATGTTTCTATACTAATTTAAGCGGAGACTGTTAGCTACGTGTACTTGTATAATAATTGCATTTTCGTCTAGCTCTTACCTGTAGTTAACATATAGTTAATTAAACGCGAAATCACATACAGGTGAGTCGTTCCAGTTCCTCATTAGTCTTTGTAAACATTCTCGGTACAATTCTCCTTTGCTGACCGAGACAGACTGCAGAATTGTTTATATTACAACATTATGTACTCGTACAGTGCCTAATTAAAACATTAAATATATAAATATACTCGTACATGTCTAACTGTGTACATAGTTCATAACAAAATTAATGTGAATAATGTGGGAAAAATACATTTATTATAAAGGGTCCGCCAAATAACTTTTTTTTTTAAAAGGGGCGCAAAACATCGAGTGTAGCTTCGGTTGTGTGGCACGTAGCGCCGTCCTGTTAAAAGCAAATATTGCCAATATTTTCTTCTTCAATTTTTGTGAACAAAAATGGCCCAATAACGATCGCCATTGACTGTAATAACGGCCACTCCTTGCTCATTTTCGAAGAAAAATGGCCTGATTTACTAAGTAATGTCGCAATATTTCCCAACGTTTTTCAAGCGTATACACAACCATATTCATTTAGCGGAAAAATAAAACTAATTATCTGTTAAATCAGACATGAGCTAAATTGTTACCATTCATGAAATAAGCACTAGTTGAAAAAAAAAAACGTTAGATGGCGAACCCTTTATATAATCGTGTCGGAAACAGGAGGGTCAGATCCTGTCTGCCCAGAAGTGAGCGACGTCGATGGCGTTACTCCCGGCCATCATCAGGTCATCCTGGGTGCAGCTGCTCGTACACAGCGCACACTCCAGAAGGTGTGACAGGGTCAGCTTCACGCCGCAGTCACATTCAGTCGGTCCGCTGTAAAACGGCCATGCTTTCATTTGTGTCCTCGTCTTGCATGCTCCGGTCAAAAGTCTGTTACTGTCTGTTAATACATTTATTGATAGGCCCGTATTTCATTGTTCAGTAACTAATTAGCCGGCGGGTATAGCTCAATGGTCAAAGCGTTTGCTTTGCAAGCCAAAGGTCGTGGGTTCGATCCCCGACGGAGATAAAAAAAAAATATTTTTAATCGATTTATGAGCTCTAAAATATTGGTTGGAGTGAATTTGATCCCTCACCCGTAAAATGCCAGTCATAGCCTATTAATAAAAATTTGTGGTAGACGTAAGTCGTCCCGTGAAGACCACCCATTCATAGTAATGCCTGAATCTTTGGCTGTAGTCTATAAAGTTGACGGATCAACACTCCAGATGCAGCGCTTAGCCATACGTTCCATGGTAAGCATCATAGAATTCCACAGATGAGACTTCAGAACTACTATCACCACCTGTCGGTATTCTCCTGTATGTTTTTACGTAAAAAAAACTGCCCTGGGGCACCGACCCACTTCACCACCCCCTAAAACCGGCACTGAAATATATCAATAACTAATGGTACTTCATAATACTTCCACTAATTGAGACGTCCCCGGATAGAAACTAAAACAAAATGTACAAAGCAGTATCAACGTTTTTTACGATACAAAAGAGGGAAGCAGAATACATGATTTGGTAATTTATATTAATTATATTTGTATTTAATTTGTCTTTATTAAATACTAAGATTCTAGAATTGTGTTTTATTAAGATTTTTCGTATAGAACATGGTTCATCAACCTTTTTATGCCTAGCGCCCACTTTTGCCTATTTTTCACGGTAAGATTTCCCTACCGCCCACAAACCTTGCTATATTTCAATTCAGTATGTGGGTGGAAAAAAATCTAGAAGGAATGTAGGAGATTTGACCAAGGACCACGTCCAACCAATCTGGTCCGTATCGCCCACTAGTGGGCGGTACGGACCAGATTGACGACCCTTGGTATAGAAGGTATTTATTTATTTATTTCACAGAACCGAGGTTCCAATGTAAAAATATTAAGACACACATAAATACAATATATGTATACATAAATATACGTATACATAAATAATATACAAAACATAGAAAATATAATAAAAAATAAAAATATCATAAAAGAAGAAGAAGATGACACGTGTCAAAGATCACAGAGATCTAGGAGAACAATACCATCGACAAAAGAGGAAAATGATGTAAGAAAATGATCGAGGTGTGCTGGTAGGCCATTTAGGAGCGCCATTACTTTTGTACTAAATTGAGTGCTCGAAGCTTCACAAGTATCAACTGGGATCAAAAACAATGGATGGCTACGAGCACGGGTGTACTTATCTGGAACGTAGAAGTTAAAACATTCAAGAATCCCAGGGTTGTGAATTGCACCGCGAAGGAGAAGGTATTTCGATTCTCCGACTCAAAGGTGACAGACTTTGTCCAGAACAAGTTGTTTGTCGGTAAAATACCGACGTGCTGTAAGCACCTGTAGACAATCAAGTATGTATATGTTTATTTACACCAACCCAGCACTTTGTACTTGTATTTCACACTACGGAAGTGACTGACCATCCAAACTATACATTATACATTCTCCTGCAGCGGTTGTTGTCGTCAAAGCGCCATACTATTTAATCTCGCTTGCCCGGCTCCGGGTTGCTCTGTCAGATGCCAGATGCTAATCCAGGATCAGGAACCGTACAGACGACCCTAGAGGAGGACGAGCTGATTACCATATCCAGCACAGCACGCGAGACCTTACAGTGTCCTTACAAAAATCACTTTAATAAATACAGATTTGTGTTTCTTTTCACATCCGTTTCACATATCGTGCTTCATGATCCTGTCGTAAGGTGTAACCAGTAGCGCTTTTGCTGATTGGTGGATAAAAAGAGAACTGTGTGGTTCTCTGTGTCGCCGCGAGTGTCAGGACGTTCGACGCAGCGCCAATCTTAGACATAGCAGCTGAACGGGGTACTGCTCTCATGCGGCTCTGAATTTGCCATCTACCGCGCTTGCAAGCGGGTCAAGGTTGAGTCGATCCTTATTCTGGATGCTTCTCCTCAGCCGTAGTGTAGACTCAAGGCATCAGCATTAACGCGTGTCCTAGTCTTAAGTTAAATTCTATATTTTTTTGTTTATTTTTTAAATAAACTAGAGTAAACCAAGGTCGTCGACGCTCTAGTAAATTTACTCTTTGGTATCAACATATATACCATATTTTCACCACATCTTTCCATCACTTATCCCATCTGCATTCAGACTCCTCCCACTATCCTACTGATCTCGTCAGTCCATCTTGTAAGTGGCTAGCCAACACTCCGTTTATCAGTTCTTGGGCCTCACTCCAACGCTTTTCTTCTTCATCTTCCGTTGTGAGTCTATTCTTTCGGTGGCGTCCACTACTCGTTTTTTTTTTATAAATCGCCGCAACAAATTCTAACTTTTAAAAAATACTCCGAGTGTTCCTAGCAAAAAAATATTCTATTATAATTTAATTAATACTTTTTTTTGGTGACACTGTAGAGGTAGTTCGTGCAAGGTAGCCAAAAGCTTCAAGTAGACATCTGTCGTTGGAACCCCAAAGCTCGTGGCGACCGTTGGGTAACAGGTACAACGTAACAGGTATCAAAATATTAGCATAACTTAGTTTCTGAGGTTTTCAAAGAGACGTACGTTTTTGTTCTAAAGTCACCATATTCAAAAAAACGTAGCTCGATCCCTGAGTATTAACAGTAGAAATTAATATTTATTATTAAGGAATTGTTTCACACGTTTGCCTCAAATAAGTAATAGTTTGTATCTCCTTACAGTTATTTTAAATATTTTAACTTTAATACTAGTAATAACTAGTCAAGGATCTATTTTTTTAATACAACCAAGATTTAATTTATTTTTTATGCGATTGTTTTGGTTTTGTTAATTCATTTGACTATCGGCATCATAAATTCGATGAAATATTTCAAATAAAAATAATGTAGATTGGTGGCCTACACAGTGTCCGGTTTTAGGAGGTGGCGAAGTGGGTCTGTGCCCCAGGGCGTCGAACAAACTAGGGGTGCTGAGGGCAAATAATCTTGCTAAAAAATAAATACAAGCAACATGGGGCGCCAGAAAAATAATTGCCCTAGGGCGCCGCAGGGTCTAAAGTCGGTACTGGGCCTACAGAAGGATCTTGCTTCTCGCCTTGGCAGCACTGGATCGAATTTTAATTTCATGTGCAATGTCTGGGACTATCAGTTTTACTTGATCAAAACAACGTGTCGAATATACAGCGCCCGTATCTTCTCCATTCTTCTTTGCGACTGCGAATCTGGATAATTTTTGTGTGCTGTAGTTTGACTTTGTGAGGAATGACGCAATTATTGAGCAGACAAGGCAGCCTTTTATACTATAGTCGGTGGTCAAGAACAGTGCCGGTTTTAGGGGGTGGCGAAGTGGGTCGGTGACCCCAGGGCGTCGATTAAGATAGGGGCGCCGAGGCAATCAATTTTGTTTAACTTTTTTACATATAAACAATATTAGGCGCTAGAAAAAAAATTACCCTAGAGCGCCGCAAGGTCCAAAACCGATCCTGGTCAAGAGACACAGGTGAACATGTTCTTCGGCCGTTGCTGTCTTTTATTTAGATCACTGGGCTCTCACCGTCCTGGAAGAAAATTGGGAACTTTACATAGAATGCACTTGATGGAGTTCCGGGAGGTAGAGCTGCAATGAGATGACGCTAAGACCATGGCGTCTGACAGAGCTTTTTATTTAAAGAAATTGGTTTTAAATGATATATTTTATATTAAATTCAATTTATATATTTATATTGTAAGAATTGAATAAGTATAACCCCCACCACATTTATATTCTATGCAATTTGAAAAATAAGGTTCAACCAATATAATAAATCTAATTATAAAATACGTGAAATAGTGATATTGTGGCTTTTGGGTTTAGCCGTGTGTGGCAAATTTCTTCTATCCGATATTTCGACCGCCATTGCATGGGTCTTATTCAGGGTTAATGGCTTTGTTGTGAGTTGGGGTCAGGAGGTAGTTTAGCCGTCAGCCTAACGTACCTCCACGAGCGTCATGTCGGGTAATCGTGTACGGTGGATATGTTTTAAGAAGTGTACTTCCACGAACGTCATGTCGGTCTGTGGTTGTCCTTGCTTGTCTGTATAGGTTTATGAGTATGTGCGAAAAAAGTAAGTGCTAGATGCTAAATCCGGCCGTGAAAACCTAAGAAGTTATTTACGTGAAATGGTTTTTTCATAAATATTTATAGAAATTTATTTGCTAAATTTTGAAGATTGACGCTATTTCTAAATGTGAATTTTATTAAATACATTATTATTATAATTAATCAAATTGTTATTGTTTTTATATTTGTTCAATTTGTTAATTCACCCTGTTTACTGCTATCTATTTGAAACACCCCCTGACTTATTATTATTATTATATTACTAGACTATTATTATTATATTTTTATCCGTGGAAATCCCAGTCTCAAAACATTTCAGATAAAAAATGTTTATTTCACATATACATATTTGTATAAACTTATGTATAAAATCGTTGTGAATTTATTTACATGTATGTAAATACCTATTCATTTATTTTCAAATGTTTTTTTATGACTGGCAGCACCGAAAACATTGCGAAACGCCAGTCTATGCAACCAGAGCAATCTCACTGTCTATAGTTGCGTTTGTCAAATCAGATAATTAACGTCCTGATGTCTCTGCAGGCTCAGCACACGTGACCAAGGGGGCTCAGGAGCCGCACCATGGACGAGGAAGAGGACACGGTCGTCACAGAGGTAAAGCAAACCTTCCAACTGCCTTTTAAACACTTTTCAACGTGGCTCAGCATTGAGGTTATGTTGTGAACCGTCAGACTGTAAAGAAAAATCATCCACGTTTTTTAAAAAATAAAATCAATTATTTCAACGCGTCTCCAACACAAAAATGTTAAATCACGTTAATGGTGAAGTATTCATTGATATTGTGTATCAATTTTAATGATGATTAGTGTAACGTATGGGCTTTATTCGTCTTTTTACATCGAGCTTATGGTGATTTTGTGTCAATAGCAAATGCAATACGAAAGCTTTTTAAATTAAATTAAACGAAAAATCGTCAATGTCTAATAATAGCGTTTTAAACTACGTATATAATGACGTATATTTCAACATTTCACTAAAATACTTTCATTAATTAATTAGTATTATTGTATTGGTTCTTTTAGGTTAGTCATAATAAAACTTTAAATTGTTGTTGGCACTATTTTTTAATTTTATTGTAAATTTTAATTATCATCATGATCAGTTATAAACGATCTTAATTATTGGTAATACTTTACTTTTGTGTGTCAAGGTATATAAAACCAAGTGTACCATAATTTGTGTCCAGGATTATGAAAGCGGCCTAAGTCATGTTTCTTTCGTTCTGAGATATTAAAAGGTTTGTCTTTTGATGTTGGCCGAAAACCGATAAAAGTAAGAACTTCGAAGTAGCTAACGAAGAAGTTAAATGGTCCAAATTTTAATGTCTGAACTACAATAGTGATGAAAATGAACTGAAATAAATGAGTAACCCTTTTTTTCAATTTCTCGATTTCACTTTCATAAATATGGTCACATTTATTCAAATAAGCTGTGGAAGGTATTTGTCATTATGGCTAGTCTTATAAATCATATCTATTCAGGTAGTTTAGTTGTCTGCTATTTGGTCACTTCATTTGAGAAGAGCGTGATTTAAAAAATTACGGAAAAACGTATTTTTTTGTAATTGTAATATTTGTTGGTTTCAGATTCCAATATACTTGTCACATACCCTGTCGCAGAACCTGTACGTGTTCCAGTATCCCGTGAAGCCGGCCGAAGCCAGCTGGGATGATGCCACGGTTCTTGGTTGTAAGATCAAACCTCTCAACCAGCAGGTCAAGCTGCAGTTCGGGCTCGACACGGAGAGCGAGAGATATGACGACTCTAAAGGGGAGCAGATAGCACTCAACACTGATGGCGTGCAGGTATGATAAGATCAAGGTCATCAGCATAAGATCTGATATGTAATTTGATGTGTTTCAAGTTGTAGAACAGTGAGACACGATGGAGTGCTCACAAGATCAATTCTGGAGTTCCACAGGGTTCTATTCTGTCGCCCACTCTTTTTCTTACACATAATAATGATTTGCTACAATGCGCAAACATTCAATGCTATGTCAAAGACAGCATTGTCTATGAGAGTATACTTTTTTATAAATAACTGTCTGCTGCTAGAGCATATGATATTTTTTTATGAAAGAGTTTTTAGGTGTGGTATCTTTCACTGATTGTACTCTCCAGAATCTATGCTCCATCAACAACTTTGGTTTATCAATCTCAGATAAAGTGTAAGACCACGAGGAATTAATTCTTTGAATTCAGAAGAATTGCAGCCATAGTAATAACGGTAAAAAACACTAAGTGAACCAAACTTACGTTTGTGTTCTAAGAATTGAAAGCTAAACGTATGTGTGCCATTATTTAATAAACAAAAGTGCTCTTTTTTTACCTGAGTGGATTCCGTATAGAAGGTGAGTTCGACATTCCAAACATGTTGATGGAGCATTCATTCTGGAATGTGCAATCATTGAAAGAAACAAGATCCATTGCAGTCAATACTTAAATATATTGGTTTATCCATTTCTAATTTTATTTTACTATAACTAGTAAATAATATGTTTTTAATGTAGTATTTTTTTTGCTCTTTATAAACTTTTAAGTCTTGGCCGAACGGAACCAAATGTTTATGTAATCTCTTATCATTTGTAAGGATAATACATTTTTTACTACTTCTTTGTTATAGACTTTACGGCAGCATTACTTACTTATACCATAAAATATGTATTACTAAAGTATTGTACAAATCAGCAGAGCATTGTTTTTAGTTTTTATTACACCTATTTCATGTTTAACAGATTTTCAATAATAACTTACTTACATCTAATCTTCAATCCACGGAACATAAGTATAAACTAGTTTACTCAATCTTTTTAACTGCTATTTCTAAGGCAAATAAAAATTACATTCATACAGATGAATATTTGTAATAGCAATGTTATTGATATTTATGTCTCTTTCACACATATCCGCTGTTGGCAACAAATTGGCAGCACACAGGTCTCTCGACTGTCAAAATTCACTACATAGTTAGCGACAGCCTCTAAATCAATAGACCGTTTATTGATATGAAGGCAGCTGTTGTATCTTAAACATATTTGGTATTTGATCTGAAATTATTAAAGAGATGCCTTGATTAACTAACATTCTAAAGGTAAACACGGACACCCTTCATAGTTTGATCCGTACACATTGTTGCTTAACTTCGATAATCAGATGAAATTCTTTTTTTAAACATGGTATGATTGTTGAGGTTGAGTCGCCCCTTAGTATGATATAGTCCAAGCCTCGGCAACGAAAATCGAATAATTCCATCTTATTAAAAATTCTGTTTAACCTGTTGGCATCGGTACCCGATATATGGCGTGTAAGATTCCCTTACCTTTGACATCGGTAGCCGTGATAAATCGTTTTGCTACTTTCTTAGAATAGTTTTTTATGCATCATCTGATAGCTAAAGGATACAAGAACCAATGTGACATACGAAAATAGACCAGATAAGCACATTTATGCTTCAAATACTAGTTTTATAATTGACAGTATAATTTTTATTCCACCAAACCGTAATGAAAGGGTTAAAAAAAACACCCAAAATAAGCCTCGTATAATACAGGAGGTCATCGAGAATTACGAATGTTCTCCGATGGACCTTTTTGTGAAGAGATGTCTTGGGACAAAGCATTGGATAATAACAGCTGACAAAACTGTGTGATGGCGTTTTGTGGTGAGCATAAGCTCCGGGTATGACACGGATATGAGAAAAATAAGAAATGCTTGTTGGGTGAAGGACAAAAAAATAATATTTTATCTTGTTTCTGTAATATACAGTGATATCAGCTTGATATAACTCCTTTAGGCTGATGCCGTAAAGCCTTGAAAAACGTTCTTTTGTCTCTTATTTTGTTCGCTCGCCAGACATGCACATCTAATGTTAATTGTATTTATTAATATTAATTGTATAATGTTAAGCGGTGTTTGCATACGCCAAAAATATTTGTAATGACAGTTGGCCATGTTGGTATGACTGTCATCTTGGCGGTTGGCAGCGCCGAGATGTCAGAACGGCTGTCAGTCAGAACGCGCGGGCAGTTAATAGTTGAAGTTTAACGCGTGGCCGTCATAGTGCGCGCGCTTTGGGCGTTCGCTATGGCGGGCGACATTTGTGAGAAATAAACGCGTAATATGTGAAACAGAAACAAGTGTTTGTATTGTGAACCTGATCCTGCATCCTTCATCCAGTCTTCGATATCTAACTTTTAGAGGAGAATATCAATAGGTATAATCAGAGAATAAATAGAATTGTATTTTGGTTTCAGTCGTCGCATATTCACAAAGACAAGGAGAAGCAGGCGTACTTCAAGTCGGGCCGGATGGACAAGGTGCAGTACGAGAGCTACCCGGCCATGACTGATCCCGGCAAGTACGCCATTGCTGTGCTGCAGGACGGGGAGATGCACTTTACACCCGTTACAGGTCAGTCCACCAATATTTGGATTCACATATGCAGATATTACAGGTCAGTTAAGCATCGTTTGGGTTCTGTTGTTCCATCTGCAGGAGTTAATAGTCGGCAAACAATATTTTGGGATCAATCATCCCATATACAATGATATCAGCTTGATATAGATAGCCCATGCAGGCTGGTGCCGAAAACCTCGATATGCGATCTTTCGTCTCTCTTTGTTCACTCGTCGGACATGTATGTATCGCCATATCGCTTTTTTGACAAGTCTTTATGGGTATGTCATTAGTATTGTAAATGGCTGTCTGTCATTGGCGCCCCATTAGTTTTCTAAATCGCCACTTGCGGCGCTGTGTGTCACCGACCACGGGCGCCCGGTGGCCATTAACCAGTTGTGCGACGAGTAGCGTGGTGTGTATGGCTGGGGTCTGCCACTTGTTTCCTAAAAAAACCAATTACTAAAAAAGACGGTCCTTTATTCTAAATTTACGTTATTAAAGCATTGCTTTACGATACTTCCAGGGATTGTCCAGATGCGTCCGTCGTACTCTTACTTTGACCGCCAGGACAAGCGCACCAAAGACGAGCAGCGAGACAAAGCCGTCGCTGAAGAAGAGGCGGAGCAAGAGGTCAAGCAGGTGACCGTGACCTTTGCCCGCAACGAGAGCGAGCACAGCAAGCGGGCAAGGGAGGCGTCCTTCAGCTACCTGGCTCGCCGCAGCCAGGAGGAGGCTTGGTGCGACTCCACCTGGTGGCATTCCAACTCGGACAAAGCAGAGGTGATTAATAAGCTATTTGGATGAAAGGATGCCAACAGGGCTCTGTTCTTGGGCCAATACTATTGAACATTTGAAGACAAACTTGATTTCCTTAAGTTATTTGTGTATAAGTATATATTGTATATTACAAATGGGCACTCTCAGGGTTCTATACTTGGCCCAATGCTGAGGAAAGTTCTGGCCAGCGACCTCCCTGGAGTCTTTAATCTTTTGATCGCAGGAATTTTTTGGTGGATTTGTAATTGCTATAGGATTTTATATTTTTTTATAGTAAACAAATATACTAATTGTTGCATTTAACTCTCGACTAGAATATAATAGATTTTATATTCTGCCATTTTTGAAGATTACCAACTGACATCCCCCGTCTTTAAAAAGAACGACAAGTAGCGGATTCGTTACGTGGCCGCGTGGAGGAAGGATGCAGGAGCAGATTAACAACACAAAGAACTTTTTTTTGAAGCACAGATCGCATTTATTTCCGATAAAGACTTGACTTCCCCGTTCGATCGTAACATGACGTTAATTCCGTCTCGATCGAACGGGGCTTGACTGACGACTGCCCGGAACACTGACATGCAACGCCGCCAAGGCAATCACGACAAAAAAGCAAATTAAAGATAACAGTTGCACCAACATGAAATGGAGCAACTGTGAAAACAAATAAAATTGCGTATGCAAACGCAGTGTAAATTTATATAATTAAAAACTAACTTTATTAGATGTGCATGTCAGGCGAGCAAACAAAAATAAGAGACAAAAGATCGTTTTTTTTAGGCTTTTCGGCATCAGCCTAAAAGAACCATATTAAGCTGATATCAGGACGTATTGTGAGGCTACAAAATCAATGTAAAGCTCATGCCAGCTTAAGAAATCATACCGCAAAAAGGTAACCATTAGGGTTCTATTTTCGGCTCATTGTTAAGTAAATACTCTTCCATGGCATCTTCTATGTCCTACAGTGTCTTTAGTTACTACGTTTCTCAGAAGAAAGATGTGACGAAACTACTAATTTTATTGGCGGGTATGGCTTAGCGGCAAAGCATTTATTTACCATAAAAAAAGTTGTGGGTTTGATCGCCATCAATGATAAAAATTATTGATTTCATAGCTCTGTAAACACTCCTGGTTGGTGTGAATTTGATCCTTCACGCGTAAAATGGCAAAGCCTATTAATTAAAATTGGTGGCAGATGAAAGTCATCCCGTAAACACCACACATTAATAATAGCAAGTCTCCATAAAAATTAATTAATGTGTGAATGCTGGGCTGTAGTCCACAGATAAGATTTCTCCATTGCCGTCTGTCGGTATTCTCTTGTATGTGTTACATAAAAAATATTTTTTTTTGGCAAACCCAATATTATAATGTTGCTTAAAACATTTCAGTTGGAGCGCACCAAGCTGTTTGCCTGCACCACAGCAGCAGAGTCCGGCAGCAGCGGACTGGGGCTTCCAGCAGAGAGCTATCTGGCCGCCTTGGTGCCCCCGGATGAGGAGGCGGATCCCCGGCCCCCGGGAGGCCCAGTGGAGGCCCCAAGCTTGAACGACCTTAAAAAGCTGCCCATACTGGAGCAGTGCAAGGTTCTACTTACAGACGGTGAGAATTTAAACCAAATTCTAAGCCTGATCCTTCAAGGAGATCTTTTTATTTATATTATGAACTACATCAAATATTTTGAAAAGTTTTTCTCCGATATTGCCATATTTATAAGCTGATGTACATAGTGTTCTGTGAAATTAATGGTGTACTATTTGCGTGCCCGATGGAGGTCACAAAATTACTCTGAAATCATTATAAACAAATAGTTACAATGCATAGTAATGTAGTTATTAGGTGAACTTAATACTTAATAACAAAAATGAACTATTTGATAGTTTTGAGACTATTAAAAATAATGTGGTTTTGACAATTTTTTGTCATTGTTTTTCTTAAAAAATATAAATTTCATAATTCTATTTTTCATTAAACTTAGGTTCAACTAAGGTAATTTAATAGAGTTATAAAATAAATATTTTGCATTCATCAAAATAAAGTATACATTGTAATAATATTTTCATTAGCAGTTCCTACTCTATATAGGTTGCTTACTTGTTTCTCATAAGTTTGATTCAGTTTTTAAATCTCCTCTTTTCTTTACATTTTTACACATTCGCGTTTTACGATTGTTTTTTGAATTTTTTAGAGCATTTTCTTGAATATATCAACTAATGATTTCAGTGATATTTTTTTTTAACCCTCTGTATTGGTTGCCGCCCTTAACCTTTTAACTGCCGGCGGGTACATGTATGGCGGTACTCAGCACGCCACGAATTTTACGACAAAAATAAACATATCGTTATTGAAAGTGTAATAAAGTTTATTTATAAAACTTACCAAATAAATGAAGAGCGCGCCAGTCGGGCAGTCATTTATCCATAATCATAAAATTAATTGTTCATTGTGCATTGTTAATTGTTAATTTGAAACGGCACGTTTTAAGACGTATTTTTTGTATGAGCCGCGCTCCATTCACAGAAAATTATGCGTCTTAAGACGCTTTTGGCAGTCTTCTTCTTCTTCGTGTCAGCGACGTCAAATTATTTTTTCCCAATATCTGGCAACTTCGATAGCTCGTGTGTTGCCCAGCATCAGGTCCTGAGATGTGCAACTTGTTGGGCACATGGAGCAGCATCGTAGGTGTGAGGTGGTCTGCAGGTCTCCACAGTCGCACAATAGTGTCTCTCCCTGCCGAAGCATTCCCCACCGCTCGAGGTTGTCCTTTGTTCTACCAACTCCGGTTCTTTATCTGTTTAGGGATTTCCAGGTCCGCCAGTCAAGGCTCTTGCCAGTTGGGAGGCCTTCCTTTGGAGTAATGAAATCCTCTGGTGCGATTTGTTGCCAGAGTTGGAGTCTCTCATTTTCAGGGCCGGATGTGAGAGGTTGTGTGGATTTCAGAAAGCTGCTTCGAGACTTTAATCTTGGTTTTGGGGGTATCTGATTATACAAGCAGTGGGACGGTTGGTTGATTGCCTTACGCATTTCTTCGGCGCATATGACTTTGCGTCTTATGTTCGGTGGTGCGATACCAGCCAAGGGGTATAGTTTAGAAATGGGTGTTGGTTTGAGGCAGCCTGTGACGACTCTGCATGCATCATTCAGGGCAGTATCCACTTGATTACAATGGGCTGATCGACCCCACACTGGTGCCGCATATTCTCCGGCTGAGAAACAAAGTGCTAAAGCTGAGGTACGAAGAAGGGGTGGTTGGGCTCCCCAGTGAGTGTTGGTCAGTTTGCGGATGAGGTTGTTCCTTGTTGCAACTTTCTGTTTGGTGTTGCTGCAATGACGCCTGAAGGTGAGGGTGCGATCTAGAGTGACTCCGAGGTATTTTGGATGGTCGCTATGTTCCAGTACTCTACCTTCCCACGTGACACGAAGCTTTCTGTTAGCTTCCCTGTTTCTAAGGTGGAAACAGCAGACTTGTGTCTTTGATGGGTTAGGTTTGAGATGGTTGGTTTTGTAGTAATGGGACATCTCGTTGAGTCCCTGGCTTAGGATGTCCTCAACTTCTTCAAACGTTACTGCTTGTGCTGTCAAACCTAAGTCATCCGCATATATGAAAGACTTTGTGTCTTTAGGGGTGGGTTGGTCGTTTGTATATATATTACATAGTATAGGAGCAAGTACACTGCCTTGTGGTAAGCCGTTCTTTTGGTTACGCCATCGGCTGGTTTTGCCCTGAAAATCCACTGCGAATCTCCTGTTATGCAGCATAGCCGCGATCATCTGCACTAGCGAGAAGTCACCTGTCATTCTGTACAATTTACTGAGGAGTGTGCTGTGCGACACTGTATCGTATGCAGCGGTTAAGTCGACGAATACCACTCCGGTCACTTTCCTTAGTTCGAACCCGTTTTCGATATGTTGGGTCAGGTTTAGTACTTGCCCAGTTCATGACTTTCCGGGTCGGAAGCCCGCCTGCTGCGGTATCATTTTAGGTTCGATAAAGGGGGTGAGTCGGTTGAGTAGTATCCGTTCGAAGATTTTAAATATATGGCATAGTAAAGATATTGGGCGGTAGCTTTTAGCATCATCAGGGTTTTTCCCCGGCTTTAAAATGGCTTTTGGCAGTTAAAGAGTTAAGAGCAAGCTACCAGAGTCTCTCAGTCTCAGTGCTAGATTTGAGGCTTTGTCAATCTCGGAAAACGTCTTCGTAACTTAAGTCTGGTCTTATGGATAAGTTGGTAATGAAGGCAGAAGGTTGGTTTCTTACGAATTTCCTCCGTTTAGTTTTGTAGTTTCTAAAATATGTTGATAATCATGGAGTTGACATTGTTTGATGTGTGTTTCAGCCAAACTGGTGACCGTGGGCTGGGCGGGGAACATACTGGGCATCAGTGGAGCTCCGCTGCTGGACTCCCTGGCTGCTGCGGGGCGCCTGCTGCTGGGCGGGCGCTGGGCCCCGCGCTCCTCGCTGCTCTACCGGCCGGGTCGCCGCTCCCACAGCGCCGGGGTCAGCGACCAGCTCATGTGCCGGGCCAGAGACTACACGGTGAGTGTCTTCTTGTCTAGGCTTCCCTAATGACCTTCTGACACCACGCTGACAGAGCACGCCATTTTTGAAACTTAATTATATAAGAAAAAAAATGTTGCGCGTTGTAAGTTACACACGAGGTTAGATTATGCGTGATCCAAACAATTTTAAAAAATAGGAGACTATTCCATGTCGGCCTCGTTAACTTCGACGATATCCTTCATGTAGCTTAACTGCATCAGAACTAATCAGTTCAGGAAGGTCTTCCCACGAAATGGTAGAGACTCCGAGGCGACAACACAGAACACATCTCCTATTCTCATGGATGATGCACTCCATCACAGAATGTCTTACAGTCTATTGTATACTTGGATCACATGGACAAACGTCGCAAGAAGAGAAGCCAACTATCACCACTAAAGGAAGGGAATCACGTTCCAGCCCCCGAGACACAAAGTCCTTTACGAACTGCTCACAAACTATGACGCTATATTCTCCACAATTATAGACAGAACATGTTTACACCATATATTTTACGCACCATTTTCCAGAACCATTGCATCACATAAAAGAATAAGGTTTACATTGACATCAGCACGATGTAGCCCTCCTAACTGTTACCGAAAACCTCGATAGACAATCATTCGTCTCGTATTTTTGTCGCTTGCTATACATTTATGTATGGCCACATTGGGACTAGTTTTGCCACCGGCGGCGCTGGTGACCAACCACGGGCCGCGGAAGTGCCGACGGCCGACAGTCGGTCCCCACCCATTGGCTCGGCAAGTTCGCATTACGGCCACGCGGCATGTCGACTCGCGTGGTCACAAACTTTTAATGTTTTTAACGTAAATATAATCTGTGCTTCTAAAAGAAAGTCTTTGTCTGCTGACCTGCTCCTCATCCTGCCTCACGTTACATAATAATGCCCCTTTCTCTTTGAGAGTGGAGGATGTTAGTGTATATTTAATTGATAAATATAATGTTTTGACTGTCGTTTTCAGCTTTACCTGTTCACGCAGAGCCAGTACGTTGACCGCCGCACCGTATCCGCGGCTGTGAAACTTCCTCCCGAAGAAGTCTTCGAGATCCTGTCTTCCGTGGCCCGACCCCGAGCAGGGCGCGGCTGGGAGCTGCTGATCCCGCCCGACAACGACTTCGCGGCAAAGCACCCCAACGTCGTGCAGCGTCAGGCCATCTACTGGGAAGTCTGCCAGAGACAGTTCAACGAGATGCTATCGGGGGACCCAACGACGCCCAAACGGCAACGAAAAAAATCACAACGCGACTCGTTCAGCTCGGACGGAGGAATGCCAAGTCCGAAGCTGCGCCCCGACAACCTAACCTACAATCACGACGATTACGACAGCGATTCGAAAAAAAATAACAAAAAGAATTCCGGTATCGCGAAAAGGACTGTTAAAGGATTCCATTCTTCCGTTGATAACGGCAGAGTGTCATGATCGTTTTTTTTTAGATTATGTTTTTTTTTTATATATATTTTAATTGAATATGGCTTGATATCGGGCCGCGCTGTGATGTATAGATTATCGATTATGTTAACGAGTTTGCGGGGATCGATTTCGGTTTAAATTTTTGATACTTGTTAATGTAATTTCTTACAATAAAAATATTAAATCCAAACATATTGTGTAACAGTGCTACAATATACGTTTGGAGTGTATCTAACACACAAGTACCTTAATTATTTTACCGAATAGTAGTGTAAAAAAGTAATTTGTTCCTCTTCTTACAATTATTTCGTAATTATTCGCATTTTTTTTTTGGTCGTGTCTTCTTCATATATCTATTGGAAATAGCTTTTTTCAAGTGTATTTATCTAACTGTGTTCATATATATATATATAGTTTGGAAGATGACATATAGAATATTTAAGTTTTTAATTTGCGCTTTAACACGATTCACGCCACGTAGGTCACCGGTGACCTACGCTGTTAATGAAAAGGGCGCCAAGTAGGTCACCGGTCACCTACGTTTTTTTTTTCTTCGAACAAACAGTCCCTCTACCCCAGCGGTTACATTTCAATGGAATTTTAACATTGAATGTGACCTATATGGCGCTTCTGAGTCGGATGTATTAATAACATTACGTTGTCGTTAAACGTGTCAAAAAAGTGCTACAGGTCATTCACCCGGTCTCCTTAAATAAGATAAATGAAACATTCTAGAATATTTTAGAACAATAAAGATAATTTCAATGTCATTTTCAAGATGATGAATAAATAAATATTTTTAAGGAAATCGTTTGATTAACTTGATAAGATCCCCAATTTTTTTTTATGTATAAATAATTTTGTTATTTAATTTTTTTATTTAATTGTAAGCTTTTTCTTTTTTTTTAAATATATAAGAAATTAGGTTATTGTAGCCTTTTGCATGTATATAATGATATTGTTATTTTGTAACTATTATTGCTAATGTTATTAAAAATCGCTGTAATGTACACTTGAATTTTTTAAGTTTAACGTTATCTAGCGCGTAAGCTGTTGGCGTCACGACAAAACTCACTAAGCGTAAAACCTAGAAAATTAATTAAATTATATTTTTGGTCATTTAACATTTTTCTCTAAAAATGCAAATTTGCATTCTTTGATTGAAAAACTAAAGAAGAAATTTAATTTTCATTTTTGTTTTTATGTAAAAAATAAAGTGTGTATGTCGGAATGTGGGAGTGTGCAGTGGACGTTTTGTTATCTGTGGATTGCTGAGAAGGAATTGTTATGAGTGTTGGGAAGGGATCACTGGAAATACTCCGACATTCCGAACAATAAAGTAAAGAAATAAGAACACGGTATAATGTCACGAAATTTAATATCAGTAAGTAAGCTTAATATTTTAACAGTTTTAAAGGTGAAAAGATACAGAATAGTTACATTAGATTGAATTGAATGATTAACGAGATTCTTTTTTATCGGCAAGTTCTAGAAACGATTTTGCGGAATAGTGAAATGTTACTACTAGGTAGGTGTGACTTGAAGTTGGTAGATCGGCACGTAACACAGTGATTTCTCTGGTGGGTGGCTTGATGATTGCTCAGGTTGTGGAGGCGTCGAAGTGAAGAGAGAAGAGATCTGGTCTGTATAGTCGTCTGCTTATATAGAGCCAGCTCCACTCCCACTTTGATCGGTGCAAAGTACTTGAAGCGACCTCTGGTAACAGCGATTCTACCAACATATATGAAACATATAAGGCAAGATTATTAGACAGGCATTGATAGCGTAATTGGTACAATTGAAAAAACAGAAGTCTGCCACTTATATTTAAATTTTATAATAATTTGGACAAAAATATGCATTTAATAATTTACTACGTTTTATGCTTTGAAAGGCTAGGCGCTAGATAGCGTTAAATTTAAAAATCTAGATATTTTCTTAATTATAAAAAATACATTAAACTTGATAAATTATGTAATTTTTATATAGGCCATGAATGATATTTGAATAATGTAGGAGTTTTGGAAATTAAAAAATTAAACATTTGTATTTTTATAGAATTTGATTTTTATATTATAAAGATGCAACACTAAATGAACATGCTTCCAGTCAAGGATGACAACATCACACATTATCAGTGCTGGCTATTGATATGTAAAAGTGACACCATTCATGTGAAATGTAAAAGCTCTTTCCCACCGACGTCCAGTTTTGCAGTATCAGTTTTTTACTGGATACCGCAAAAATCATACCTGTGTTCACACACAGAAGCTTGCATCCTGTTTTTACGGGATAGAATTTCATAACAAGTCATATGCGCCGAAGAAATGCGTCAGGCAGTCAACCAACCGTCCCATTGCTTGTATATTCAGATACCCCCAACACCAAGATTGAAGTCGCGAAGCAGCTTGCTGAGATCCACACAACCTCACATCCGGCCCTGAAAATGAGAAACTCCAGCTCTGGCAACAAATCGCATCAGAGGATTTCATTACTCCAAAGGAAGACTCCCAACTGACAAGAACCTTGACTGGCGGACCTGGAAATCCCTGATCAGATTAAGAACCGGAGTTGGTAGAACAAAGGATAACCTCGAGCGGTGGGGAATGCTTCGGCAGGGAGAGACACTATTGTGCGACTGCGGAGACCTGCAGACCGCCTCACACCTAAGATCCTGCTCCATGTGCCCAACAAGCTGCACACCTCAAGACCTAATGCTAGGCAACACTCGGGCTATCGTAGAAGAAAATTCAGACGCAATGGACGTGAATACATTTCTGATATTATACTGGTACTTACGCTGCCGAAAGCAATTCAAGAAAGAAGATTTTGGATTCACCCGATCCTAAAACTACGATCGAGATTAGGTACATTTTGTAATCTCATGGTGATTTGAACAGCACATTTCGTACGGATCAGATTTTAGCGGTATCCTGCAAACCGAATGCTCATGTGAATGTTACCACAGTAGCACGTATACTACTAAAATCCGGCAAAAAACCGAAAGGGCTCTAACACAGCTTGTAATGTAATGAAAAAAATATATATAAGGCTCTTTGTGTTCATGTTAATAGGTATAAAGCGATGTATCAATGTGATTGTCACTGAATATTACATGTAATTTGCATTATATTGTTACATTACACACGTCTGGTCCAGTAAATGAAATATTTTGTAATTATACAGTTTATAACAAGCGCCATCTATAAAAATACATATAAATCATTTAATATGTGTTAATTTATGGATTCATTGTAAATGGGCGAATAGTCAATGAACATGGTGTGCAAGTCAGTGGTTCAATTGATGAAAGAAATTTAGCAATATATGGTGTTTCCTCTGAATTTGTATGTGTATCAGTTGTTCAATTATGTACATTTTCAATGATTTATATGATATACAGTGGTACCTCGACATACAAGTTTAATTCGTTCCGCAAACTTTCTCGTATTTCAAATTACTCGTATCTCAAAGTGTCATTAACCTTTAAATGCCCAGTGGTCCCGTACGGGACCGCAAATTTGCGTCGCTCAATGCCCTAGCAGGCCAATGTTTGTAATGTTTCGTCGCACAATAGATTCTTCCATGAACTTACTTTAATACTATTATTACAAATTAATGTAATCCAATTGTGAAATGAACCATAAGCACTCCTGTATGGGACCGTGGGGCATTGAACGACGCAAATCGGCGGTCCCGTAAGGAAACCACTGGGCTGTTAAAAGTTAAATAGCTTTGATGCTAGACCAGTTGTGACTTTTTCTGGGTGTTTCTTGCTCTCAAATTTTGCTTGTATTTCAAAGCAAAAAAATGCTCGCTCGACGGCTCGTATCTCAAAAAACTCGTATGTCAAGGTACCACTGTATTATGAATATTGTAAATATGTTCTTATTCAGAAAAATTTAATGTTTTTGTATATCGACATGAAAAAAAACACTTGGTTATTTTGTTTTGTTGTGTTAATGTTTTATCAGAAAAATATATATTTATAATATATGTATAGAGGGTGATGGAAAGGAGGTTTACACATGAGACACATACCGAAATGGAAACTTTACATTGTAACTCTCAGGATACACATTGTAAAAGGATATCTAAGCATCAATGAAGTGAAAATTATTAATCATGGAATCCCAACAGAAAGGTGTTAGTTTCATATCCACATGTAAAAATCTACGTTTCCATGCCAAGAAGATACAGTTATAGATAATGCTTCTCTATGAAGGTATGTACATGTTTTCTCTTTCCCTGCAAGGCTCTCAGAAAGATCTAGAAAGCTACATGTTTCCTGCCTTTTCTCATTAAAGAAGTTGCTGTTTTCTTCTATTCTTGGTAGATGCAGAATCTTTTTCTTCCACGAATGTTTAGGATTAATGCCTCTTCATCAAATAATCTGTGTGTATTCCTATCATTACCTAAAGCCTTGTATGTAAAAACATATATTCCCTTAGTACATGTTCTCCATCACTCAATTCAGTAATTTGCAATTGCATATGCCTTGTCCCACGACGTCTCTACGTGTGAACATCCTCTTGGAAACACATATGGTTTCCAACGGAATCTGCGGATTTGTTGAGATGCTCCTGTAAAAACTGTGACAAAACCTAACGATATTTATTTACATGCTTTACTTGTAAAGAATACATGTAAATTGATAAAGGGAATGACTGCATTTCCAATTTCCTACCGTAGATGTCACAATGAGTATTGAAAGTAGAAAGGTAAAGAGTATTGATATATCACGTCAAACGATGTCAACGGTTGGGGAATCTTTGACGGCATATGCCGATAAACCGATGCGAAAGTTCGGTTGAAGATTGTCTGAATTCCATTAAAGAATATCCACTGAAATACATTTTCTCCTTCCTTCCATGATATTACGGGTTTCATTAAACTTCTATATCGAGTCTCAAAGAAAACCTCATTTTATTATCAAGCTCGATTGATCTGATATTCAAACATGTGATCCTGAGAGTCACCACAAACAAACATTAATACCACGTCACACACATCATGTATATAATGAACAATAATATGATATCTAGCAAAAATAAATATTTAACAAAAAATAAACTTTTTTTTTATTTAATTATTACAAAAAATAATCAACTTTCAATAAAAAAAAAGTTTTAAAACATACAAAAAAATTTACAGAATATTTTGAAATTTTAATAAAATAATGTACAAAGGTTATCTGTAAAATAAGTCTCCCAGTGATTTTTCACAGTGTAAAACATGTTTAATTCTATGAATGCATACATTTTTGGTAAGTTCAGACTTTTACCTATTTTTCTACATCGCCACCGAAATCAATGCATTTTTGCATGCGGTATACGAGCTTTTGAATGCCCGAGTAAAAAAATCTGCCGCAAAGCCACAAAGATACCTGAGAACCGCTTCTTCCAGCTCTTCTCTGTCGCCAAAATGCTTTCCACCCAGGTGTTTCTTCATGTCAGGGAAGAGTTGGTAGTAATTGGGGCAACATTCTTGGCACCCACCTCGCGCAATCCTTAGCATACCCTAGATGCTCTGTCAAAATCTTGTCAATAGAAGTTTTGCTGACATCAGGGATCATTTTGTAGAGCTTACGAACCGTCACTCTTCGATCTGAGAGCATCGCTGCCTCCAATTTTGCAATTGTTTCATCAGAAACAGATGGCCGTCCGGAATGCTCCTCATCATGAACGTCGGTACGCCTGTTCTTAAACTTTCTGCTCCATTTGTGATCGTGTTGTACGCTCATACACTTGTCTCCATAGATTTCGCATAGCTGGGAATGTTTTTTGCAGACAGTAAACGCCTGGCAGGCGAAGCGGCGGGGAGATCTATCACGTACGGCTGCCAAGCCAAGACTGAGCCCCGCAGGCAGCTCGCTTGGGAGAGGATTTGGAGTGGTGGAACCAAGGTACACTACAGAATCGCGGAATTCACCATAACAGCGCTTTTCAGGACTAGTGCCATAGGAGCATTATTTTACGGATAACCCTCGTATTTAGAAATTACAATGTTAAATAAATTGTTTTTGTTTTGTACTTATCACATAAAATACTAATAATAAAAGTGTTTTTATTTCACATAAATTTACGACAAATTGTTATGTGACATATATTAAGAATATTTTGTATAATTTACTAAAATTAGAGAAAATTGTGAGACATTTTTTTTTTCTAAAACACAAGTAAGCTTATTAGATAATATAATATTACACAAAATTTGTAAACGCTTTCAACCAGATTTTTTATGCTGGACTTGTACTGAACCTGCCTCACACCGGAGAACAGTTAAGTCTCCATAATGATGGGCACATTCAGATTATGATCAGTTAGCAACTGATAAGTCCAGTGGGAGTCCCCTCTAAGCAATTGTGGCCACTGCAAGTGTTAAAAATAAAGAACCCGTGAAAGAGATTAGAATCGCATTCACGGGTTGTAAAGAGATGGAGATGGAAGATAGATTCTCACCGAAAATACGAGCGAAAATGGTAAATTTTTTTAGTGGCCACAACGTCTGCCTGCCCCGATATGGCCGAATCGATTCCTTCGAACTGCATCGAAAAGGACTTTTTATGCTGTACAAAAATGCACTTCTCCCCTAATTTGCATTGAAAAGTACCCCTCTCTTTACGCAAAACGATCTGGCATTCTTAGAAGTCTGTGCTCATAGATCAGTAATGGTAAAATTGAGTTTAAAACTATTTCAATAAGCGTAATCTGTCAAAATAGCAATGTCCAATCGTCAACTGGGTAGATCAATGATCTGGGATAATCTTAGATAAACAGCTTAAATTTTAAGCAGTGTAAAAAATAAATATTTATTTACTTTTTTTTTACATGGATCACGTAAGATATGTTCTCTGTTTAGGAGACTGCAGATTCGACAGTATCACTTGTCAGGGCAGGACATAACTGTCGAAGAGACGACGGTCGTTGGGAAGAGAAGTATTGGAATGGCTCCCAAGAATTGGCAAACGATGCGTTGGCCGACCCCTACAAGATGGACTGACGATATAAGAAGAATAGCGGGAGTGACCTGGATGCAGAAGGCGGAGGATCGAAGAGGATGGAGACTCATGCGGGAGGCCTACGTTCAACAGTGGACGGACAAAGGCTGATGATGAATAAAGTTACATTCAAAATTGAACATTAGAACCTAAAAGGCTAAAATCTAGTTGCAAACCTTTGTAAATTTGTGAAAATGAAAGATCTATAGCCTTTCAATCTGTAATCACATCACATATATTAATACTACACACTTTTAAAGCGACATTTGAACTACACATTACAGGCTTACATATTAACATTATAAAAATACACATTATGTGATACATCCATGATAATTTGAGGTAAGTAATAACTGGAGAGTCCAAAGCGATTTGCTACCAATTAACAAGGGGCAGAACCCATTGATGCTGATCCAGAGACGACTTTCGTCTTTTTTTATGTAATCTCACGCAGGAGTGCACAGTCAGTCAAGACCAGTGCACTCTATGAAGCTCAGCCAGGGAGGCTGGACGCTGCATGCGGGAAACGTGGGTTGTTTTCGTGTTTGTGTGTGGGTTGGGGATATTGCAAGTGTATATTTATTTGTTTCTTGAAGAGATCCAGATTGTAGGAAGGAGGAAACAAAGATGCTGAAACACAGACTCTGCCTCCAATTTTAATTAATAGGCTATGACTGGCATTTTACTGGTGATGGATCAAATTCACAACAACCAGGGGTATTTAAGAGTTCAGAAATTGATTAAAAATCTTTTGTTTTTTTATCTCCGTCGGGGATCGAACCCACGACTTTTGGCTTGCCAAGCAAACGCTTTGACCATTGAACTATACCCGCCGGATAATAATTATTAGCTTAAATAGTACTCTCTCCTAGTAATCTCCAGATATTTTTTACCCACAAATATATTATATATAACTAAGTTTTAAAATAAAAAGGTTAAATTATGTAATTATTAAAAAAAAAAATGTATAAAGTATAAATTACAGCTGATTTCCATCATTCTGAGTCATAATAAATAAATGCTAAATAATAGATCTTAAAAACAATGATCACTAAAAGTATAGAATCTTATTTTATACAAAAAATTGTAGTGATCATTGTACCAAGATCTGTTTAATTCAATGTACTTTGGTTAATGAGGTGAAATTATAAAATATATTATAAAAAATATTAATAATTGTCAGCAATAACATACTTAAAGGATGTTATTCATAAAAAAAATCAACATCTTGTTAACATTAAAAGAACAAAAGACACTTTAAAAATAACAATTAAAAAAGGAATAGGATAAAATGTCAAATTTGAATTATGAATTATAATAATAATGTCAAACATTGTGCATTTTTAACACACAGAAATTCAGATAATTTTATCTGCTTTTAATGTATTTTTATGGTAAAATATACACAGTGGTACCTTGAAATACAAGCAAAATTTTAGATACGAGCAATCGGCTTAGCAACGAACACGTAGAAAAAGTTGTAACTGGTCGTGCATCGGAGCTATTTAATGACACTTTGAGATGCGATTAATTTGAAATACAAGCAAGGTTGCGGAACGAATTAAACTCGTATGTCGAGGTACCACTGTACTTCGAGATAAATAAAAGGTAGTCTGGTTAATTATCAGTATACTCTCAATGTATAGGGTGTGGCAATCAAAATTAATATAAATAAAGTATCTGCTATGTTTAACACCCTTTTTTGTGCAACTTCATTTTATAGGTTTCATGCAACACTAAGATTTTTATGTTAGCTGCTTAAAAACGTGCGGTTTGACTGCCTCACTCTGCGTAAGGTGACAACATTTAGTGTTTCGTGTTGATTCTTCTAAGCATTCTTAAGAATAGTCTTGAATTATTTAGGACACTGCTTTTCAATCAATTATTCAAAAAATAATATTTGTTACTGCATGACCTTTGGGTGTTGATATATTCTTTCCAAGTGCACCCCAATCCAGATGGTGTCACAACCTATCTTCCATCGTTAAGGACATGGGGCGCACTGGATGTCTGGTGCACTGGCTGTCTCACTAACCTAACCTAACCTAAATATTTTTCCAGTGATCGTAGAATCCAGAGATTCATAGGTCTCGTTAATGAAATAACTTAGGTTAGGTTAGCGAGACATCCAGTGCACCAGTTGTCCCGTGCACCAAATATCTTGTGCACCAGACATCCATTGCGCCCCACGTCGTTACCGATGAGTCGTTGAACGAATTTTCTAGGGAAAAAATGCGGCGGAACCAATTCAGATAGCATATTACATGTCTCACTATGTGTATAGAAATCTAATACAAAAATTTAAAGTCACAGATGGTAAGCATTGTATCAAGAAATATGTAAATAATGGAGAAACGAACATTCACTTAAAATAGTTCTTCTGACAGGTGTTCAGGGGACAGTATGCATGACTCTCTTATACAACTTATCTTAAAGATACAAAACCATGAAGTTGATACTAAACTTAGTGAAGTAAGAAGTCGCTAATCTATTTTGATAGTATTCCAAGGTTTACTCCTCTCTTCTTTACTAAAGACTTCTTAACATACTATGTATGACTTCTATAGCACTTATCTTTGAATGAAATTTGTAGTCTCGTATTATAGCTGTTTACTGTTATCATGTTCAAAATTAACTTATTTATACTATATAACTGAATATAAAATATATTGCATTAGAGTCAAAAACTATAAGTAATATCTGATATATTTGTTTACTAGAAAATATGTTAAAGTATTTGTATAATTTGCCCAAAAATTGATTTAAAAAGCTACCTAAATGGCGCAACGTTCAAAATATTAAGCATGACAGCACTAATCCAGATGCTAAACATTATGGTAGTATAGATGGATAAATTCCTGATCTATCTCCTTCTCCAAGTGGGGGGTGAGCGACAGTATCAGTCGGCCAATATAGGCAGGGACCGAATTTTGGCCGGAATAAGCTAACATCTAGCTAACCTCATCAGGTCAAGCTGGTTAGGGCACTCTATTGTCCTGGAGGTAGTAAATGCTCTCCTAAGGCGGATGAAACTTTATGGTCAACGGCACTAGGATGTGGTACTAAAGGGGAAAATACCACATCAAACGTCCAAAAGACATCCCATGTATCGGCAAAAATAATTGCATCTCGATCGAGATGCAAGATTTTATTGCTGCAAACCAATTCACCGGATTGATACCACGAAGAAGAAGATGGATAAGCTGGACAATTCAGCAATAAGTAAGCTTATTTATCAGTAGTCTAGGATAAATCTTATACAGATGCATGTTTGTAACTGCTTTATAACTCTGCGTTTGTGAGTGCTTAACGTAGGAGTGTGGATGTCCAGATGGTAAGTATCGTGGCAGTTAGGATGGTGATGCTGGAGAAGGCAGCTGCTGCTGTGCTCTTTTGACAGTAGTCCAGGTTACAGTCTTTGACAGCGTCTCCGAAGCGAGCCTTGACCCAATCCCAGGAGCAGAGTCCCACACGGCAACCGTCAAAGTCAACTGGGTTCTCGTTGTGGAAGAACATCACTCGGTGCTTGTCACCTTGCTCGCACCTAGAAAGGTAAACGTCAGTTGTGAGTGACTATGATTTTAACAGTAAATATATGTTAACTCTTTCGTTACGGCTCAGTGGAATACAAAATATAATATAAATTATAAAACTAGTATTTGAAGCATAAATGTACTTATCTGATCTATTTTCATATATCACATTGGTTTATGTATCATTTAGCTATCAGAAGATGCATAAAAAAGTATTCTAAGAAAGTAATAAAACGATATATCACGGCTACCGATGTCAATGGTAAGGGAATCTTACATGGCATATATCTGCTACCGATGCCAACAGGTTAAAGCATATCTGTCACAGGGAATTTGTAAAAATAGGGCTTCGATAAAATCTTTAATGGAAACAATCAATTTACGGAATATGTTGTAAGTACAACACTATGGAGGGTTTTTATTTGTTTGTTTAAAAAAGTAAGGTAATCTAACCTTACCCAAACTAACCTAACCTAAGCTGCAGATTTGAATTTTTAATATTTCACCGCGTTATAATTATCTTACTTAAATATTAGGATAAGCAGTGTTAGGTTATGTTAGATTATTTGGGTTTAGCAGCTCCTTAGGATAAAATCATCAAAACTGAAATGAATAACATTTTTTTTCAAATGCTTGACTCACACCACTTTCGTAATTGTGGGCACATATTTTAAGTGATTTTGGATTTACTCTATAAAGGGTTAATTCTTGGGGTAAGTTACTATAGTTTACCTGTACAGAACGGCTGCTATATTGGATGCGAAGGGATCCAGCACACTGGTGCGCCACAACCTGCGTTGGATCTGAGGAGTGTGGAAGTTGTCAGCTGTTAAAGGAACGGGATCCTCGGCGATACCCATGGCAGTTACTAGAGCAAGCACCATCTGGGAGTGAGTGAAATACACGGTCGCCTTGGCCTGGTCTTGTTCTGAAATAAATATTTTTAAAAAGGGGTTAGGGGAAGATGGATAGAAAATTGGTTAGCTAGTAAATTTAATACTTATGTTTATTTTAATAAAAATAAAACCAAAAATTTATTTCTTACAAAAATATAAACAATGTAAACGTATATACTTATAAAAACAAATAAATTCTAAGTCAGTTAGATCATTCAGTCTATTATGTGTTTTTTCAAAATTTTTGCCTTTTTGTCGAGAAGGCATCTAATGTAGTTTGCGTTTTTCTTTTGTGTTCTGTTAGAAGTTGTTGATAAGTGGATAAAGCATCTATAACACCCCGTCTTGCTTTTGAACTCCTGTCAAAATTTGGATAATTTTCAACAAATTGGTCCGTAGTTTCAGTTATAGTGGTCAAACTCCTTTTTACAAACGCCATCGAAAGTTCTTTTTGCTCTTCTTCGAAATCACTAATATCAATATTTTTGTTTTCTTCTTGCTCAGTTAATTCCAGGGACTTCCCGGAATTAACTGAGACTTTAAGTTTCAGTGAATCCCCGGGTTCGAATAAAAGAGCGGTAAACCGAAACAGTACTTACTTACCTAGCGCTGCGCACAATTTCGGTGAATCCCCGGGTTGAAATAAAAGAGCACTAAACCGAAACAGCGTTAAGCGGGGTCTCACTGTATTTAAATATGATTTATTTGAATTTCAAAAATTGTAATTATTTTTTTATCACCTGGGTTCTCAACCATCTTGGTAAACTTGCGCATGAGATCTTGCAGCGGCGTGCATCCCAGCTTCTTATTCAGTTTGTTGCCATAGCCGCTCTCGTAGTAATACTGCAGGTCTTCAGAATACTCCAAGAGACGAAGCTGCTCCTTTGAGAAGGCCTAGAATGATGCATTAATATCGGAATTGTATTCAAATAAAGAAAAAAAAACATTACAACCTACAGAAGAACCTAAAACAAAAAGGAAGTAAGAAAATGTAAAAAGGACCTGGATGAAAATGGCATTCGAATGGTTAAACCTGATATCAGCTTGATTTTGCAGGCTGGTGCCGAAAACCTCGATATACGATCTTTTGTATTATATTTTTGTTCGCTCGTCGCACATACACGTGATGCCATATTGGCATTTTGGACAAGTCCGGTCACGGATGTGATATTAGTTATATATATTGCCACTTGCGGCGTTGGTGACCGACCACGGTGCCACGCACGGGGCAGTCGTGTGCCAACGTCGGCGAGATCATATTGTATTGTGGCCCGGCCTGAATGCTCTGACTAGGTCGGGCCATAAGTTTGTAAAGTTATCGAAATATATATGTTCTTCAGAAAAAGTCTGTATGTTATTAATCTGCTCCCCATCCTGCCACCACGCGACCGAATAACAACTAAAGGGTAAAAACTAAATCCTAAAGAGAGGAGGATGTTAGTGTGTATAGAATTGTCTTTGGTACTTACGGCACACCAGGGAGATACACGGTTCAAATCCCAAGATTTTTCATAGCGACACATGTCATAGATGTTGTCTATGACTTTCTCGTCAAGGGCGTACTTGTATCCCAGATGCATAGACACGTTAAGGATCATCTGTAATAAGAAAACATATTTTAACAACAACACTGACAGTGGTTTGGCCGGTGGGTATAGCTCAATGGTCAAAGCGTTTGCTTGACAAAGGTCGTGGGATCGATTCCCGACGAAGATTTAAAAAAAAAGGTTAATCGATTTCTGAGCTCTAAAATATCCCCGGTTGGTGTGGATTTGATCCCTCACCCGTAAAATGCCAATCATGGCCTATTGATTAAAATTTGTGATAGACGAAAGTCGTCCCGTGAATTCCCGTGAAACCCATTCATAGTAAATTCCTGTTATAATAAGGATGATGCGTGAATGTCGGGCTGTAGTCTATGGCGTTGACGGAGCAATGCTCCACATGCAGCGCTTAACTATATGTAACAAGGTAAGCGTCATAGAATCCACAGATGAGGCTTCAGCATCACTATCACCATCTGTCCGTATTATCCTGTATGTGCTTACATAAAAAAGTCTCTGCCCGGGTGTCGTGGGTTAAATAGAATGTTCTGTCCTGGGCAGCGGACCGAATTTTGTCAGTCTTCTTTTACATAAAATAAATGGCAATGTGCTTCTCGGCGAGTTATTTGCTTTGGCGACTTGATCCTCATCCTTCCACCACGCGTCCCGATGACGATCCCCACGATCTGGAGTCACCTTCATAAGAGTGTCAGTGTCAATTTGTTAATCTTCTTGATAGAAGTAAGCCACTCACATTCTGGTATTCTTCTTTCTTCTTGAAGAGATTCTGCTGCTCCAAGGTGTTAGGATTATCGCCAACTTCGCTGATCCAAGTTGAGCAGAAGGAATATGGCTGTAAACAGAAAATAAGGATTATAAAATTGTGATGGCAACACCATCTGTTGGTAGCTATGACGCGATATGAAACGTCAAGTGATGTTTTGGCGCGAAAAAGGGCGTCAGGAAGAAAGGGCGTGTCCTGCCTAACATGGTCCATTTAAATTCATGGACTGTTGAAATCACGTGTTGTTTTAATACTACACAAATGATGCTCGAACAAATACATTAACCCTTTCGTTACGGCTCGGTGGAATACAAATTATACTGTCAATACGGTGTGAATTTTTCAATCCAATTTTTTTGCTTAAAACTAGTATTTGAAGTATAAATGTACTTATCTGACCTGTTTTCATATACTACATTGGTTCTTTTATTCTTAAGCTATAAGATGATGCATAAAAAACTGTTATATTTATGACATTGACACATGTGGTTTACAGAAAAATCGCTCCTGTGACGAAACCTAACGATATTTATTTACATGATTTACAGATTCCTGTAAATAATGCATGGAGTGTTGATCCGCCAACGTCATCATAGACTACAGCCCGAGATTCACGCATCATCCTTTTTACAGGAATTTACTATGAATGGGTGGTGTTCACTTGACGACTTTTGTCTACCACCAATTTTAATTAATAGGCTATTACTGACATTTTACGGGTGATGAATCAAATTCACACCAATCGGGGTATTTTAGAGCTCAGAAATCGATTCAAAATTCTTTTTTTTTTAATCTCCATCGGGGATCGAACCCACGATCTTTGGTTTGCAAAGCAAACGCTTTGACCATTGAGCTACGACCGCCGGTATAAAATTAGTATAATAAAAAATCGTGAAATTTTTAATCTATTTACGTTTTTGAATACTCCTAAGTAAATGTAAAATTAGTGGGTTATAGAAGAAATTGTTACCGAGAGAATAGTGTCATTGGCTTGAGACGCTGGAGGGCTGATGGTGTTGAAGGTCTGGGGTGCAAAGAGTCCTTCAACGAATGCGCGATAGCTATCCTTTGTACGCCTCTTGTCCGTGTGGCGAAACTGAAAAAAAATGTTTTGTATTCCTTTGACATTGCAAATTTGTTACATGGAACAAAAGTCTTTCGTACATCTTTCATTAAGCATATCTTGAGATAGAGAAAAACTCTCTACCTTAGATGGAATCTGTCGATTCATACAGTCGGGTACGACACAGGGCATTTTGCCGCTCTATGTAAATTGAGGGGATCAAGGTCCAAAACAACAGGTTTCGAGGACCTCACGGTGTATGGAGTTCAATGTATTAAATATCAATTTTATAAAATAAAGAATGCTTACGCGATACGGAGCATTGACCATCCCAATAATCTGCCACTCTATGTAAATTGAGGGATCAAGGGCCATAACGGTATCGAGGAATGTGCGGTGTATGAAATTTAGTATATTAATATTTATTCTATAAATGCTTACTCATGTTGTAGACTAAGATATAAAAAGAGGTATATTATTAAATAAATCAGAATTAATTCAAGTCCGGTCTTTGGATTTATCCTCAGTGCCGGAACCTTGGTATTCTGGCATCACCATTTAAGCTGATGCCGTCATTTCGGGACCGCGACCTCGGTTCCGGAACACTAACATAGTCTTATCTTCGGGAGACATATTTTTTATATAAATTATAATTATGTAAGGAATATTTGCATTATCAGGTTGAAAAACATGGACAGTGAGAAAGAACCAAATAATACTCGTAATGATAGATGCCATCGGACCGTGGTGTTGAACTTCAATGTTTTTGTCCTACAAGAGTTTAATATCAGCGAAAAAAAATCTCTAAAGCCTATACCATGCAACAAAAGACCTTCTACATTATTTTTCCATAACAATTCGTTGCTAAAAAAAAGCAGATTTTAGCATGGTACAAATGGCTTTAATTTACTTTTCAAATAATTATGATGCTTAGAAGGAAGCTTGTGGCAACACCAAGCTGTCGAAGCACACCAATGCAGCGCCACTTGCGAACGTGAGTCGCGATCCAGCTTTGAGATGATAAGTCCTTGACAAACCGCTCACAACCCACGACGTTTTATCTCCTCCATCAACAATTATTTTGTAAATATAACAAGCTCGTTAGCGAATAAGGAGAAAACTGGACTTGTCGAAGAACACCAATGCAGCTCTCGCGATCCAGCTTTGAGATGAAAAATCCTTGACAAACCGCTCACAACCCACGACGTGTTATCTCCTCCATTAGCAATTAGTTTGTAAATCTAACAAGCTCATTGGCGAAGAAGGATAAAACTGGACTTTTCGTAGATTAAAACCAGCTTGTTACTATGTCGATTACCTGATATTCTCTGGGAGAGTATGTCTTTGGCAGTATATCACCGAACTTCGTTTGCCAGCGTTTAGCAAGGAATTCCAGGTCATTGTGACCTTGAGTAGTTAAGTCACTGGCATAGTTGATGCTGTAGTTGCCGTTCCACTGCCAGCTGCGGATGTTCTCTAGATCTGGAGAGCACAGTCGACCCTGAAAGTATAAGAGCGAAACATGAATCACCATAGTTAAGGTTTGGAAATTGATGTTTGGATTAGTAATTAAATATACGTATACTATACATAAAATTCTGTACAAGAGTCAATTCATTCAGAAAAAATATCGGCAGTAGCGTGATACGAACCGCGAACCTTGAAACCAACCATTTGCCCAGGTATTCATACCGCTCAGCCACCGTGGCTATTTCTTTGCCTGAGCTGACTCGCGTTGGAACTTGTATTTATGTCACTGTTATCATCGTATGATAGATGTCTCTATAGTATATATTCAAAGTATGTATATTTTTAATTTTTATTATTCAATCAGTCAACATTTATTCACAGTATTTTTATAATATTACTTTCCGACAGTCTACTTATTTTAGTAAGTACCGCTCGGGTCTCGAACCGAACTATAGATTGAATGGATGAGAAACAACCTCTTGTATGTCCGACGCGAACTTTTACAATCAGTCATTTTACCTGTGTTACTGATGAACAATTTTACTTTCTTGATATTGTCTCAAGGTAACATTATGATGTTTGGATTATATATATGTAGATGTTTGGATTGTTCTCCTTAGATAAATAGAAAACTCCTGGTTAAAGCTTTATGTGAATGCCCCTATTGTCTCTTGGCAAATGCATTGAAAATCTTCCATCAAAAGGAGAAGCCTTATTGTTATTTCGAAGCTTGCTACTCTTGACTCACAGCTGGATGGATTAATCATGATAACATATCCAGAGATGCGCTTAATTGAATAGGTACACCCTATCAAAGCTGTTGGTCACTATCAGTGTAAGATAAATGGTACACGCTTTGTCCACCTCTTTTCTGTCCCGTATTGATGTCCGGATGGAACACATCACAAGGGATGCTTGCAAAAAAGCAAACATTTTGAAAGTGGCTTAAGGCCTTCCCGCATCTCTAATGCAGCGCACAGCACAACAACAAACTGACCCCATACTAGTGACATCAGCATGTTATAGCCCTTGCTGTTTGGTACCGAAAATCTCGATGTACAATCTTTCGTATCTTATTTCTGTTCGCTTGTCGACATGCATGTGTCACCATTTTGGCATTTTGGGACTAGTTACGTATTTAGATCACCACTTGGGGCCCGGAGCGACTGCCCATCACGAGCGCGCGCCAGTCGTGTGACGCCCGTCGGCGAGAGCATATTGTATTGTGGCTCGGCCTGCATGCTGTGACTAGGTCAGGCCATAAGTTTGTAAAGTTTATCGTTAATTTATGTCAATGTGCTTCTGTGTTATTAATCTGCTCATAATTCTGCCACCACGTGACGGAATAACAACTTTTTTGAGAGAGAGGAGGATGTTACTAGATTCATTGATGTTAGTAAACTAAAAGAGTTGCCTTCATTGGTGATAGCGAGGAGCGTAAGGATTAGTGGTTGGCTATAGTTCGACTTGACCAAGGGATGCACAGAAGCGCTCATAGACGGAATAGTTGGGTTTGGTGGCAATAAAATCGAAATATCCCATGGTCTTTTCCAGCTTGAAAGAATGCAACCCAAGCAAAGTGTTGCAGTAAGCAGCCCCACACAACGTGAGGTGCATCTTGCAATGAGGGTGAGCTCAGATAATAAGATAACAGATCATTTATTGATTCTGAGGCAGTACAAAGTTTGCTGGATTAGCTAGTTGTGATAGGAACACTGACTGTTGGTACCCGTGACAAGACGACGTGCAGAACGCGTACGGAGGTGCAAGGCATAAGTGCGGGAAACAGCTTATTATACACAATTCATATTTACATAAATATGGTTTTCATAGCACCATGCCCCTTTTCCTTCGTGGTATAAGTGCTGACATCAGCATGATGTAGTCCTTGCTTACTGTTAACGAGAACCTAGACATACGATCTTTCGTCTCTTATTTCGGGTCGCTTGTCGTGCATTTAGGTGCGCCGTGTTGTAATTTTGGACGGTTCCGCTAACGGGTGTCTTAGTTAAAAAAACCACCGCTCGTGGCGCTAGCGTAAGCCGGGACAGCGCAGAGATCGGCAGTCAGTCCCCACCCTTTGGCGAGGCAAGGTTAAATTGCGGCCGCGTGGCATGTCATCCCGCGTGGTCGAAAGCTTGGAAAGTTTTTAACGTAAATATAATCCATGTGTTTCAAAAAGAAAGTGTTTGTTTATTGACCTGCTCCTCATCCTGCCCTCACGCGATGTAATAACTCCCATTTTTGAAAGAGGAGGATGTAAGTGTACTATTTACTTACTTGATCTGGAGCAGTTCTGCGTTGCTCGTAATTGGCAATGATGTCATTGCGAATCTTTTCCAGGTTTGGAAGAGACATCATTCCCTTTTTTCCAGGAAGACGAGTTCCGTGACGGTTGAAGGACCAGAACTGGATGGCGCGGCATGCTGAAACATTATAAAAGTATTTTCAGTTATGAATCGATTTATTGTCAAGACAATAATTGGTTTATTTTATTTATTTATTGCACAGAACCGAAGTTCCAAGGTACAAAATTATAAGAAACAGAGCATACATAAATATACAATACATGCAAAAGATAATGAAATATAAAAATAACATAAAAGAAGAAGAAGAAGACACGTATCAAAGATCATAATACCATCGACAAAAGAGAAAAAGGATGTAAGAAAAAGATCGCTAGGCCATTTAGGAGCGCCATTGCCGTTGTACCAAATTGAGTGCTTAAAGCTCAACAAGCATCAACTGGGATCAAAAACGGTAGATGGCTCCGAGCACGGGTGTACTTATCTGGAACATAGAAGTTTAAACATTCAAGAATCCCAGGGTTGTGAATTGTACCGCGAAGGACTAGGAATGAATGTTTGAGAGCAGCAATTTTCCTCCGGGACTATTAACGAATGGAAAAAAAGCATCCCTAGAAGAAAAAGAGATGATGATACAAATTTCTACGACAGATATGTCCTCACCATTGCCATTTGAGTGTGTCTATTATCAATAACATTAAGGTTATCAACTGACAATACTTGGTGAAACTGCATAATTAATGTAGAATTATAATTGTGCCTATTATATTGATAGCGTCCACCACTTAATATCTTTTTAGGATATCCTGGTTTCGGATTTTATCTTTTAGCGACACTCTGATTAATTATCCCTTCATAGCGCATCGGGTGAGCTGTACTTTATGAATAATAACTGCTGTTACTTATAGGATGTATCAGATAAACGCTTTAAATTTGAAACATTGTATCTAGCAACACTATTTAGTAGTTTAAGTTTTAATACACATTTTATAGTTGTTTTAATAAATTGTGATTGGTTTAGGGCCGCTTCTTCCCAACTAATGGATCAGGCCTAGGGAGCGTCACGCTGATCATCCGGTCTCCTTAAAATGGCTGATTATGATGCAGATATGTTTTGTAATAATGCATTAACAATGGCAAATGGCAGAACTGAGTGGCGGCAATTTGTGAAAGCATATGTTACAGACTTAAGACGTCTTGTATAATCAATTGGTCCAGAACTCCCTTAACCCTTTCGCATCGGTTGTCGGCATATGCCGTCATAAGATTCCCCGACCGTTGACATCGGTTGACGTGATATATTGTTTTGCTACTTTCTTAGAATAGTTTTTTATGCATCATCTGATAGCTAAAGGATACAAGAACCAATGTGATATGAAAATAGACCAGATACGTACATTTATGCTTCAAATACTAGTTTTATAATTGACAGTATAATTTGTATTCAAACCGAGCCGTAATGAAAGGGTTAAGAATATCGATAACAATTCATAGCAGCCGATTTTTCGGACCTTCGATCAAGGCATGGACAGTGGCAATTAACATAACTGAGTGGCGACAATTTTCGGTCTTCTTCGTAGTATCAATCCGGTGGATTGGTTTGCAGCAACAGAATCTTGCATCTCGATCTCCATTCCTCTCGGTCCTCCGCAACCCTTTTCAGCTCAGCATAAGCGCTACAGTTCATGTCCTCGAATACTTGCTGCAAATACTCCCGTCAAGGGCGCCGTTCTGCAGTAATGTTCGAACATTCTAGGTGGCATATCTTGTTGGCTGAAGGTTTTTCTTATTTGTCTTGGTTGTTTTGTCTCGAGCAGTCCCCACCCGGAGATCCGGTTGGGGGACTATTTTATCTCCGGAAAATTTTACTTGAGATGCAATCATTTTTTTTGCTGATACGTGGGATGCCTTTAAGACCTTTAATGTGGTATTTTCCCCTTTATTTCCACATACTAATGCCGTTGACCATAAAGGTTCATCCGCCTTAGGAGGGCATTTACTACCTCCAGGACAATAGAGTGCCCTAACCAGCTTGACCTGATGAGGTTAGCTGGGTGTTAGCTTATTCCGGCCAACATTCGGTCCAAAAAATCTGATCTTTCAAATTATCATCAACCACAACGCAAATTGTTTTTCTGCGTATTAAATTTTCGGTATCCATATATTTTTAAATATGGAAAGAAAAATATCATTAACGTAAAAAAATATTCCCAACATTGAATATCAAAATTTCGAAAAAACCGTTATATGGCAGCCCTGGCTTTGAATTGTCCTCTCTAATGTGACTAACTTCACGTATAACAGATCTACGATGCAAAAATATAGCGGGAAAAAATACAACTTCAATTTTCATTCAACAGATGTCGATAGCGTAAATATAAATAGTAGTAACTACCAATAGTAGATACATCGCTTTTTGTGCGTTTAGCCTTGACCTTAGTTGGGCCTAGTTGATGTTGAGAACAAAACATAATGTAACTAATAGAACCTGATTCTGTAACTGATTTCACAAACACGACTATGTACCATCATACTTATATTCGTATGCTTACATCATGGTATTATGATACATCATTGAAGCAATATTTTGAGTGCTGGTTACGACATATTATTTGCAGTAATTATTTTAAAACGCGCTAAAAATTGCTCAAATCTTACAATATTCGGTGGGAAATTCATTAGATTTTAATGATTTGTACATGCAAACTTATACTTAAGAAAAATATAATGTTACCTGTATTTTTACATAATTTGTATCTACTTTTAATGATATTTACTTATTTCCAATTATATATAGTCCTGGGATGGGCAGCATTTGGAAAATTAAAGTACATTTTTAAAGCGAAAATTCTGCAATGTCTAAAAACTAAGGCGATTAACCAATGCATCCTCCCTATATTAACTTATGGCGCAGAGACGTGAAATCTGCCAGCAAGTCTTACCCATAAAATAAAGTCACCCAACGTGCTTTGGAGAGATCCATGCTGAGAGTGTCGCTCAAATATAGAATCCGAAACGAGGAAATACGCAGAAGAACTCAAATAGTGGATGCTACCCAACGAATAGGCAGTTATTCGGGCACAGCGCACACTCCAGAAGGTGTGACAGAGTCTGCTCCACGCCGCAGTCACATTCAGTCGGTCCGCTGTAAAACTGCCAGGCTTTCATTTGTGTCCTCGTCTTGCATACTCCGGTCCAAAGTCTGTTAAGGGACCTACATATATTCCACCCTCGGTCATGTCCAGGGGCTAGGTCTTCTTTCGGGGCAATCCAAGTATTCCCCTCAGTTGCGCTTCTCCACATGTTCAGCCGCAGGGTGGCCTCAGGTATCACCAGTTCCGCACCCAGGAAGACCTGATGATGGCCAGAAGTAACGCCATCGACGTCGCCCACTTCTGGGCAGACAGGATCTGACCCTGTTGTTTCCGACACGATTATTATAGTGGCAATGGGCAGGACATATTTGTAGAAGAGACGACGCCCAAAAACTGGCGAACGAAGCGTTGGCCGACCCCCTGCAAGATGGACTGACGACATAAGAAAAATAGCGGGAGCGACCTGGATGGGGAAGGCGGAGAATCGAAGAGGATGGAGATTCATGCGGGAGGCTTGCGTTCAACAGTGGACGGATACAGGCTGATGATGATGATGGACCCCGATTTTAACAAATATTATTTATTACTTTGATAGGACGTTTTATATCAGCGTTTTTACGTTAATAATTAATGACGCTTCGTAAAGCTTGACCACTTCTTAATATGATGCGATTCAATCCAACAAATAACCCGCGGTGTTCTTAAGCGGTAACCCATCCAAATCCGTCCCGGTGTTTCAACACGATATGTATGTTTATAAGATATGTAATAAAGCTAAATATATCCTTTAGTATGTGTCCTAGAAATCGATTCACCTGAATCTAACACTCAAAGCTATATTCACAAAATAAACAACGGGTTAATTATCATTTTTTCACAAAGTTGTTATCTTTTGATGTATTTCATTGAACCCATTAGACTGTGGAAAAAAGACAGGCATTATTTTACCACATGCTTGGTTGAAAAGAATAAAAATACTTTCGTTAATGTCTATGTTCATACCTCATTTAATTATTCAATCACTGAAGCTTGACTCAACACTTAACCCATTATGTTTTTTTTTTTTGAAAATTTGACAAGTAGTTTCGTTTTATTTCCAACAGATATTATTATTGACATCAGCGTGATATAGCCCTTGCTGACTGTTACCGAAAACCTCGATAAACAATCTTTTGTCTCTTATTTCTGTTCGCTCGCCTGACATGCACATTTAATAATTTTTGCTTTCGCTGGGACCTTAAGAACTGGAGTTAGTAGAACAAAGGACAACCTCGAGCGGTGGGGAATGCTTCGGCAGGGAGAGACACTATTGTGCGACTGTGGAGACCTGCAGACCGCCTCACACCTAAGATCCTGCCCCAACAAGCTGCACATCTCAGGAACTAATGCCAGGCAACACACGAGCTATCGGTGTTGCCAGATACTGGGAAAAATAATATGACGTCGCTGACACGAAGAAGAAGAAGAAGACATCTAATAATTTTAGTTTTAATCATATAATAATACACGGTGCGTGCAAACGCCATTTTATTTGTTATGACAGTCGCTCCATTTCATGTTGGTGTTACTGTCATCTTTAATTTACTTTTTCGGCTGTCTTGGCGGCGCTAGATGTCAGAGTGCTCCGTCAGTTGGCAACTCGCTCGCGATTGGTATTCGTCCAACCATACCGGTTGGACGAAAAAGCAAGTATCTAATAAAATAAACGCGAATTGTGAACCAAGGACAAGTTCTTTTACTTGGGAACCAGTTCCTGCATTCTTCTCTCCACGCAGCCACGCGACTTAACTGTCTTTTTAAAGACGGGAGATGTCAATATGATATTGAAATATATTCTAAGAAAAAATAAACAATTTAAAGTGAAATATGACTTACAAGGCACTTCATGTTGGTTACTCTCCTTGCCCTTAACAAACTCATAGGCAGACTTGGTGGCGAAGCGAAGGTAGGGCTCGTAGTCCGTGGATAGGCAGTAACCTTCTCGCTGGGCGTGCGAAGGTGTTAATAGCACGAATAGCACGACCAGCGTGCACAGCTTCACAGCCATCGCAAAGCCTGGAAAAAGAAAAAATATATATTGTATTAAGATTCGTAATTCATTGCATTAAATTATAATTTGTTAATAAAGACAGTGTTTAAGAAGAGTGTTTGCAAAGTTGATAACTGTCACACAAATCATCAACCCTGAAGAAGACCCCTGCAATGGTGGTTGAAATGTTGGAAAAGGGTAATTTGTCCCACACGGCTAAACTCAAAAGCCACAATACCAAATCTGGCCGTGAAAACCTAAGAAACTGTTGAATCTATCTTTATTCTCCAACTATTTCGTGATTCTATTCTCTTACACGGGTTCTTATTCTTTAGCACTTCTATGCACATGGGATTTCCACTGGACTTATCAGTCGCCAAAATCGCAAAAGAGTAATTTGCTACACACGGCTATACCCAAAAGCCACAATACCAAACCTTGCCGTGAAAACCTGATGTCTGCCATTCAGCAGAATCCATTTCCCAACCTTAAAATTTCCTTATCCATTCCCACGTATTTCGTGGTTAGTAACATGTTACTAAAGAAGGCAATTCAAAACTCGCTGTAGTATACTAATTTCGCAACCTTTGACTGAGGTCTATTTGACATCTAACTGATGCACCTAGAATCACGGGAAGGCCTTCAGCCACTCACTAACAAGTAGCTTTTTGCGTGCGTCCAGTATAGGGTCCCCATCTGGGTCTCCAAAAACAGAACAGAACAGGGTTTTCACAAAAGCGAGTCGCAAACATAATCTGAATGAGCACACTATCAAGGATACTTAGTTGTATGATGCGGGTGTGAGGCGGGTAAAGTCTACATGATCCATTGTGTAACTGTTATAATTGATCAGTCTCCAGTGCGTGGGAAGGTGAGCTATCATCATACAAGCTCATTTGAATACGAAACAGATCTCGGGAAGAGTTTTTTACTAACTTTACATCGACATACTAGTACTATGACTACTCTCGTGACATCATCTTCAATTACAGTCAACTAGTCCATCAAAAATAATAGAATCATTCAATCAGTGTACGAAGTATTTGATAAGTTTATTAAAACAGACATTAACATCAGGGAAAACATAGGCCATGGAGAGGGGGTTAAAATACACGGCCAAAAGATTGATATGATAAGGTTTGCTGACGACATTGCTCTGATTGCTGAAACTGAAGATGAACTCACTGAAGCGCTGACATCCATGGAAAACATATTTAATTCCAACTACAATATGAAGATAAACAGCACAAAAACCAAAGTCATGAGAGTAAGCTGCAATGAGCAGCAGAAAATTAACATATCAATGCTAGGAGTACCCCTAAAAGATGCAAATAAGTTTGTATACCTTGGAAGTACGATCACCTGGGATGGCAGAACAAAAAGAGAAGTCAACAGTTGCATACATCAAGCAAGGCTAGCTTTCAATAAAAAAGCAAATATTCTTAAGTCAAAGAATATTAATTTAAGGCTCCGCAAGAAACTTGCCAAAACATTTGTTTGGAGCATCTTGATGTACGGCTGTGAGACATGGTGCTTATCTGAAAGTGATAAAAAAGCACTAGAGGACTTTGAGATGTGGTCATACAGAAGAATTCTCGGAATTTCCTGAAGAGGCCACGTCACAAACAATGAGGTTCTCAAGATAATCAAGGAAGATAGGCACCTAGTAAGAATCATCTCAGAGAGGCGAGCCCAATGGTTCGGTCACATCATACGCGACGATGGTCTTCTTCACGACATTGTGGAGGGGATGGTTGAGGGTAGAAACTGTAGAGGGCGCCCTAGACGGCAGTATTTGCAGCAAGTGTTCGAGGAAATCAGTTGTAGCTCTTATGCTGAGCTAGAGGATTGCAGAGAATCGAGAAGAGTGGAGATCGAGATGCAAGATTTTGTTGCGGCAAACCAATGCACCGGAATGATACTACGAAGAAGAAATGGACATTGTAAAATGTAAAAATTTCTTTGTGTCAAAATTTTCATAATCATGTTATTTTTAACAACTATTGTTAAAACTGTGTCTTTATAATAATAATTAAATCATAATTAAAATTAACAATTTGACAATATTTCATTTATTTTTTATTTATTTTTAAATTATTATTGTAGGCGTTTCTAACTAATCCAAATACCATTTTTGACAATGAGCAATCTCTTAAACAACAGTCGATTATTTACTATAAGTTTTTTTTATGTAAACACATACAGGAGAATACCGACAGATGGTGATAGTAATTCTGAATTTTCATCTGTGGAATTCTATGACGCTTACCATGGTGCATATGGTTAAGCGGTGCATATGGAGTATTGATCCGCCAACGTCATAGACTACAGCCCGAGATTCACGCATCGTCCTTTATTATTATAGGAGTTTACAATGAATGTGTGGTCTTCACGGGACGACTGGCACCAATTTTTTTGCCGTGATTTGATGTGATTGTTTATTATTGGAAATTATGCTTAAAAAACAAGGAGCAGCTAAAAGATCTGACGGTTTTTCCTTCCTTTTTCTTCGCGGTTCAATTCACAACCCTGAGATTCTTGAATGTTTTAACTTCTATGTTCCAGATAGGTACACCCGTGCTCGTAGCCATCCATTGTTTTTGATCCCAGTCGATGCTTGTGGAGCTTCAAGCACTCAATTTGGTACAACGGCAATGTCGCTCCTAAATGGCCTACCAGCACACCTCGATCCTTTTCTTACATCCTTTTCCTCTTTTGTCGATGGTATTGTTCTACTTGATCTCTGTGATCTTTGACACGTGTCATCTTCTTATTCTTTTGTGTTATTTTTATTTTTTATTATTTTCTCTATTTTTATTGTATATTTATGTTTCTAAATATTTGTAAAAAAAAATGGAATTTCGATTCTGTATATAAATAAATAAATAAATATTACTTTTAAGAATACAGTTTTTTATTAATTTTATAATCTTGTTGATGAGATATTTGTGACAATTGCACATGTGTAGGATTCACAACCCCTGATTAAGACTATAAAACGAGTACAAGAACCATTTTTATTTCCTTTAGCAGTATATTACGAATAAACTGTAGAGCCGTGATTATCACTATCTAAGCCCGATACAGTGATTGTCTTAAGATCGTTAACCTTTAGGGCTATTTGTTGATTTGACGATCCAGCCTCGCGGACGACTGTCAATTAGGTACCTGCGGTTGTAGGCGGGCACGTGCAGCAATTACAGGTGGGAAATAAAAGTAAAAGCGTTGATTCGTCTGTAATGAAAATACGATCAAACGTAATAAAAGTCTAATGTCGTTAAACCTTTCGCATCGGTTGTCGATATATGCCGTCAAAGATTCCCCGACCTTTGACATCAGTTGACGTGATATATAGTGTTGCTACTTTCAGTGCTCATTGTGACATCTACGGTAGGCAATTGAAACTGCAGTCATTCCCTTTGTCAACCTAAATGTATTATTTACATGAATCTGTAAAGCATGTAAATAAATATCGGAAGGGTTCGTCTCAAGAGCGATTTTTCTGTAAGCCACATGTGTCAATGCCGCCACATGCATGGAGTTACAAAATAAACTTTGTTGAATATAATAGTTTTTTATGCATCATCTGATAGCTAAAGGATGTGATAACGGGTCCGCCATCTAACGTTTGTTTTTTTAACTAGTGTTTATTTCGTGAATGGTAACACTTAGCTCATGTCTGATTTAACAGATAATTAGTTTTATCCTTCCGCTAAGCGAATATGGTTGTGTATACGCTTGAACAACGCTGAGAAATATTGCAACATTACTTTGAAAATCAAGCCATTTTTCTTCAAAAATGAGCAAGGAGTGGCCGTTACAGTCAATGGCGATCGTTATCGGGCCATTTTTGTTAACAAAAATTGAAGAAGAGGATATTGGCAACATTTGGTTTCAACAGGACGGTGCTACGTGCCACACAGCCGAAGCTACACTCGATGTTTTCCGCCCCATAAAAAAAAAAAAAAAAAGTTATTTGGCGGACCCTTTTTATGAAAATAGGTCAGATAAGTACATGCATGCTTCAAATACTAGTTTTAACCCTTTTAATTTGAAATTAAAAAGTTGATTTGAATAATGCAAATTTTCCGTGAAAAATAAAGTATTCTGTAAAATTATTTTTACATCTATTTTGAAAATATCATGATTAAATACACCAAAAAATAGTCGTCAGGTTATATTGTGGGGGCAGGGGGGCTCAAAAATTAAATTTAAATATAAAAAAAAAAAACGTAAAAAATTGATGGTCATTATTAATGATTTTGAATGGAGGGAATGTCATAATACCCAACCCTTGCTATGTTTATGACATAACAGGGCTGTCAAAAAAAGATGAAGAGGGATGAAGAGGCAAAAAAGTTAAAAAAATAATTTAAAAAACTATTATTAAATTTATCAATAACAAAATTATATTAATTTACTAAAATATACTATAACAAACTTTTATACTTATAAAAATAACAGAAAAAACTGAAAAATATAACATTGAGTATATGTCATACATTATAGTCATGAAATAATGCTTATATGAGGGGTGTCGATCCATTCTATCAAATGTCAATTCTGAATGTTCAGCGTCAACACATAAACATATTATAAAAAATAATATTGCCCTCTATAATGATGAAAAGAGAGGCATGTTTGGCCTATCTTTCCCCCACCCCTGCGCAAAAATTGCGTAAAAAAAAGGTCTGTATATTACAGACGATGTCTTAAATGTGAGGCGACAAAAATCAACTAGCGCGTCCAAAGGGAACGTTTTTTACAAGCCATGGACTAAAGTCGATTTACGCGTCGAAGAGGACGACTATAGTCGCTTTCCGCGTCCAAAGGGTTAAGCATAAAAAAATGGTTTGAAAAATTCACGCCGTATTGACAGTATAATATGTATTCCATCGTGCCCTAACGAAAGGGTTAAGCAAAAAACAACTTTTATACTCTTCGCTAAATGTTATCCTTCTATATACAAGGTGAAAACCACACCTTTTTGTCAAAAAATGAAACGGTGAACGCAAAGATTCGAACGGCAGACGTAGCATTTAAAAATGTTTTGTGTGACCTTTGTGTCAATATGGTCGCTGAAGAGGAATGACATAACTCAAGACGTGGGCGTGACTATTGTGTCATCGGTCACGTTATAGTATTCGACATTCGAATAGTTGCTAATCACGAATAGCTTGGATTTATCAAAAATCGTTACTCGACCTGCGGTGATTTGTCAGGAGGGTCTTAGAAATGTCAAAAAAATTATTTGCGTGCACGAAGCAAATTACATACAATTACATAAATCGAATTACATTAAAATTTTACATAAAAATAGTATCTTATATATTTGAGACTCACCGCTTTACTCGATCAAAACAAAGTGCAGACCATACAGCACATGTATCGTCCTCATTCTTCTTTACGTCTATGAATTTTGGCATCACAATAAAAGCCAATGCAACCGTATCATGGGTTTCAAAATCTGATGCTTACGTACAATACTGGCGGTACAATGCTTTGATTTTGGGCTTAGGCGTGTGTGGCGAATTCTCTAGAATTAATATTTCGACCGCCTTTGCATGAGTTTCTTCAGGGTTCAAAAGTCGTCAACCCTGAAGAAGACCCCTACAATGGTGGTCGAAATATTGGTACTAGAGAAATCTGTCCATGAAAACCTAAGAAGTTATATGTTTTGACTTTGTGAGGACGGACAAGGCATCCTCCCATACTACAGTCGATTAAGAAGCGAACATGGACCTGGTTAGGACACACACTTTGGATGCCGCAGGAGAGCATTAACTACAGCTGCCTTTTCTTCAAGCCTCCTGTCCTGGAAGACTGTTGGTAACCATACATAAAATATTCTAATAAATGGGTGCGGATCTAACATAGTATGAGGCGAAGACTATGTCATCTGACAGAGCTTTGTGTATGTAGCTCGTGATGACCATATGCTCTAGAGCAGCGAAAATGGTGATAATGATATTCTGTATCCGTCCACTGTTGAACGTAAGCCTCCCGTATGAGTCTCCATCCTCTTTGATGACTCCGAACTGATGTCTGCTATTCTGCAGAATACATTTCCCAATCTTACCATTTCCTCATCCATTCCCACGTATTTCGTGGTTAGCAACGTGTTACCAAAGAGGGCAATTCGAGACTCGCTGTAGTATACTAACTTCGCAGCCTTGGACTAAGGTATATTTGACATTTAACTGATGCACCTAGAATAACAGGAAGGTTTTCAGCCACTCTCTAACAAGTAGCTTTTTGGGGTCCCCATCTGGGTCTCCAAAACAGGACCGGACAAGGAGGGTTTTCACCAAGCTCTGCCTTCCGCATTCAGGCCACTCACGCTATTCTTTTTATATCGTCAGTCCATTTAGCAAGGGGTCGGCCAATGCTTCGTTTGCCAGTTCTTGGGCGCCACTCCAATCATTTTCTTCCCCATCGACCGTCGTCTCTTCGACACATATATCCCGCACATTGCCACTTGAGGGTGCCTATTCGTTGGGTAGCTTCCACGACTCGAGTTCTGATATAAGGACTTGTAAAGGGTCCGCCAAATAACTTTTTTTTTTTAAAACAGGGCGCAAAACATCGAGTGTAGCTTCGGCTGTGTGGCACGTAGCGCCGTCCTGTTGAAACCAAATGTTGCCAATATCCTCTTCTTCAATTTTCGTGAACAAAAATTTGTTCAACATGGCCGCGCCGCTTGGAAGCGCCATTGATGGCCCTTCACGCACACTTTCTGCCACAGCAGCAATACTCTCGGGTGTTCGCACTGTTTTTGGCTTTTCACGCTTTGGTTTATCGATGAGGATGCCAGTTTCTTTCACTTTTTTCACAAGATAATGAACATACGGAGCTGACGGTGATTCTCTTCTTCCAAAATCCGTACGCAATTTTCGCACACATTCTGCAACATTACCATGATTTTCAAAGTAATGTCGCAATATTTCTCAGCGTTGTTCAAGCGTATACACAACCATATTCGTTTAGCGGAAGGATAAAACTAATTATCTGTTAAATCAGACATGAGCTAAGTCTTACCATTCACGAAATAAGCACTAGTTAAAAAAAAACGTTAGATGGCGGACCCTATATAATAGTTGATTCATTGATCATATCCCACTTTACTGTAGACTTAATGATACTATTCAATTTACTTATTATATGCTTGCTTTCAAAGGCGGGAGGACTCTTTAACGTAACATTGGAGGAAGAACATCATTTAGAACGCATCCGAGATGTCAACACCACAAAGGAAATCCGACAGAGCGTGAATAGACGACAACCATCAATGCAACCGCCGACAATTGTCGGCTTTTAACATATTCATGTCACTTGTGTCTATTTACACATCCATTCTTCGACGTCTATTGACAAACTGCCATTATGTTGAATACAGCAAATTATTATTTGCAACACATTTTTTATTTGGTTTATGTAATAAAATAAGAATTGTATACATATTGTTGAGCCTCGCCTTAGAATCAAAATGTTCATGTATCCAAAGCGTCTGGTTAATCTTCCGATTAAAAAATGCTGAATAAATACCACTCAGATATACTTTGGATTCAGATATACATTGGATCAGATTACCCTACACAGAGACATTTCTTAAGATAACCAATTAACATCCTCCTCTCTCTCAAAAAAAAGTGTTACTCCGTCGCGTGATGGCAGGTTCAGATTGCTAACACAAACTTTCTTTTAGAAGCACATTGATTATATTTACGTTAAAACTTTACAAGCTTCCGGCCAGGCGGAATGACATGCCGCTGGCCGTAATGCGACCTTCTCGATCGTCAACACATAACTTACTCGCCCGCGGCCCTGGCGATATCTATCATTAACACACCCGTGAGCGGGCAAGCGAACAGAAAATAAGAGACGAAAGCTTGTATATCGAGGTTTTCGCTACCAGTCGGCAAGGATACGTCGTGTTGATGTCACAACCTATAATAGCTACTTTACTTTAGAATAGATAGATGGAGGAAGCCTCAGCTCAGAGTGTTAAGTTGGTTACCTTTGACATAAACTTATCTGCCGTCTCTTCCAATTCCCAAACTCTTTCCAATAAAAATCATGTAGTTTTCAAAATGACTTCCAGGTGCAAATATGTCCAGTAACACTTAAATGAAGGGAATGGTGTCCAAGAACTGGCAAGTGAAGTGAAAGTTTGCTAACGAATGGTAGAATTATTATATCAAAATTTATAAAGCGCTTTTTTATGACAAAATGGTCATTTCGAAAGCTCTTCTTTGCCTCTCTAAGTAAAGGTCCGGGATCGTTATCAGGACACTTGGTGGACGTATGAGGAGTGGATGAACAACACTTTTTTACAAGTACATTGAGATACATTCACCTACAGGCCACGGACAATTATAACGGTCTACCTCCGTTGAGAGCCGAGTCGAACTGGCACGGGGCGTTTCTATCACCCGTCAGCCCTTTGAAGAATTATCTTCTGTCAAATCTACCAAAATGGCGACACATGTCCGACGAGCGAACAAAAGTAAGAGACTAAGGATTGTATATCGAGATTTTCGGCACCAGCCTAAAAGGGCTATATAGAGCCGATATTATTACTTAAAATATATAGCGACGCCTCTAAAAAAAACACTGTTTAAAATGAAAAACGTTTTTTCTTGAAAATGGTACACATACAAAAAAATAAACGGTACACCTGGTCAACTTACACATTATCAATAATTCAGTGTCTTTTTGACACTCTTTACTTGTGAATAAATTATGAACTTTTATCGATTAGTGTATGTGTGCGGTTATTCTTGTAAAATAACATTTTCAAATATTTGGGGTACAAGTACTAGTAAATGGGGGACATTTGACAGCATAATAATAACCTTCATCAAATACGTATTAACATCATCCTCTTTAATTTCGTTATCGAATTGCGTGGTGGCAGGATGAGGAGCAGATTAAAAACACAAAGACTTTTTCAGAAGCACATTTATATTTTGATAACTTTACAAACTTCTGTCCCAAGGGGAATAACATGCCGGGCCAGCCATAATGCGACCTTCTCGCAGTCGACTGTCGGTCACACCCAGCGCCGCAAGTGGCGATCTATATAACTAACGTCACACCCGTGACCGGACTTGTCCAAAATAATAATTTAGCAGACGGTTAGATTCTCTCTTATTTGAAGTTTCTGCCACTTACACTTAAATGTTTTATGGTATTACCTGGAATACAGTACGACGCTATTTGCAAAAAATATAACACCTTCCGATAGGTTGTTTCATTTTGCACCTCCCTGTATATGAGATATCTCAAGTTTATTTTCTTGTTTATACATTTTTATTTTGTTATACTATGCTTAAGCTAATCAAACAGTATTCGATCTGATTGTGTTAAGTAAGGTTATGTGAGATTGAACAACGTATTTTTTTATTCTATTCGTATATAAGTTATCCCCATTTTAGGTAATTGCATGTATAGTATAAATTAGGACACCCTTATGTTGTAAATCCTAAAAATGTTAATGTGTGTAAAACACGCACATAGTAGGTGAAACCGTGAGGGATAGTAACATTTTGTACATAACCTTTTGATATCAGCTTGATATAGCTCCATAAGGCCGATGCCGTAAAGCCTCGACAAACGATCTTTTGTCTCTTATTTTTGTTCGCTTGCCTGACATCTACATCGAATGTTACTTTAATTATATAATGTTAAACGGTGTTTGCACACGCCAAAATAATTGTTATGACAGTTGGCCCATTGCCAGTTGGTACAACTGTCATCTTGGCGGTTGGTACCGCCGAAATGTCAGAGCGGGCAGTGAGTCGCAACGCGCCCGCCATCGTTATAGGAGCCCCTGAGGGCGTCCCTATAACGGGCGAAGTTATTGATAAATAAACGAGTAATATGTGAAACAGAAACAAGTGCTTGTATTGTGAACCTGATCCTGCATCCTTCATCAAGTAAATCGATGTCATAAATGGAAGAGGAGGATATCACTTTGTTTTATTACATTTTAGACACAAAAAAACCTCTACTTCTACAGAATATATATCTCAATGTACTCAAGTTGGGGCTGTTGGGCTTAGCCGTGTGTGGCGAATTATTTTATTCCAATATTTCGACCGCCATTGCAGGGATCTTCTTCAGGGTTGTATCACTTTGTGACCTGCAATGGCGGTCGAAATATTGGAAAAAAAAATTCGCCACACACGGCTACACCCAAAAGCCACAATACCAAATCTGGCCGTGAATACCTAAGAAGTTATTCTCAATGTACTCTTATACATAAAAGCTTTTACATAACGTAACCAGAACCAACGACAATAGCTCATTGCAAGCGCGGATATTTTCTACGATCATCGAAATTAAGACACGCATTAGACGAGGACGAAAACTTGAATGTGTTACCGCTTGTTAAAAAGGATGATGCCTAAATGCCGGTCTGTAGTCTATAATAAAGTTGGCATATCAACATTACACATGCAACCTTTAGCCATGTGTAGAATAGTAAGCGTCATAGATTCCACTAGCATCCTCCTCTCTTTCAAAAATGTGTTTCCCCGTCGAGCGACAAGGCATGATGAGGAGCAGGTCAGCAAAAAAAAGACTTTTCAGAATCACATTGACGTATATTTACGATAAAACTTTACAAGCTTGTAGCCCGGACCTAGACGCAGAAGTATTCCGAGCCACAGTACAATATCTCTCGCCGAAGGGCGGTAGGCAACTGATCTCCGCGCTCGGTATGGACTCTCGCCCGCGCCACGAGCGGCGGTGTATATAACTAATGCCAATATGGCGGACACATCCCTGTTTGACAACGAACAGAAATATAGACAAAAGATTGTATATCGAGGTTTTCGGTACCAGTCAGCAAGGGCTGTATGTTGTATCCATCCTGCATATGTTAACGTAAAAAAAACTTTCAGGTATATTCTCGTATAGTAGGCGATAATAGGTCATTGAACGGATGTACTTTTGGGTATTTGCACAACGGCCATTATCTGCAAACATAAGCATTTGGGTCACACGCAAATTATGAACTTCACGGTCCATTTGGTGCGATCTTCAAAATTTTCCTCTAGTCGTTTCGACAAGTTATAAACCGAAACTTGGATGGGCAACCGCCTGGTCATGAAAAGCTAAAAATATAAGCAACATCAAAGAACTATTTTTGTTGATCTATATATTCAATATTTTCTTAAAGTTCTTAAAATTTACTTACTCGTTTTGTTATTGCATTTTGCCAGTCGCTTACTGCAGAGCTCCGCAACCTTTTCTCATCTACGGCACACCAAAGTACTTATTTGGATTCTGCGGCACACCAAAGCTCTCACCTTGAATACCGCGGCACACCAAAAGCCAAATATATATATTAATTTGATCATTATTACTTTTTTTAATTTCATTTAGAACTTAATAAAGCAAGTACCTCGTTGTATGTCTACATAAATAGGCGATAGGCGCTGGGAGCTTGAAGGCCGTTGTAAAATTATTTATTTGTAATATTGCCTTATTTGATCGCGGCACACCTGTATCGGCTCACGTCACACCAGTGTGCCGCGGCACACCGGTTGCGGAGCACTGGTTTACTGCATAAATATATAACTGTCATAAAAGATAAAAATAATATTGTCAGCTCATAAAAACTGTCAGAGAAATCACTGAATGTAGTACACGAGAAATAAGTAGAGTGATTTTCAATAATTATACTGGCATCTAAACGAAATTGTTCTGTAGTCAGATGGCGGTAGGTACCATCTGCAATTGTTGTTAAATATTTTTGAAATTTTGTTCTAAAAAAGAATTCAAACGAATTCATTGAAAACCGAATTCCGAAGTATATTTAGATCAAAATTGAAAACTGTTAAAAATTAAGATAGCTAGATGTTTTTACAACAAACTTAGGTACATTTTTAAAGCTAAAATTATGCAAAGTTTTTGAACTAAGGCGTTTAACCGATGCATCCTTCCTCTATTAACTTATGGCGCAGAGACGTTAAATCTAACAGAAGGTCTTTCACATAAAACAAGGTCACCCAACGTGCCATGGAAAGATCCATGAGAGGAGTGTCTCTAAATGATAGAATCCTAAATTATGATATCCGAAGAATAGCTCAAGTAGCGGAGGCTACCCAACGAATAGGCACACTCAAGTGGCAATGGGCAGGACATATCTGCCGAAGAGACGACTGTCGATGGGGAAGAAAAGTGTTAAAAAAGAGTGGCACCCAAGAACTGGAAAACTGACGTTGTCAAAATAATAGCAAGAGTAGCCTGGATGCAGATAATCGTCTGAACTCTTTATTTATTTTTTCGCTCATTGGACACGCATGTGTTGTCATTTTGTAATTACGTTAGGAGGACTAGCTATATAGATCGCCAATTGCGGCGCTGGGTGCCACCGACCACGGCGTCAGTCAGACGGCGGCGAGGTTGTATTGTGGTTGGCCCGGCCTTAATTCTGTGACTTAGTCCGGGCCAGAAGTTTGTATATTTATCGAAATATATAGTCAATGTGCTTCAGAAAAAGTCTTTGTGTTGTTAATCCGCTACTCATCCTGCCACCACGCATTTAAATAACTAACTTAGAGAGGAGGGTGTCAACATTATTGATATTATGGAATCCTACCAAGGACAATCGATCGAAAAAATGTATTCAATCGTAAGGAACATTCTCGAATCCATTCCATATTTTGATTAATACAACAGTTCCACTCTTCATTGAAGTCAATACTTGACATATTTACACTGCTCACCTTCCTCAAATCGTATATTCAGAACTAAACAAATACTGTCAACCCTTCTACAGCGTACACTTCAAGAAAATCGTTTTTATCACAATTTGCCGGCGGGTATAGCTTAATGTTCAAAGCGTTTGCTTTGTAAGCCAAAGGTCGTGGGTTCGTTCCCCGACGGATATTAAAAAAAAATATAAAAAAAATTAATCGATATCTTAGCTCTAAAGTACCCCGGTTGGTGTGAATTTGATCCCTTACCCGTAAAATGCCAATCATAGCCTATTAATTATTTCATAGTAAATTCCTGTGATAATAAGGATGATGCATGAATCTCGAGTCTATACTCTATGACGTTGGCGGATCAACACTCCACATGCATCGCTTAGCCATATGCATTTTGGTAAGCGTCATAGAATTTCCCAGATGAGACTTCAGAATTACTATCACCATCTCTCAGTATTCTCCTGTATGTGTTTACATAAAAAAAAATGTAAAATAGCAAAAATCCTATGAGTAATGTTTTTGTATGACACATTGCAAACAGTATCAGTTATTGAGTTCAAACCAACAGATGCTCTATTCTTTAGAAATTATAAATAATTATGAAGCGGTACTGACAGTGCGAAAATGTAATGGCACGATGACGCATGCCATTATGCTCAGTTCAACATTACAGTTAATGATAATTGTGCTATAAGTACCTACCATGATAAAAAAGAGCAATGCGTATGATATAGTTACAATGCCACACTTACTTTTAATATTCGATACATTGAAGACGTACGTTCATTATGTTAGTATTTTTATCACTACTGTCATGGAAATTGCTTTTCATGTTTTTTTAAATTTAATTTTAATTTTAATGTAAGCACGGCAAAAAAAAAATAATGAATGGTAATAATAATAAGCTAGGTTAGATTAGCATTTTATGGGTTAATTATTCATTCATTTTACATCAATTTTCACCAATATTAAATATAAAGGGTCCGCCAAATAACTTTTTTTTTTTTAAAACAGGGCGCAAAACATCGAGTGTAGCCTTGGCTGTGTGGCACGTAGCGCTGTCCTGTTGAAACCAAATGTCGCCAATATCCTCCTCTTCAATTTTTGTGAACAAAAATTCGTTCAACATGGCCGCGCCGCATGGAAGCGCCATTGATGGCGCTTCACGCACACTTTCTGCCACAGCAGCAATATTCTCGGGTGTACGCACTGTTTTTGGCTCTTCACGCTTTGGTTTATCGACGAGGATGCCAGTTTCTTTCACTTTTTTCACAAGATAACGAACATACGGAGCTGACGGTGATTCTCTTCTTCCGAAATCCGTACGCAATTTTCGCACACATTCTGCAACATTACCATGATTTTCAAAGTAATGTCGCAATATTTCCCAGCGTCGTTCAAGCGTATACACAACCATATTCGTTCAGCGGAAGGATAAAACTAATTATTTGTCAAATCAGACATGAGCTAAGTGTTACCATTCACGAAATAAGCACTAGTTGAAAAAAAACGTTAGATGGCGGACCCTTTATTACTGTCAATTTTACTACTGGTCACATTCATACTGACACAGTGAATACTCCCAATTTATTTAGTCGACTGCCAATTGATTTAACTTACTGTCAAATCCTTGAATTACTTACTGAACAAAGAAATACAGGCCTATTATTATGAAACTAAATAAATATTTTATTTTTTATTTTATTAACGGCCTCTAGGCCAATACATACGGTTTAAAATAGAAAATACAATAAATGAAATGGTAAAACAGAACAATATAATAGCTAAGACAATACATTCAGACAAAACATGAACATGAGTAAAAAAAACAGAACTAGTACATTAGTAGAGGGATCTGCGAAATGCTGGAAGGTCCTCCCCGAAAAAGTCCAAGTCACTAGAGGAGTTAACCAGTCTACACATTCTTAACATAGGAGAATAGAATCCGTAGTTGGATATAAAGGATAATAACCATTGCGTCATGATACCATAAGTAGTTCCAATTTATAATGTAAAGTGAAGAGCAGACAATGAACAATGGTGTAATTATGAATTTGGCAATCGTCTTATTATGAACAATTTACGCGACTTTTAAACAATTCAATGTTGGTGAATTGAATTCAAGAGATTGGCATTCTGTGACTATATTCACAATGGATATAAAATTTAATATAATTTGCCGGCGGGTATAGCTCAATGGTCAAAGCGCTTGCTTTGCAAGCCAAAGGTCGTGGGTTAAGTCCCCGACGGAGATTACAAAAAAAAAAGATTTCTTAACTTTAAAATACCCTCAGTTGGTGTGAATTTGATCCCTCACCCGTAAGAATACCAGTCATAGCATATTAATTGAAATCGGTGGTAGATGAAAGTCATCCCGTTAAGACCACCCATTCACAGTGAATTCCTGTAATAATAACGATGATGCGTGAATCTTGGGCTGTAGTATATGACGTTGGCGGATCAATCACTCCACATGCAGCGCTTAGTCATATGCAGCATGGTAAGCATCATATAATTCCACAGATGAGACTTCAGAATTACTATCACCATCTGTCGTTATTCTCCTGTCTTCTTCGTAGTATCAATCCGGTGGATTGGTTTGCAGCAACAGAATCTTGCATCTCGATCTCCATTCCTCTCGGTCCTCCGCAACCCTCTTCAGCTCAGCATAAGAGCTACAATTCATTTCCTCGAAAACTTGCTGCAAATACTCCCGTCTAGGGCGCCCTCTACAGTTTCTACCCTCAACCATCCCCTCCGCAATATCGTGAAGAAGACCATCGTGGCGCATGATGTGACCGATCCATCGGGCTCGCCTTTCTGAGATGGTTCTTATAAGGTGCCTATCTTCCTTGATTATCCTGAGAACCTCATTGTTCGTGACGTGGTCTCTCCAGGAAATTCCGAGAATTCTTCCGTACGACCACATCTCAAAGGCCTCTAGTCTTTTTTTATCACTTTCAGATAAGCACCATGTCTCACAGCCGTACATTAAGATGCTACAAACAAGTGTTTTAGCAAGTTGCTTGCGGAGCCTTAAAGTAATATTCTTTGACTCAAGAATTTTGGCTTTTTTATTGAAAGCTAGCCTTGCTTGATGTATGCGACTGTTGACTTCTCTTTTTGTCCTGTCATCCCAGGTGATCGTACTTCCAAGGTATACAAATTCTTTTGCATCTTTTAGGGGTACTCCTAGCATTGATATGTTGATTTTCTGCTGCTCATTGCGGCTTACTCTCATGACTTTGGTTTTTGTGCTGTTTATCTTCATATTGTAGTTGGAAATTAAATATGTTTTCCATGGATGTCAGCGCTTCAGTGAGTTCATCTTCAGTTTCAGCAATCAGAGCAATGTCGTCTCCTGTATGTGAGTAAATAAAAAAAAAAACAGAAATTGACACTGTAAGTCTATAATTAAGTAAGTTAATTGTCTCTTAAAACGACGATTTCATTAATCATAAGGTAAATATTTTTCAGGTAAATATTTTTCAGGTAAATAATCTTGTCGGGAAACATAGTCCCGTGGTATAAGCGTTTGTTTGTCATCCAGAAGGTTAAAAACCCAACTAAGCTATTATAGATTTAAAAAAAACATTTTTTTAATGTAATCGATGCAGGAGAGAACACCCGGTCAAGACTAGTGCACACTATGGCGCTCAGCCAGGGAGGCTGGACGCTGCATGCGGGAAAAGTGTGTTGTGTTCGTGTTTGTGTGGGTTGGGGAGATTGCAAGTGTATATTTATCTGTTTCTTGAAGAGATCCACATTGTAGGAAGGAGAAAACAGACGCTGTAAGAGCATTCCAAAGCTTACCGGTGGCATTAAGGAAGAAACTTTGGAAACTGACAGTTCTTGGTCGACACACATTAAAAATGTAAGCTATATAAATGCCGCCGGTAGAGTCGAAGCACCCCTTAAGCTAAAAGTTATTGTCCAGGCCTCGGGAACGTCGGGCTGATCATCCGATCTCTGTGTAAACGCTGATTACTGAACACCCAAATATTTCTCTGCTTCTACAGAACGCACTCTGGACTTTACTCGCCCCGCACCGGAGGACAGTTAAGTCTACTAGACGATGCGCTCATTCAGATTATGATCAGTTAGCAACTGATAAGTCCAGTGGGAGTCCCCTCTGTACAATTGCGGCCGCTGCACAGAAGTGCACTCTATACTAGATCGCGGGCTCTTGCCCTGGAGGCTCCCGGGAACCATATATGTTCCCATGAGGATCTCCGGGTATATATTAAAGTGCAACCAAATACGAAGCGAATACGGAAAAAGTAAATAAATATATTTCAAATTTTACGGGGCCTCATATTTTAAATGCGCTCCGGGCCCCACATTTACGTGATCCGCCACTGCCCGTATCATCATCATGGGCATGATTATTTACTTCCCATACTTTCTCTTACACGTAGTAAAGAACTGTGCCGCGCGAGAACGAAACCAATTTAGCATTCTTGAAATGGCAAGATAAGGCATATAAAGCAATGAATACGCATTGCTACCTCGAATTACGAGCGACTCTGTTTACGGGCATTTTTTATTTCTTATGTTAACACATACAGGAGAATACCGACAGATGTGATATTAATTCTGAAGTTTTATCTGTGGAATTCTATGATACTTACCGTGGTGCATATGGCTAAGCGCTGCATGTGGAGGGTTGATTTGCCAACGTCTACCACCAATTTTTATTAATAGGCTATTTTACGGGTGAGGGATCAAAACACCAACCGGGGGTAATTTAGAGCTCAGAAATCGATTAAAAATCTTTTTTTTTTAATCTCCGTCGGGGATCGAACCCTCGATCCTTGGCATGCAAGGCAAACGCTTTGACCATTAAGCTATACCCGCCGGCTACATGTGATGTGTCTTGTCCGCTCCCCTAACTGGAACATATGGCCGTCACGAAATGCCGTCATAAAGCTCTATCAGCCGCCAAGTACCTCGCCTCATAACATGTCAGCTCTGCCTCATGATTACATTCTATGTATAGTTCCCGACGGCTTTCCAGGACTATGCAGGAGATATATAGGAGACTATGCAGTTCACTTCATCACCTCGTCAATTATCACAAATTAAAACCATCATATTCTACGCAGGCATCTGTGTTCGTCACGCATTATACGGCTGCATTGGCTTTTGGTGAGATACGCACATTCGACAAAATGCATATCAATAATTATTTTTCTGGTCTAGTATGACTTAAAGGTAAAGAGATTGCTTTCCAATTCAGAGATCGTGGGTTCGATCTCCAACGAAGTTTGAAAAATAAAAACGACTCGTAAAGTTATTCATAATCCTCAACAAGTGTAAAATTGATCACTCATATCTTCTTCTTCTTCTTCTTCTGCTTCGTTGTAGTAGTAGTATCAATCCGGTGGATTGGTTTGCAGCAACAAAATCTTGCATCTCAATCCCTACTCTCCTTGATCCTCTGCAATCCTTTATAGCTCAGCAAAAGAGCTACAACTCATGTCCTCGAACGCTTGCTGCAAATATTCTCGCCTAGGGCACCCTCTGCAGTTTCTACCCTCAACCATCCCTTCCACAATGTCGCGAAGATGACCATCGTGGCGCATGGTGTGACCGATCGCCTCTCTTAGATGGTTCTTACTGGGTGCCTAACTTACTTGATTAAGCTGAGAACCTCATCAGTAAGTACATAATAGATGACTTGGAACGTGGACAAGAATAAAGGCATCTGACAGAACTGTGTGACGACAGTATTTTCTCACCATATGCTCCACGTAAAATTGGAAAAGAAGATGAAAATAAATAAATCTTAAAAATACAGGTATTACGAGAACGCATTTCTCTCATATAAACAGTTAAATAGAAATGACATCATAGACGTTAGGTAAGAATTCGAAACGAAGAATTCCACGCCATTTAAAATTTGAAAAAAAAAGAACACGACATACCATAAATTATGCAACTACATGTAGAGAAGATTTATACACCGAACAAATGATTAATAACTAGTTTTATTTAATTATGTAAACACAAGCATCGGATACTTCGGTTCCGCCGCATTTCGTTCTCAGACAATTCGTTCAACGACTCATCGCTAACGACGTGGGGCGCACTGGACTTCTGATGCACGAGACATTTGGTGCCCGGGAAAATTGGTGCATTGAATGTTTCGCTAACCTAACCTTAAAAAAGTTATTTCGTTAGACAGACCTATGAATCTCTGGACTCTACGATCACTGGACAAATCCTTAGGTTAGGTTAGGTTAACGAGGCTTCCAGTACAACAGTTGTTCCGTGCACCAAATTTCCCGTGCACCAGACGCTTAGTGTGCCCCACGTTGTTACTGATGAGTCGTTGATCGAATTGTCTGCGAACGAAATGAGGCGGAACCATTTTCATGTTTTTTTTTTATGTAATCGCATGCAGGAGAGCACAGCCTCTATCACAGTGCACTCTATGACGGTTAGCCAGGGAGGCTGGACGCTGCATAACGGAAACATGTTTTGTGTTCGTGTTTGTGTGTGAGCTGGGGAGATTGCAAGTGTATATTTATCTGTTTCTTGTAGAGATCCAGATTGTAGGAAGGAAGAAACACATACGCTGGAAGAACATTCCAAAGCTTAACGGTGGCATTAAAGAAGAAACTTTGGAATCTGACAGTTCTTGGTCGACACATATTAACCGTGTATGGATGCTCGACAAGTGTAAGGCGAGTTTGTCGGTTGTGGGTGGGTGCAGGAGGAATTAGTTCTTTAAGTTCCGAAGAGAAGCGACCGTGGTTATAACGGTAGAAAAGACGAAGTGAACCAATCCTATGTTCCATTGATTACACGTTAGATGTAAGAGTGTCATTGTTTATCAAACGAATTGCTCTTCTTTGAACTGAGTCAATTAAGTTTAGAAGGTATTTTGGGGCTCCAATACAAAAGTGACTGCCGTATTCAAGGATAGGGCAGATTCGTCCTTTATATAGAAGAAGAAGTTGTTTATTGTTGCAATACCGACGTGATCTATATAATACGCCTAGTTAGAGATGATAAAGTATGTTTTTTAACGAATACTTTTCTCTTTCTTTACCGCAATTTTTTGAAATTCTCTCTTTCACATTGCTAATTCCAAAAGCCACAAATCGGAATTATTTTTACACGTTTGTTTTTGTAAATTATAAGTATATATACTATTCCGAATATAAATTTTATGTGCGTATTGACCAACGGTAAAAGATCGCATTGGTGATTATTTCAAACAGGTATTCCATTCAAGTCGCCCACAAAAAATGTTATACTTGTTGTACCGTAATTTAAGCGAACATGTTTAGAATTTAAAAACAAAATAACAAACTGAATTCAAATTATTTATGTTTGAGAACTTTGTTATTTTTGCCTACACAGATTTAAGCTTCTAAGATTCAACTTTCGCGATTTTAAATTTGAGAGTTCTAGTCGGTAAAACGTAAGTTTTCGTCTATTTTTTTGCTAATGGTTTTTTTTAAAGAAAATTATTTTCTAACTTTGCTCACCAAAGACTCGCGTTTTTTTCACGTTTTGTTCATTTATATTCGAGAAAATATATCACGATCCCAAAGTATTCACTTAAATAATTGAAATTTATTAGAATTTTAAATGTAACTCCCAAATAACTAAATGTTTGTATCTACTTTCACTGTTAACTTCTTAGGTTTTCACGGGCAGATTTGATATTGTGGCTTTTAGGTTTAGCCGTGTGTGGCGAATTACTCCTTTCCAATATTTCGACTGCTATTGCAGAGGTCTTCTTCAGGGTTGATGACTTAGTGAGGTCTAAGTCATCAAACCTGAAGAAGACTCCTGCAATAGCGGTCGAAATATTGGAAATGGGTAATTCGCCACACACGGCTAAACCCAAAAGCCACAATTTCACCTTCACTAATTTTAAGTATTTTAACTATTATACAAGCTCGGATTCCTATCAATATATTTTTTTTTACTGAAATAGTCAGGGAAAATAATTTTTATTTACAAAAAACATTATTGCTTTATTCTTGCGAAAATATGGCTGCATTGGCTTTTGGTGAAATGCTATGATTCGTGGCAGATATGGCGTAGATAATTTATTTCGCACATATTTTAAGAGCCTCAATATTCTTCTTTTTCTCATATGCATTCCATATCTGATACATATGGTCACCACAAATTGTCGCCACTTAGTTCTGACACTACCACTGTCCATCCCTCGTTCTACGACACATCTGCACCCGAAGGTCTACTTGAGAACACATATGGTTCCCTCCATTAATTTTTTTTAGAGAATTTTTTAAAGAAACCGGATGATAACTGGACCATTCTGTCCTAAGAAGGAGGCTTAACTCAATAGACATAGATAATAAAATTTAAAATCTGAATCATAACCAAAATAAAATTATAAATATATTGTACCTTTATTTTTATTGTCACCATCAATTATATGAGTCGTTACGTATGAAGTGAAATTTTCAAATCGAAAACAAAATAGATTTTCACAAAGTTGTGTAATAGTTTCTAACAATTAGATATTAATTATTGTTGTATATAGTAGTGGTAGGTATTAACATTCAAACTATGTTACAAATTGCTTGTCAGAACCACTGCTAGAAGCCAGAATCTATATTTTTATACTTCAGTCAGCTCCTCAAACTTCCAACGAATAATTTATGCGATCGAGATTTCTATTACATGATTACGAGATCCAGGGCTAGAATGAAAAATGAATTTGTTTGTGCTTTCCTGTCACAATCTCTCCTCAGTTGTAGCGTATTTTAATCTCAATCCGAATATATTTTCTACAATCTATGTAAATGGTTATTGAATCTGTGAGGTTGTTAAGCAAAACTATCGTTTACGTGGTTAAAATTACAAAACTATCCGAATAAAGTATAAAATATGCAAAACTACGTTTGAAAAGTCTACAATTAGGCCAGTATAAATATCTATTACGTTAAAATATAAGCGTTACAAACGCATTATTTTTTATTTAATCAATTATTATTTTTTAACTTTTTTTAATATTGATCGTTTCGCCTTCAATGAGAGGTTACCGAATACTTAAAAATGAATTAAACATTTTTTTTTTAAATGCAAGCACTAATGATGTAATTAAAGCACCTTTACCTAGGAAATCACAGCGTGTACGAGTGTTTACATACATAATTTTTTTTTTTTAGTAATTTTTAATGTTTTCACAATGCTCTCCAAATAACTAATACTTTGCATCAACTTTCATTGATTTCATTTTAATTTTGAAGTATTTTATTATTTATTGAAGCCATAATTATAGTAACTATATTTTATTTAGCTAAATAGTCAGAGTTATAGTAATTTTTCTTGAGTGTAGTAAAATTTTCGATATTTTATAAATCAAGTCAGAGACAAGTCGCATAACCAAGATATGTGTTTTTAGCCGTTCTTGCGGTATTTTAAAACTAATGTTTACATAAACTGAAGCATTCAGCTGAAACATGTATAGTTTCAGCGAATTTGTTATTTACAGTAACATTTCGCAACATTAAAAGTGTTGGTGAAATTTCGCACGTGTTTTTTAAAAAACGTTCCAATTTGTGACATTTGGTAAATCGTAACACGAAAATACGATTTGTATTTTACTACCTTTTTTTTACATATCCGTTCCACATCTGGAACATATTGTCACTACAAATTGCCGCCAATCTGTTCTGTCAGTTGCCATTGTCCATGCCCTGTCCCAAAACATCTCTTCTTCCGAAAATCCACCTGGGAGCATATATTGTTTCCGACGGGCTCCAGTGTTAAATCACAAAGACCTGAAGACACGGCCTCTATATGATCCGAAGATATTTTTTTAATGAGTTGTTAATCTTTTTTTTTTTAAAGTTTCGATGATTATCCCGACTATCTTGACGTCTAGAATTTCGGATTCTAAGGGGCAGCTTAATTGATCAATTTACAAGATCGTTCTAAATATATTATTGTTCCAAAAATTGAAGCTCAAAGTACGATTTTTATTTTTATATATATTATTATTATGAAAACAAAAAAATATATAATTTTATTTCGTATTTAATAGTAAAAAAAAATCTAAAAAAAAAACACTTTTCTTTAAAATTCAAATGTTCGAATTCAGTTGATTTTATTTAATATTTAAAAATTCAATAACTGTTTTTACAATTACATCAATGAAAAATATTGATGTTAATTTAAATTTAAGTCCGCTCACAAGATGGAGCATACAACTGCCACAAATCCCGCTTAAAAGTTGCTACTGGTGTTTACAAAACATGGTGAAAGTTTAAATTTAAAATGGAATTTTCCTACCTTTTCGTTGATTATTTAAAGGTGTTTATGAGGTTTCGTACACACTATAGCACACTCACTTTAAATCATGTATTCGATACGAAAAACAACAATAAACAAACAAGCCCAGTTTATGCTTATATATATATATGTATGGAACACTATGACAGTTTGTAGGAACGATGTTCCACGTTCGGGTGTCGCCGGCGGACTGATTTGAAAAGAAGGCGTTCTATAAGGTGTGTGGGTTAAAAATTAACCTGTAACCGTCACACAACGCGCTGGTTAATCACTAAGAGGGACCACTCGGAGCATAGTATGGTGAGTGCAATTTAAATATAATAATATTTATTTTTATTATTAATTGTGTAATTTTCACTGTGTTAATTAAATATTTAAATTTAAGTATTTTTATAGTTGCAAGTATTAAAAATCAATCAATTATCTAAAATTTACTGTATTTATTCTTCTTCGTAGTATCAATCCGGTGGATTGGTTTGCAGCAACAGAATCTTGCATCTCGATCTCCATTCCTCTCGGTCCTCCGCAACCCTTTTCAGCTCAGCATAATCACTACAATTCATGTCCTCGAATACTTGCTGCAAATACTCCCGTCTAGGGCGCCCTCTACAGTTTATCATAAACAAGAAAATAAATACAAAATAGACATTTTTTAGATTTTTGATAATTGGACTCGCAACTAAAAATATATTTCATAACCTAACCTAACCTATTTTACCATTCGTTAATTATTTCCTGCTGGTTTATTATTTTTCTGCTGCCGATTTATATTTTCTACTGTAAAACGATTATATTTACTTATCTTTTTAGGTATTTATTATTACTGACCGTTTTATTAATAATTACTGCGTAGTATCTTAATTAAACACTGCCAAAAATAAGCTGTTATAATACCGAGGCTTAAATCCAGTGCCGGTTGTAGGGGGTGGCGCAGTGGGTCGGCTGCCCAGGGCGCCGCATGAACTAAGGGCGCTAAGGACGTCGTTAGCTCCTATAGAAGGTATTTTCTGAAGATTAACCCTCCCACCCAAAAAAAACAGGAAGTGCCGATTTTTTTTTGCCTGGAACTGCTTAAATAACCTAAGTTGGGTTCGGATGCTTCCACCACGCTTAGATGATCAGTTGATTACATACTTGTGATGGTAAAGTACATCACGGTACCGTGTCAACTACTTCAAAAAACGTATGCAACAGTTTCCTTAATGCCACCGTTATGCTATGAAATGCTCTTCCAGCGTCTGTGTTTCCTCATTCCTACAATCTAGATCTCTTCAACAAACAGATAAATATACACTTGCAATCTCCCTAACCCACACACAAACACGAACACAACACACGTTTGCTGCATGCAGCGTCCAGCCTCCCTGGCTGAGCGTCATAGACTGCACTTGTCTTGAACGGCTGTGCTCTGCTGCATGCGTTTAAATTAAAAAAAAAGTTGCTGGAATATCGAAAAATTGCTTGGCCACAAGTTCTAATCACCCGACTTAACTTCGGATGCTTCCGTCACGTTTCGTCGATGTCTTGACTAGATGGTACGTGTTGGATGGTACGTGGTGGTAGATCTGCTTTGGTACCACGTCGGTAATGTACTTGCCAGTGGAACTACTAGTAGTACGGCGAGCTGGTAAAATACAGCGGATGACACAGATACAATCTAACGAAAAAACGCGATCTGAACAGAGGTGGATTCATGAATAGACTTTCCATGAATTTTTGTTATAATATATGATTCCATTAGTTTTTGGAAATCGCTCCCACAACGTGGCTAAATAAACATTAGAAAAAAGCTTTTTAATTAGTAATTAAATACATACATACTACATCAAATTTTTACGCATCAATTCATTCAGTAAAAATATCGGCAGACGCGGGATTCGAGCCTCGAGCGTTGCACATTTGCTCTGTCCTATACATACCGCGGTGTCCACACGACCATTCTCCGCCTGTACAGATACGCGAAGCTCGATGTATATATACCTTTGTTAACATCATATAACTATAGATCTCTCTGTAGTATATATTCAGATTATACATATTATTATTTTAATTATTCAATCAGTGAACATTTTATTCACAATATTTTTATTATTATTAGTTACCGACAGTTTATTTATTTTAATGAACGTAAAAAATTGATGGAGAATTGTATGTTTGTATTTAATTACTAATGATATTAAAATATGGATCAATTATCTATTAAATAAGAATATTGAAAATATTCTAATAAAAATTAAAAATAATCCAAGAAAAAGAGTACATATTTGTCATGTAAAATATTATCGTATTATTGTAAATAAGAGAGAAGTAATTTACTTATAAAATAAAGAACGTGATGTATACTTACAATAAATTGCAAAAAAAAAATTTTTGTTTGTTTTAGTTTTGTCTGTTATATTCAAAATATAACGTTGTCTGGTGCCTTTAACCCTTTCCCTGCCACGGACGAGTTAACTCGCCAAACTCGTTAGGTCCCGCCAGGCCACGGACGAGTTAACTCGCCAGATCATTATTAAACTACACAATTTGTGACAACCCTGTTCGGATAAATTATCACAACATTATTTATCAATTAAGTGTGTCTATTCTAATGGAAAAGGGGAAAAACATCCAATTTGGTAAGTTTACATTAAATAACATTATATTAAGCACTTGTTGATTTTTTTAAATGACTTTTCTGACATTGAAAACGGCTGGCCTATGGGGGTCTTTCTTGCACAATTGGTCTGGCAGGGGAAAGGTTAACGTTATTTATCTGCCAAAAAGTGTAACAAAATTTGAACTTGGCATATCTGTTTAAAAATTTTAATTTTCGATTCAATTAAAAATCATTGTAAATTTGTACTAATAATCGTTACATTTTTTACTTATATTCGACACAATTATTCTAAGCTCTTGCAATTGACGTACAACGCCATTTGCAAAAAATATAACATCTTTAGATAAGGTGTCATTAATTTGGCATCACATTATATAATAACATCCCCCGTCTTTAAAAAGAACGAAAAATCGCGGGTTCGTTACGTGGCCGCGGGAAGAAAGTATGCAGGAGCAGATTAACAACACAAAAGAACTTGTTTTTCGAAGCAAAATCCGCATTTATTTTGAATAAAGATTTGATTTCCTCGTTCGACCGGTACATGAGATTTCGCCGGCCGGACGAGAGGTTAACTGACGACTGACGGAACACTGTGACATCCATCGCCACTAAGATAATCACGGCAAAAAAAAAACAAATTAAAGATGACAGTTGCACCAGCATGAAATGGAGCAACTGTCAGTCAAGCTGATATCAAAAGTTATTCATAAAATACAATAAAATATAATCAAATCGGTATCAAACAATTAGGCAAGATTGTCGTGTATAGCGTGACGAGCTCTTGCAGTACTTGTAGGATCTGGATCATTCCTGCATTATCGAAAGTATTCTTACAATTACGCATCTAAACTGTATTAGCTAATGGTGACCATCCAAGAAGCGTCAACAGAATGCGGATTTTCCTGAGGCCGTCTCTGTTTGTGTGGTTATTTCGTAAACATTCTTGGTAAAGTCACTGACCTGTGGCACGCAGATGTGGAAGGTTGGTTAGGACATCCTCAGCAGCCTGTTATTGGGCGGAGGCCGCGACGGCAACAACCGAAGACTTGCTAGATTGATCACTGGTCTACCCAGCTCATAACGCTTTTATCGACAAATAAAATACATTTACGTACTCCCTTCAATTAAACGCGTATACGCATTTTATTTGAGCTCTGTCTGTCATTGGGTGGACTCTTGTGACCGCCGTCAACTCATGCATCATTCTCTACTTCAAGGACAGAGATTCAAAGCAAATAAAACATGCTTAAGCCGGTGGTCATAGTTCAATGGTCAAAGCGTTTGCTTTGCAAGCCAAAGGTCGTGGGTTCGATCCCCGACAAAGATTAAAAAAAAATGATTTTTAATCGATTTCTGAGCTATAAAATACCCCCTGTTGGCCTGAATTTGATCCATCGCCCGTAAAATGTCAGTCATAGCCTATTTAATTAAAATTGGTGGTAGACGAAAGTCGTCCCATGAAGACCACCCATTCATAGTAAATTACTGTAATAATAAAGGATGATGCGTGATTCACGGGCTGTAGTCTATGACGTTGGCGGATCAACAATCCACATGCAGCGTTTAGCCATATAAACCATGGTAAGCGTCATATAATTCCACAGATGAGACTTCAGAATTACTATCACCATCTGTCGGTATTCTCCTGTTTGTGTTTACATAAAAAAATAACAAAGACCCTTCAGGTTCTATTGGACTTGGAGGTGCAAAAGACGTGCTGCTTTATACCACCTTCGTCTAGGATCGGAGACATCGTACTCCAGCCGAATGCTACTTCCAAAACCATTAAGCTTGGTGCTGATGCCCTTACGGCCGCATGGCAAAAACTACAGTCATTTTCCACCAAAGGTGTTCTTCCCGTAAATTAATTTCAAACAAAACTAAATGAATACACCCTGATAACTGGTCTACCCAGTAAATTACTGTGTCCGGATTATTATTATTCTTCTTCGTAGTAGTATTTATCAATGCAGTGGATTGGTTTGCAGCAACAAAATCTTACATCTCGATCTCCACTATTCTCGATACTCTGCAAACTTGAGATGCAATCATTTTTTGATGATACATGAGATGTCTTTTGACCTTTAATGTGGTATTTTCCCCTTTATTTCCACATCCTAATGCCGTTGACCATAAAGGTTCATCCGCCTTAGGAGAGCATTTACTACCTCCAGGACAATACAGTGCCCTAACCAGCTTGACCTGATGAGGTTATCTGGGTGTTAGCTTATTCCGGGCCAAAATTCGGCCCCTGTCTATATTGGCCGACTGATGTCGTTCACCCCTCACCACGAGAAGAAGATAGATCAGGATTTACCTTTCATCGAACCTGTGACCATAAGGCATTTCGCAGAGTCCTCAAGTACTTTTATGATTATTACTAATTTAAGAATTGATATTCTTTCTTAAGTTATATGTTCATTCTTCCTAGTGCACCCTAGTGTCGATACGTGTGAAAATCTCCAATTCTTTTCTTCTTAGACAGTTGAATATTTAATGCCAAATCGTTTTTAAACACATTTGGCCTGGTTTGAGTGTATGAACGTCGATAACAACACTGGGAGAGAAATCTTCATGAAAGTTATCAATCACTACCGCGTTGATGGCAGAAATTCAAATGAACTATGGAAGTTTTATATTATTTTTTGCACGATGTACAGTAGCAAGGTTTTTGCTGTTTTATTCTAACTATTTAAGCGAGGCGAAATTATTTTGTGAACACAAATACTTTGTATATTATCCCATTAATTTTTACGCCCGAAATTTAGATGTATGTCTTTTGGGTTGAGCTATGTGTGGCGAATAACTCTCCTTCTCTACGACATTCCTATCCTTGAATATGTCAGTCACCTTTTTTGTGCTTACACTTTTTTTTTAACCATGTCCGCTCCATAACTTCGCTTCTTTCACTAGGACGAAGTAGCTTCTTAAAAGAAATCGACAGGCGTATACAACTGGGATGGGCAGCATTTGGAAAACTAAAGTACATTTTTAAAGCGAAAATTCCGCAATGTCTTAAAAGTAAGGCGTCTAACCAATGCATCCTCTTTGTATTAACTTATGGCGCAGAGACTTGGAATCTAACAGCAGGTCTTACCCATAAAATAAAAGTCACCCAGCGTGTTATGGAGAGATCCATGAGAGGAGTATCTCTGAAAGATAGAATCCGAAACGAGGAAATACGAAAAAAAACGAATAGGCACACTCGAGTGGCAATGGGCAGGACATATCTGTCGAAGAGACGACGGTCGATGGGGAAGAAAAGTATTGGAATGGCGCCCAAGAACTGGCAAACGAAGCATTGGCCGACCCCCTGCAAGATGGACTGACGACATAAGAAGAATAACGGGAGTGGCCTGGGTGCGGAAGGCGGAGGATCGAAGAGGGTGGAGACTCATGCGGGAGGCTTTCGTTCAACAGTGGACGGGTACACGCTGATGATGATGATGCAAAAAATAATAAAGAAAATAGACCGATCATGAATGTTGCCAGATGCTGTGCAAAATGCGTCCGCACTGAACGTGTTGGTTGCAAATTATTCGAAATTCCGTTTTATGTTTCATGTTCAAAAGTGGCATTGAAGGTTCTTCGACCGCTTCGCGCCATTGACACAGACCAAGAGCATGAAATCAACGCCATTCGTCATCGGCGTCATTGTCCAAGATATTGTTGACAATTTTACAACACTTTTTTATGTACATTATCAGTCACCTAGAAATGAATGCGAAAATGGCGAATAATACTTGTGCACATATCATCACTACGAGTACATATATAAAGGGTCCGCCATCTAACGTTTTTTTTTCAACTAGTGCTTATTTCGTGAATGGCAACACTTAACTCATGTCTGATTTGACAGATAATTAGTTTTATCCTTCCGCTGAACGAATATGGTTGTGTATACGCTTGAACAACGCTGTGAAATATTGCGACATTACTTTGAAAATCAGGCCATTTTTCTTCGAAAATGAGCAAGGAGTGGCCGTTACAGTCAATGGCGATCGTTATCGGGCCATTTTTGTTCACAAAAATTGAAGAGGAGGATATTGGCAACATTTGGTTTCAACAGGACGGCGCTACGTGCCACACAGCCGAAGCTACACTCGATGTTTTGCGCCCCATTTTCAAAAAAAAAAAAAAAGTTATTTGGCGGACCCGTTATATTAGCCCGCATTTTGGTTAATATTTACTTAGGAGTTACACAGTACTTGGTCATGCTATTTCCATAGTAGTTACATACATATAAAAAATACAATAAGAAAACAATAATGTGACGTGATTTGAATATTTGAGTATGACAAGATGACCTGATCACACTGATGTGATCATCACAATCTGGTTCTACCACAACAGATGATGCCAGCAATGTGCTATAACATAATATTATTTAAATGAATGTTGTGCTAATCCCACAACTATTTGCGTCCACCAAGGTCGCCTTGTTTAGGCATGCCCACGACAAATCCTGTGACTACTATCCGCAAATTTTATTGTTATATGTCGTCCACTTACATTTATGTTTCAATAAACGTGTAAATCAAGCATGTTTAGAAAATATAACTACATAATATTTACTATGTGTCTTATAAGCTCCAAATATCTAGCATATCACTGTGAGCTGCAATTAACCTGTTCGCATCGGTATCCGATATATGCCGTGTAAGAAGAACATTTAACAATTTTCACCGATGGGGAGTGCATCGACAGGGAGAGTCTCTAATATACGACTGCAGACGCTTCTAGACCGCATCACATCTACGGTGTTTCTCCGAAAATAAGACCTGGTCTTGTACAGGGAGCGGCAAAAAGATTTTACGGTTTTTTGTGTTGCTCTGATTTAAAACCGTCAATTCTTTTTGCCGCGTATTGATTTTATCACGGAAAAGAGACCGAAAATAAGACCGGGTCTTGTTTTCGGAGAAACACGGCAAGATCTTTGTAATTATTATACCATAGGAAATATAGCTAGGAAATCGATAAATCGGACAACGGTTAATGCGGGATTATTTAACGTTGTTTCTTTATAGCTGTTTGTTGGGACTATAAAAAATGAACGGCCCATGCGGAAAAACGTATACTAAAAAGAACGATTGATCGGGGTTCCACTGAATGATGTTTACACAGCGCAATAATTTTTTCAGTACCGGCTTTAGACCTTGCGGCGCTGTTTTGTTGTTTATATTTAAAAAATTCTAAGCAAGATTGGTTGACCTCGGCGCCCCTAGCTCAATCGGCGCCCTGGGGCACCGACCTACTTTGCCGACCCCTACAACCGGCGCTGAAATTTTTGACCTGCACCACTCTATGGAATTGTAGAACTGGAATGTTTGTTCTGTAAGAAGCCACAGTCATACACAATAGTATGTATTATTTATTATTCATGGTTGATGACTTCATTTCTTTACTTTCATTCCGTTTATTTATCGCCCAAGTGATTAATAGTAATGAGTGTGTTTCGGTCGATGTGAGTTATGCTATTATGTTCTTAAATACATAAGAATTACTCATCGTGAACACATACTATTATGAGAGAGAGTTAAGAAACATAATGAAGTAAAGCACAAACGCGAGACGGAATCCTAAAAGCCGATATAGATACGAACGCTTAATTATTTGGTATGTACGATTTTGTCGAAATGGTCAACCCTGAAAATGACCTTTTCGTTGGCGAATGAAATATTTTTCCAAAAAAATTGCCACACACGGCTTAACCAACAAGCCATAATAACAAATGTGGCCGTGAAAACCTAGGAATCTTATAAACTATTTATTTATGGTATATTTATTACTATCGACAGGCGTATACAACTGGGATGGGCAGCATTTGGAAAGCTAAAGTACATTCTTATTAAAGCGAAAATTCCGCCCTTTTTAAAGATGGAGGTGTTCGTTCTTACAAGGTAGTACTACAAAATCTTAACTGTCACAGATATCATACAATTTCTCAGGTAACTTACCTACACAGTTCACGTAAACATAAAATAATACAACAAACAGTGAATTAGACAGTTGTCAATGATAAAGCTAAGTATTTTACAGATACATTAACCCTTTCGCATCGGTTGTCGGCATATGCCGTCAAATAATACAACAATCAGTTGCTTGATATATCATTTAGCTACTTTCAGTACTCATCGGCATATTGCCGTAGTAAATGCCCTCCTAAGGCGGATGAACCTTTATGGTCAACATTAGGATGTGACTTGAAAATACATTATCGTTTAAAGACATACGTATTCAGTACTCATAAAATGACATATATAGTCCCCAATCGGAAAATGGGGAACTGCTCGAAACAAAACAACCAAGACAAATAAGAAAACCTTCAGCCAACAAGATATGCCACCTGGAATGTTCGAACATTACTGCAGAACGGCGCCCTAGACGGGAGTAGTTGCAGCAAGTATTCGAGGACAATAAATGTAATAGGTTTCTGTTGCAAAAGGAACGATTTTTTTTGTAAACCATATACGGTAGAAAATTGGAAGTGCAGTCATTGCCATTATCAACCTACATGTATTATTTGGAAGTTAAAGCATGTAAATAAAATGAACATTTGTTAGATATGAAAAATTGTTTTTTTTTTATTCATCATCTGAAAGCTAAAGGATAGAAGAAACAATGTGATATATGAAAATAGGTCAGATAAGTACATTTATGCTTCAAATACTACTATTAAGCAACAACAAAAAAATATTTAAAAAGTTTACGCCATATTGACAGTATAATTTGTATTTCACTGAGCCGTAAATAAAGGGTTAAGGACAATCCTGATTAAAATAATTGCTTTTAAGAACACCACCGTGAACATGTCAATATTTATCAAGCATCCAAATGAGTGCATCGCATGTTCATACTTCGCGCCTTTTTCCACTTCCATAGACTAATGAGGGGTACTCTTAAATCGTATACCTATTTAATGACCCCAATTTGTTATCTACCTTGTAACCTATTTTTGAGTGTACATTATTTGGAGGCGTTGAACTGATTTTGTGACCCGAAAGGATGTTTTGGATCAATAGTATTTTCTATCCATACCCGTTGCATACCTGAAAAAATCTAATCAATACAAATAACTGCTATTCAGTTCTGCTTGTCGCAATTATTCACCGCATTGTCCCAGGACTTTTCTGTATCGTTACTTGAAGAAATCAAGGCATATTTTTATTCTTTATTTGCTCCCGAAGCCTAGACTATTTGGTATAAGGGTCGGCTCAATCCAACTTGCAACAGGTGGTGACCCATCTAAGTTTAAGTCCGCGCCGAACGTTGCTTAATTTCGGTTATCTAAGCCCTAAGGAGAATCGTGTTAACCATGTGCTATTGCCGCTGGACCGATATAACACAATTCAACTTATAAAAATTAATTATTTTCATTTTATTTAAAATATGATTTTCTTTTGACTTCAATACATAAAATAATTACTGCATATGATAAACTCGTATTAATCAAATTTCCAAGCCGAATATAAATACAGGTAATTTCAATTTACATTGGTCTTAGAGACATTCCTTAAGGTAACCAACTTAATATCCGTATGCATGGATATTCCTTAAGATAACCTATCCGTAAAAGCAACTGTTATATAGATTGATTATAGTGAAAAAGTTTCAGCTCTCGATTCCCCTCAAATCTTAAGTAACGTCTCTGCATACGAGTGCTAGTAATACATAATAAAACAAACATTATTTTGACTTAATTATTTTACTTCCACAAACAATAATAAATTTTATACGATTTTAGTGGTTCCGCAGCATTTCGTCCCCAGACAATTCTTTTTGCGACTCATCGGTAACGACGTGGGGCACACTTAATGTTTGATGCACGGAACATTTGGTGCACGGGACTACTGGTGCACTGGCTGTCTCGGTAACCTAACCTAACCTAAGTTATTTCGTTAACGAGACGTATACTCCATGATCACTGAACAAATCCTTAGGTTAGGTTGGATTAGGTTAGCGAGTCAGCGAATGCACCAGTTGTCCCGTGCGCCATATGTCCCGTGCACCAGACGTTCACAGTGCGCCCCACGTCGTTACTGATGAGTCGTAGAACGAATTGTCTGGGGACGATGGGTCTTGACATCGATTTTAGTTCAGTAAATTTTCGTTTTAAAAATGCACTTATCTTTTCCCCGTGCTGCCCATCTCTGGTGTAACAACAGGCTTATAATAAATTTGTAATTTTACATCAAATTAAGCTGTCATCGAGGCGGTAATTGACAGCTTATTTTCTATATTTAGAAAACGTGCAATGAAAAATATCCGAAGTGATGTCTTACCTACCAACACTGTGAATATACAAACACATAACATGACACTTGAATATGCAGTCTTCGTAAAATGAAACGATAATTTGTCTATATATATATATATATATATATATATAATCGTGTCGGAAACAACAGGGTCAGATCCTGTCTGCCTAGAAGTGGGTGACGTCGATGGCGTTACTCCCGGCCATGGGTGCAGCTACTCGGACACGGCGCACATTCTAAAAGGTGTGACAGGGTCTGCTCCGCGCCGCTGTCGCATTCAGTCGGTCCACTGTAAAACTGCAAGGCTTTCATTTGTGTCCTCGTCTTGCATACTCCGGTCCGAAGTCTGCTAAGGGACCTCCATATATTCCACCCCTGGTCGTGTCCATGGGCTAGGTCCTCTTTCGTGGCAATCCAAGTATTCCCCTCAGCTGCGCTTCTCCACATGTTCAGCCGCAGGGTGGCCTCAGGTATCACCAGCTCCGTTGTCGACTGTAGGAAACTTTTTCTTGATTTAAGCCGTGTGGTCATCTTTTGATACCCAAACATGTTTGGGTATCAAAAGATTCGTCTCTAATTATATCACACTGTATTGACTGTCTATTAAAATATTATTTTCAACGTAACAACCCTCCCAGTGCCGGTTTTAGGGGGTGGCGAAGTGGGTCGTTGCCCCAGGGCGTAGAATAAGCTAGGGGCGTCGAGGGCAACCAATCTTGCCTAGATTTTTTTTAATGTAAGCAATATGGGGCGCCAGAAAAAAAAATGACCCAGGGAGCCGCAGTGTCTAAAGTCGGTACTGAACCCTCCTATAGCGTCAAAATAGTGACCGCACTATATGAAAAAAGATACAGAAAAATGGTCTTCCCCCTTATATGCGTTCTATATCTTGATCCGATACGAATTGCCATCATTCAGTTCTGTTAGTTGCTATTGTCCATCATCATCAGCCTGTGTCCGTCCACTGTTGAACGTAAGCCTCCCGCATGAGTCTCCATCCTCTTCGACCCTCCGCCTTCCGCATCCAGGTCACTCCCTCTATTCTTCTTATATCGTAAGTCCATCTTGTAGGGGGTCGGCCAATGCTTCTTTCGCCTGGCCTGTCATCCATGACTTGTCCCAAAATATCTCTGCACTTGATAGTCCACCTGAAAACGTACGACGGTAATCGTCTTAAGCACCTCCATCAGCACGATTACTTGAAGAGACGGCAGCTAGTATACTTAAGTATCTGCATCATATTTTGAGTAATTTGTCAATTATAATTTTAAATATGCCCGGATGATTAATATGAAGCTTGGGCCATTTTGTCTTAAGAGGTGGTTTTTAACAAAAAAAATATGACTAGGGAAAGTATCGTTATATGATAAGCCGTCTCAAGCGTTCACATAAATTCTCGATAGAGATGTTCTAAAACATTTTGATTAAATATTTTAAGCCGAAAAAAGGTGGCAAGAAAGCTGACGGTTTGATTAGTAACCAAGTAATCAAATCGTCAGTTTTTTTCCGCTTCCTATAATGAAAATTAAATTGCTCTTAAAATGTATACAATTTAAGAATTTATTGAACCAAAGAAATGCTACCTCCTTCCACCTTCTCAATAGCTGATGCTTGTGTATGAAAATATATAATTAATAGCAATATGATGCTATATTAGTTTGTTAATTATATTTTTAATGGCAATTTAAATATAGACCGTAATATAATTAAAGGAGCAGTGAGACATCTATGGCCAAAAATTAAAAGTATTCATAACAGGTGGGTCGGCCATCTACCGGTGTTACAATAAAAATAAATTGGAAATTAGGTAGGTAGATAAAAGTATACCTATGGCAATAGCTACGTATATTTAGAAGGTATCAAAAAATCACAAATATAATAAAATATTTTATTTTAAATAAGAAAGCTGTATCTTCAAGCTGGAAAATCTATTTCACTTTAAGATATGGCTTTTACAAGCTGCAATAATAGCAAAAATAATTATTTTTATTTTATAGATCCAAATCAAGGATATGAAGCTTTCATTTATTCAATGTGAATATTTATTTAGCATCAAAAATTAACCTTGCCTAACCTAGGTTCTTGTCTATAAAAAAAATAAACATTTTTATTATAATTATAAACAATTTAATACAATTATTCACTACTTATTCAAAATGGAAGGATGCTATCTAAAGTCAGAAAATTTATGATAAAAATATTAACAAACAGCTTTTTTATTTGAAAAATAATTTAGTTTTGTTCATTTTGTAAATGCAATAAATAAATAATTGAAAAAAAAAACGTTCACATTCATATTTATTTAAAATATCATTTTTATTTAAATTGATTTAGTTAATAAAATCGAAATAAAATATTTTAAATATGCAGTTTGATGTCTACTTCACACTTAGGTAGCTTGATATATAAAATATTTCCGCCTTTGTAGCGTTGTAGAATTAGTTCGGTTATTTCACAGCACCTGGCGTCACTAGTCGGAATCGCTCTCATCCGCCATCTTCCTTTCCCCGCGCGCCCCTTAGCGACACATATGGCCCCTATTCCCGCGGCGCGCCACGCTCCAGCCCGCTAGCCACCACAGCGCGATCCGCCCACCGACCATGGCCAAAAAGAGGGGCGACGACAGTAAAGCGGACAATAAGCCGCCGGCGGAGCCTGCCGAGCCCAACTACGACGAGGAGCCGGACTTCAACGACCCGGACGGATACGTCGACGACATCCCCGATGAAGGTACAACTTAAAACAATAGCTGCAAATCAAAAACGTACCCCAAAAAAAACAACACCTTAAAGCCTCTTCGTCTCAACAAAATTTCAAGAAGAAACCTAATAATGCGTATAAGCTCAGATTTACGCTCAGACATGAGACATGTCAAGCGCCCGGCGCCACATTGGGAATGAAAAAATATTCAAAAATCATTCCATTTTTGACCCAATCGGCGTTAGTTTGTTTCAAAATTCACATTCTTTTGTTTCGATCTCCTACTATTTTTCAAAAATTCGAATTATTTCGTTGTGTGAAGATGTTTGAATGGAATAGTTCGAAGTGCGTATGGTAACATAACCTCAATTTCGTTGGTGACGGTGTCAGAACAACTTTCGCTGGGTGTAATACCAATCCTAAACAGTGTAATGTGTTTATGATTTCTTTGACTTTGCACGTAAATTGTGTATACTGATTTAATTTCCTAGTAATATATACAATTATGAAATATATTTTTCAGCTTGATAGCTATTAAATTTGATTTAATGAAGTGCACAAATTAACCCAACCTCAATTTTGATGGCAAACAATATTAGAACAAATTTCGTTAGACTTAGTATTGATAATATTGTCAATGTCATCAATCAATTTAGAAAAACGGTAATTTTAATATAGCATTTTTTTATTAGCTTATTTTGATTACTCATGAGTGATGCCAATTGTTAAACGAGTCCAATAATTATCGCATGTTAAATTTCTGATAATAATAATTCTATTGTTGTATAAAATGTGAATACGCAACCTAACAATAGCTCATATTTATTAGAAAAAATAATTAGGTAACACTTTACAGTGGTATTTAAGCTTTAAAATATATGGATCATAAGAATTTCTGTTTAATTTAGCATATGACAAATAGTTTGTCTAGAAGGGCGTGACTTTATATAAATATTTTTAAATGGGCTCTTCTCAAGTGGAAGGCTTTACTTCTAAGTAAATTTTTGCAATATGTTCAGGTTATATTTCTTTGTTTCCAGAACTCCTGTTTGACTTGATCGAGCAGAGTCCGAAAGAGACCGATGGCGTCGAGAGCGTCATCGTCGTGGACGGCCTTCCCCAGGTCGGCCCGGACCGTTTGCCTAAACTGCAGACTGTCATCAACAAGATCTTTGGCAAGTTTGGCGCCATCGTGAGCAGCGTTCTACCCGACCAAGGCCGGCTCTGATGAGACCGTGGGCTACGCCTTCCTGGAGTACGGCGGCCCGGCCGCGGCCCTCGAGGCCGTCAAGGCCACCAACAACGCCAAGCTCGACAAGCATCACACGCTGCTCGTCAATCTGTTCACAGATTTTAAGAAGTGAGTATGCAAGCGTGCTGAAAAAACCTTGAAAACGGAATCTTATAATCATGAATTTAACCCTTGCTTTATGATGATATGTATTTACTACAACTCGGCTAATAATGAGAATATCCATTTAAAATATAATCCATACTGAGCACGGAATTTTTGTATTCCCCATATATTTTTTTTTTATGAAATTCCATGCCTTAGAACACAACTGGTTGAGACCAGTGCACACTATGACGTTCAGTCAGGGTGGCTGGAGCGCTGCATGGCGGAAACGTGTGATCCAGATTGTAGGAAGGAGAAAACAGACGCTGGAAGAGCATTCAAAAGCTTACCGGTGGCATTTCGGAAGGAACTTTGGAAACTGCCAGTTTTTGGTCGACATACATTAACCATGTATGGATGTTCGGCAAGTGTAAGACGAGTTTGTCTGTTGTGGGTGGGTGCAGGAGGAATTGGTTCATTAAGTTCCGAAGAGCAGCGACCGTGGTTATAATGGTAGAAAAGACTGAGTAAATCAATTTTACGCATGTATTCTGTTGATTGCAGGTTAGACGTAAGAGTGTCATTGTTTATGAAACGAAATCTTATTATATTAAGTATTAAATCAATTATAATAATGTATAGTTATTTATTTCTAGCGATGGAAATCAATAATTTGAGGAATAATCGGGGATAGAATCACGCCCCCGGGTCATGTATTTGAGCATATTATTATATAAACACAGGAGATAACTTGGGTGATTTTAAGTCCGTTGATTATTTTTGCAGATATTCCTCAATACCCAAGGAATGGGAGCCGCCAGCACCTCAACCGTACAACGTTCAGACCGAACTGCAGTATTACCTGATGGAGCCTGATGCGTATGATCAGTTCTGTGTTGGCATCGGCACAGGAGTCACGCTGCAGATCTGGCAGAATGCTCAGCCGGAGCCCACCCTGCTGCAGGAGAGAGCCGTAAGTCATAACAAAGCTTAGAAACTTCACTGCTTCACGTCCACATACACGCATCACTTAATATCAATTTTCTAGCTAGAACATATTATTGTGATGACTAATTGCTGGTATAAAGTTTTGTTAATTATCTTGCTCTTTGCCTCATTACATGTCAGTGCTGTCTTCCGCCGAGTACATTTTATGTATGTACAGAGAGCGACTGACGGTTTTCGTTGTTGTTTTGATTTAAAACCTTCAGCTTTTTTTTGCCGCGGCCTGTAATACTGACAGCCTTTCAGAACATGGCTCTAAAGAGAAGGTAGCTGTATGCTCCGTGAACAACACACAGTCAAGCCATTTGATCAAATCTCTTGGCAGGCATGGTGCTGATTTCAAATAATAATGATATTTTTCAGTTATTTCATTCTTTAATTATGAATATTTTATATATTACGTTTTTTTTAATTATTTATAAATACTAGGAGTAGACAATGGTATTTGAATCATTGAATTTGTGTAGTATTTCGTTAATTTTACTGTACAAGGTTTAATAAATGATTTGTCTTATTGCAGGACTGGTCTGAGACGTACGGCATGTGGTCCCCGCTGGGCACGTACCTGGCCACCTTCCACTGGCGCGGCGTGGCGCTGTGGGTCGGGCCCAAGTTCAGCCAGTTCCAGAAGTTCAGCCATCCGCACGTGCGCTTCATCAGCTTCTCCCCGTGCGAGAACTACCTGGTCACCTTCAGCCCCAGCAACGACAAGCCCGACGACCAGAAGCTCATCATCTGGGACATCCGGTGAGGAATCAAGCCTGGCCATTAAAAACATTAACAAGTGGCTGATTGTTTTGCAGCTTTTATGTCACATCTTCAGCTAGATTTGTGTCATGATAAAGAATTCCGGCTAGAATCTAGAATAGAAAGGCACTCTATGGAACTGCACCGAGCTATTAAACACAAAAAAATAAAAATAAATATATACATACTCTGAATATATACTATAGAGACATCAATCGTCATACGATGATAACAATGCTATAAATACATGTTCTAATGCGTGTCAGCTCAGGCAAAGAAATAGCCGAGGTGGCTAAGAGTTATATAAAGACCTGGGAAAAGGTTGGTTCCAAGGCCCGCGGTTCGCATCCCGCTTCTGCCGATATTTTTCTGAATGAATTGATGCGTAAAAAGAATTTGATGTATGGTATTTGTATATTTAATTACTATTAAACACAGCTTATCAAGCCATCGGAGATAAGTGCGAGACACTCAAATTAGCCAGAGCAAGTAAAATTACCCTGCAGCTGATGAGAAGAAGCAGTCCTAGAATGGTCTTTTGCAATCATGCTTTCAGTTTCACGGCACCGACGGCCTGAAACACGCTGCCAGAAAGTATAAGAGAGCTTACAACGGAGGCATCCTTCAGGGGTAGATTCAAAACACACCTTTTTACTTAGAGAGGCAAAGAAGTGCTTTTGGAATAACCATTTGGTCTTATAAAAGCGATATATAAATACTGATATAATAATAATAATTAATGACAAATCACCTATGGATAAATTGCGCATAATAATGTTTGGATAAAATTTAAGTGATGGGTCATGGACAAAATAATCTTGTTTAGAGTTCTCTTATCATAATTTTGCAATGCCTTAATGGTCGAAAAAAACTATCTATACTAAAAAAATATTCATTATTATGCATCATAAGAGCATTTTGTGTGTCAGCATTTTTGAGAAGATTAGATTGCTATCTTGACACTTTCCGAGAGGTCCAAACTATTGAGACTAAAACCAATACGTTGCCAAGATTAAATCTAAAAATCAAATCCTAAAAGAAGTTTTTTCTTAAATCTTTATTTCGTGTATTCAAATTACATGTTTTATGTACAGCTAGGATTATTTTCTAAATTTCCCTATAATTATGAAAGTTGTGTAAGCCAAGAATTTGAAAAAAAGTGATATTTATTTATCACATGTGTATCACATTAAATATAGCTGTTTATGCAACATGAAGTCGTCATATTTAATGGTTTTTCAACTAACACCAAAACACAAAAATTTAAATATCTCAGAACGAATGAAACATGACTTGAAACATGACCAATTGTAAGCACAATCTACATTTATTACCATATATGGTCCTCACATATTGCCGCCATAAAATATTCTAAGCCTTATGTTAATTTAAACGTTTGTTATTTCAGGACGGGTCAAGAGAAACGAAGCTTCCCCCAGATTGACGACTACAGCGTGTGGCCCATCTTCAGGTGGAGCAAGGATGACAAGTTCTTCGCCTGCATGGGCTTGGATGTGCTCTCTGTCTACTCCACCCCTGGCTTCGGACTCCTCGACAAGAAGTCCATCAAGGTGCCTGGCATCAGGTAACCATCCCATTCCTATTCTGAACATTGTTACCAGTTTTTATATTTACATTTAAATCAGCAAAAGAGTCCACCAATTGAAAGCCTTAGTCTTCATGGCTTTTACGATGCTCAATTAGGTCGGCTATCCGGTAGTGGTAGTGCGCATGTATGTATTTAGGGAGATACAAGTGTTTACACATCTGCTTCTTGACGAGATTCAAATTGCAGTGTTAAAGAAGGAGATGTTTTCTTAATTGATATATGAAAACTTTGTAGGTATGGTTTGAAAGAAATCTATGGGTTTGATGAATAGTTCCAAGATGGAACAATAGAAATAAATATGGAATAGCAGAAGGCTGAGTGAGTTGATTGAACAGGTGATTGGAGATCAAACATTAGGGCGCCATTGTTTCTTTATACTGATGTCAAAGACATATCGAGCGAAAAAAAAATCAACTGATATATTGGATTAATATATAAAAACAAGAAAAACATTTTTATTTATAAATATTTGATTCTTTAAAAAAAAAAAGTAAAACTTGTAATGTTGATATTTTGATGTTATCTTTGTCAACAGCGTTTAGCCACACAAAGACGTATGCAGTTTATTATCACTGACTGAGTTTGAGATTGTGTCATAAGAAAGGCGAGAAACTTAGATAAAGAATATGGAGTTGTTTATTTGCAGGGACTTCAACTGGTCTCCGACAGACAACATCCTGGCGTACTGGGTTTCGGAAGACAAGGACGTCCCCGCCAGCGTGACGCTCCTCGAGATCCCGAGTCGCGTGGAGATCCGCTCCAAGAACCTGTTCAACGTGGCCGACTGCAAGATCCACTGGCAGAAGTCGGGAGACTATCTCTGCGTCAAGGTCGACCGCTACTCCAAGATCCGCAAAGACATCAAGTCCGACATCAAGTACTCGGGGATGTACTACAACTTTGAGATCTTCCACATGCGGGAGAAGCAGATCCCGGTCGATTCCGTCGAGATCAAAGAGCCGATTCATGCTTTCGCGTGGGAACCCGTCGGATCCAAGTTTGCGATCAATCATGGAGACGTCGCAAATATTTGCATCAGCTTCTATGGAGTGAACGCGGGGCAAGCGCCGACGCTGCTTAAGAAGTTTGAGAAGAAGCCTTACAACCACCTGTTCTGGGCGCCGTGTGGGCAGTTCATCGTGCTGGCTAACCTCGGCATGACGGGCGGAGCTCTCGAGTTCTTGGACACGGCCGACTTCACCGTCATGAACATTGCCGATCATTATCAGGTGAGTTTGTTAATATTTATTTTTACTATTTAAAATATATATATGTATATATATACATCGTTGCGTTCTAGTAAGTGGTAACAGCTTGAAAGTGCGTGACAGCGAGACAATTGGATGGCACTACCCTACTTTGATCCTTTTTCTACTTGAACATTGTGACTTTCATTCAATTTCGATTTAGAAGGGTCTCTACCACAGTTATCCTGCAGCCGCGGAAACGGAAACGAGTACCAAATACCTTTGCAATTTATTTCATTTTCCGTTAAATTATTTTCATGAAAATGGATGTTTTACTTGTTTTTATCGTCAAATTTTATTATATGCGACACTTTAAGAACAACAGTGACCGCACAGTAACAGATACGTTGTTAAAAAAGTATTCTATATGATTGAATATAAACTAAATTTTGTTTAAAAAAACTCACTTGTAGAGGGTTAAAACTGTTATAGAAAAAAATAGATACATTCACCGAATATACATGTAAATTTTTGAAAGGTGTAAAAATTCCTATCCATCACTACAAAGTCTGCATGCCGATAAGACATATTTTGTATGTATTTTCTTCAAATCGCATCAAAAAAATCTGACAGTCCTACAGTGTATGCTCCGTGGTCTCCATTATTGCTTGTCTAATGTTTGAAATGTCTGTTTCTAGATGTCTGGTATTGAGTGGGATCCCACGGGCCGCTACGTAGTGACCGGAGTGTCCTCCATTAAGTGCAAGATGGACTGCGGCTACTACATGTGGTCCTTCCAGGGCAAGATCCTCAGGAGGTAAGCCCACAACCAATGTTTCAACTCTTCATAATCATCAATAATATTGTTTTATATATTCGCAATAGTTGAGTAATAAAAAAGAACTTAGTGAATCCGCAAGTTGTTAAGACTGTTCATTTAAACAATATGATGAATTGTAAACAATAAATTGAGTATATTTATGATTATAATCAATAATTAACACGTTAATCGCAATGTCTGCCACCGGTGGCTGATATTGAGTCATAACAATCGCGGCGCATCGCCCACCGGTGGCTGATGCGACATAAAAAACATTTGACTTTCCATTTTGCACTGTCGAACATGCACTCCATACCGACTGCTATTCAGAAGGTCTGACATGGCCCTGATACATAAAACTGCAATACCATTTTCTCTCACTAAACAAAAAAGTGTTGGCGGTCAACGTGTTTTTTTACCTATTAACCTTTATCCGCCCGGTGGTCCCGTACGGGACCGTAGATTTGCGTCGTTCAATGCCCTAGCAGGCCAATGTTTGTAATGTTTCGTCGCACAATAGATTCTTCCATGAACTTACTTTAATACTATTATTGCAAATTAATGTAATCAGATTGTGAAATGAACCATTAGCACTTATGTGTGGGACCGTAGGGTATTGAACGACGCAAATCTGGAGTCCCGTAAGGAAATCACTGGGCGTTTAAAAGTTAATGATTTTTAAATATAATGTAATTAAATGAGTGCTCAGTAGGATGATATGGCGGATTAAAATTAGGCTTAACAAATATTTCCCTTATTTCCACTAGTTCTTTGTTTGTTTGGTCTAATTTAAGTAAAATAAGGTTTGTTATATTCGCGGCCACCAGCAATTCCACGCAATGGGGTGTTTTTGCCCCGCTGCGTACAAACTGGGGCCTAAAACAACACTCAACACAGTGACGTATCTTTTTGTATTCTTTACAATTAGATGTATGAATGTGTCGAGACATTATTTTACAAAATTAAAAAATCAACAAGAAATATAAATTACATTTGAATAGTATAATCCAAAATGAATTGAAAACTAAGACAGCTTTTTGTATATAATTCTAGGGCGCCTATGATACACATTTGTTACAGTACAATAAAATAATGGTACAGTGAGGCCCCGCTTAACGCTGTCTCGTTTAGCACTGTTTCGCACTCTTTTTATTTCAACCGGGGATTCCCCGAAATTGTGTGCAACTAGCTTTAAGTAAGAGCGAAGACATTGGACACTCTGTCGATATGGATGAAATAGTGGAAGAAATAGTGGAATTAGTGGAAAAAACGGCTTAGATGAGGTAAATGTGGAACGTATCCCCCCCCGCGTTAAGCGCGGCCTTACTGTATTAACAAGTATATTAAATGGGAAAATGCTTTGTAATAGTGGTTGACTTTAATTTTAAGATTTTTCAAAATACCTTCTAGGCTAGTTGTTAATCTTAAAATTAATAGAAATTGATAAAATAGCAGTTTATTTAGTAAATAATGGCACACCGTTGTGAAACTTGTATTAATTCTTAAAGACAATGGCTAAACTCCAATCTTTGGACACAAAAGTAAGGTTTATTCACTTAATCTTTTCTACTGTTGAACTATTGTTGATGGAAGAAACTGTAGAGGGCAACCTAGACGGGAGCATTTGCAGCAAGTGTTCGAGGACATGAGTTGTAGCTCTTATGCTGAGCTGAAGAGGACTGCAGAGGATCAAGAGGAGTGGAGATCGAGATGCAAGATTTTGTTGCTGCAAACCAATCCACCGCATTGATACTACTAAGAAGAACTATGAACGCTGCTCCTCTGAAATTGAAATTAATCTCCTCTGCATCTATTTACAACTAACAAAATTGTTTCCCATTTGCTGGTCTTCCATACACAGTTAATTTATGTCAATCAAGAACAGTTGGTGATATGTTCCATGCGAAAGAAGCCCAGTTCAGATATGAGCTCCACAAATTTATTCGTAGAAATAATTTTTTGAAGTCTACTGTTTAGCGATAATTGTATCATACAAATGGAAAGCAGCCAATATTTCTAAATAACTTCTTAGGTTTTCACGGCCAGATTTGATATTGTGGCTTTCGGGTTCAGCCGAGTGTGGTGAATTTCTTCTATCCGATATTTCGGCCGCCATTGCAGGGGTCGTCTTCAGGGTTGATGACTTTGTCAGTCAATATTTATAATTTCTTCTCAAATTGGAGTGCATAAGAAGTATCAAAATCTTGATTTTCTTGACGTGAATTGTCATCTTGTTTCAGAGTGGCTAAGGAGGGCTTTGCTCAGTTCCTGTGGCGACCGAGGCCCCCGACGCTGCTGTCTCCAGCCCAAGTGAAGGACGTACAGAAGAACCTGAAAAAGTACTCGGCCCAGTTCGAGTCCAAGGACCGGCTGCGGCTGACCAAGGCTTCCAAGGAGCTGGTCGCGAAGCGCGCCGATCTCATGAAGAAGTACGAGGAGTACCGCGCCACCAAGGTGCAGGAGTGGGAGGAGCAGAAGCCAAGGAGACTCGCCCTTAGAAATTGTGAGTACTTATTCATACATATATATTTTTTCTTTATCCTAGCCATTTCCCATCATCTGGGGTCGGCTCTCCTTGTGCACATTCGCCATGTCTGTCTGTCCTGCGTTGCATTCTCAGTCAAACCCAGGGTTTTCAGATCCTTGTTTACAGTTGCAGTCCAGGTTGCCTGTGGTCTGCCAGGTCTTCTTCTCAGCGTGGGTATGTTGAGGGCTCTCTTCACCATGTGGTCCTCATCTCTTAAGTCACATGCCCATACCATCTTATTTCTTACTTAACTTAAACTATTTGTTATAAGATGTTAAATCAAATGTTATATGATGAAGCCATGCAACATGGTCCAGTGGTGAAAGCATTTATTTGTCATTCAGCCACTGTCAGTTTAAAACCCGAAGTTCTTTATATGCTCTCAATAGGGTTGAGCCACCCCTTAAGGACAAAAGAAATCCAGGCCTTGGGAGCATTGGGCTGATCAACCGATCTCTTAATAAAAAACACTGATCATTGAGCACCCAAATAATTCTCTGGTACTTCAACTGCATTCTATAAGTCTATACAAGTTCGCAGGGCTCTTGACCTGGAGACTCTCAATGTTCCCATGTGGACATCCGGGTATACAAGTGTTCTAGGACAATGTATTGACAATCTGTGTTTACAGAACTGTAAAAACGGCAATTTGCGGTATCCATATGCTCCAAATATGGAGTATATATGAGTATATATGGTTAAGAAATAAATAATACATATTCAGCTGATTTGAACATTACAACATTAGAAATAAAGCTGTAATATGAGGCTTCAAAATCCACATAATGCTCACGACTGTCATAGTTCATCATTATCATCAGTCTGTGTCCGTCCACTGTTGAACATAGGCCTCCCGCATGAGTCTCCATCCTCTTCGTTCCTCCACCTTCCGCATCCAGGTCACTCCCGCTATTCTTCTTATATCGTCAGTCCATCTTTTAGGGGGTCGGCCAATGCTTCATTTAGTCGCCATTCTATTACTTTTCTTCCCCATCGACCGTCGTCTCTTCGACAGATATGTCCTGCGCACATTACCACTTGAGTGTGCCTATTCGTTGGGTAGCCTCCACTACTTGAGTTCTTCTATGTATTTCCTCGTTTCGGACTGCCATAGACTTTATGTGTAATATGAATGTGTTTAACAAGTTCATTGAATAATTTCTGGTTTTATTTATTTCCAGACATCGACACCGACGAGCTGGACTCGGATGCGAAGAACGTGGAAGAGGAACTTATTGAATTTATTGTCAAGGAGGAAACCATTCCCATCGAGTAGTCCTGTCGCAGCAACACCCGGGCCTCCGCTGGGGGCCCACCACGCTGGCGTCTTACAATTAAATAATATTAATTAATTAATTATTATCGTTCTGTATCCATAATATATACTGTTCTTGGGAATAAAAACATTATTTTACGGAAGCCTTATGAAAACAAAACGGCGTGTGTTTCATTTTGTATTTTTATTTATGTTTTCTATTTAACGTGTATTATATATTATTATTTTGTTAATTTAATAAATCTATTGATATTTTCGTTTTAGTTCTTCGTTCGTATTAGAGTGCGCTTAGACCAAACAATTATTCACATGTGTTATCCTCACTTCTTCGAGTTTCTTTGTTTATAAATGGTATATTTGTATACTAACATTGCTTTATCTACCTTGGGTGCAAAAATATTTATTTGGTTAAAACAACACTATCCGCTTCTGTGCCAAGAGCGAGATTACTCGGATTCTTGGCCGTGCCCAGCAGGCCGGCTATAGAAAAAGAGCAAGTTTTCTCGCTCTGGTTTGAGCCTCTGTGTTATCATATGTCCCGTTTTTTTGGTTAATTTAAAATATAGAACACACAGAGACATCTCTTGCTGCCATGTTGAAATAACTAGCTACTATGTATTGTCAAGAATTAACGATAATACATCGATTTTAAAAATAACTTTTAATTTTTCAAAAAAATTGATGGCCCTCGGGGTCTCCCCATACGAAAACCGCTTGGCATAGAAAAGGCTATTTACACTCTATACTCAAGAAAATTTAGATTGATCTCTGAATATTTATATAAATATACTTTATTTACTAGAATCAGGGCTTAAAGTAAAAATACTTTAAATAACTTCAAGTAGGCACAGTAAATAAGAGAGAAATTTTAAGAATTCTCTTGGTTATCAATTATTAAGGTAAGTACTTCATGATAATGATTAGATACCCGTATTCTGAGCATCTATTTTTTAATTTTTAGCATTTTAAAGTATGTGTTTTAGCATTTTGGATCATTCAAACACGAATTTAGCGTCTGGAGCATTTCAAGTTGACTTTAGCATACATTTATCATCTGTTTTTATAAAATACAAATAATAATTCCAAATATATTTTAACAATTTAATTATTTACAATTTAAATTCTATTATTCAGGAATCGACTAAGTTAGTCACAAAGTTCACTAACAGAAAAAATGAGGAAAACGTACCCAGCGATAATCGAGATATAAAATATTTTGAAAACATAAAATTTTGCAAATTATGATTTTAGCATGTATATGCATATTTTATAAAATTCGCATTTATTAACATCATTTCCGAATTTAAGCATCTATTTCGCATCCATTGCAAAATGCCAAAATACGGGTCTCTTATCATGATATATTTTCTTGAATATTAATGGGATTTTTTGCTCTAAATTGCATCCTTCAGCACTTAATAATATAAGCATTTACTTCACTAATAAAAACAATTTAATTGCTGAAGTTACGTGACCAGTGGCGGCTTTAGACCCTACGGCGCCCCCAGTATTTTTTAAAAAAAAAAATCTGGCGCCCCCAGTATTTTTTTTTCTTGCGTGGAAGGGGAAAATCTTAAACTTTGGGAGAGTAAAAAAATATAAGCATACAAGATAAATATGAAATTTAACAATTTAACAAAAAATAAATATTATAAATATATAACTAAATAAATGATTAAATACTCGATAATAATAAATATATCAAACAACAAATAAAATACATAATATCAATTAAGTTACTTCTGTTTAGATTATAGACATAAATATATTGGTATTCAATATTTACAATATTAAAAATAAAGTAAACACCATACCACAATTTCACTTTTTTGACCCTGTAACAAAATAAAAAACCTATTTTTTACTAATATCGTTCTCAATAGACAGGGTTCCTAAAATAGAAAGCCTGTTTTGTGAAACGAAATCATATTGCTATTAGTAAATACAGTACAAAAAGTAATGTAAATACACTTATTATATTAATCTATAAATTCGGATGTAAATCTGTAAGTTATGATGTTCTCTAAAATAAGGTATTTTGAATGGAATAGTTTTATTATTAATTTTGGAAGTATTAATATAGTATAATGTGAATTGTTTTTGCTTAAATATAGCTTAAAGCCGGGTGACATAGTCCAGCGGTTTGTTATTCAGACGCTGCCAGTTCGAACCCCGACTAAGCTTGATTTCTTAAAAATTATTTTAACAAATATAAGCTCTATATACGCCCCTGGTAGAGTTAAGCCACCCCAAAGGACAAAAAACAATTGTCCAGCCCTCGGGAGTGTCGGGATGATCATCCGATCTTCTTAAAAAAAAATGTTGTTTATTAGACACCCAAATATTTATCTGGTAATAAATTTTTGGTGTCCATATGCTCCAAATATGGAGGAGATGTGGTAACAAAACTTAAATTAAATTCGAAACAAATGAAATGAGTTATTAGAAATATTTTAATATCTAATTAAATTTTCTTCCGACTTGAAAACATCTAAATTACAGGTATATAATCTAAAAACAATTTTTTTAAATACATTTATGGATAAAATACATCAAGAAACGCAGTTAGGCTCATGTTGTGTACCTTGTTGTGAACCTTCTTGTTCAAAAGAACCATCTAAAACCAGATCAAGATCAATATCAAGAAAAACATCAAAATCAAGAAAACGGTCAAGTTCAAGAGAAGTATCAAGATCAAGAGCAAAATTTAGAAAACGAAAGAGATCTCCTGGTAGTTAATCTAGATCAAAAAGTCGCAAGACTACATCTAGATCAAAATCTAAGAAGTCCAAGTCTAAACGACGCAGAGGAAAGAAGGTTGCGAAAAAGAAGAAAAAGTTACATTTTTGTACATAGCAAAAATGAAAACCGATAATCCATGATTCGATGAAGAAAAGATAAATTCATTATCATTAAAAATATAACATCATATAAATCTGTGGATGTTTGATATATATTATTTAAAAATGATTGTTTTTATATTAAAAAAAAAAAACAAACATGGAACAAACCGTATTTTTATTACATTTGTCTCCATAGAAACAAAACTAACATTTATTTTGAACATCAATAAATTATATTTGTCCAAAAAGGAAATAAATTAGTATTATTATTGTTTTTTACATAATAAAATAAATTAAAAGCTTGAGTTTGTACTCGTAATAGGCTTTTATTTTTAATAAGGCGACCCCTGTCATTTTGTTTTCTTGCGTGGAAGGGGAAAATCCTCAGAAAAACACCCCCTTAGGGGGCGTGTAAAATATATAAGTTATTAGTATAAAAATAAAATATTAAACTTAACAATTTAACAAAAACTAAATTAATAAACACAAAAATAAAATATTAATTACGCGATAGAATAATAACAATTAATATTAATTGAATCTTCTTCGTAGTATCAATCCGGTGGATTGGTTTGCAGCAACAGAATCTTGCATCTCGATCTCCATTCCTCTCAGTCCTCCGCAACCCTTTTCAGCTCAGCATAAGCGCTACATTTCATGTCCTCGAATACTTGCTGCAAATACTCCCGTCTAAGGCGCCCTCTAAAGTTTCTACCCTTAACCATCCCCTCCACAATATCGTGAAGAAGACCATCGTGGCGCATGATGTGACCGATCCATCGGGCTCGCCTCTCTGAGATGGTTCTTACTAGGTGCCTATCTTCCTTGATTATCCTGAGAACCTCATTGTTTATGACGTGGTCTCGCCAGGAAATTCTGAGAATTCTTCTGTATGACCACATCTAGGTAAGTACTCACATGAGGATAAGAAGAAATCTTGGATTCTAAGACGCTTTCTATTTTAAGATACTTGATATTTCTATTTACTGGTTATTATGATAAATTGGTTATGACAGTCAATTTTATATGTAAGTAAATGTTCTCACACCTACAGGCATTAAGCAGGGCAATAATATAAATGGGCAAAATTGTAATAAATTTTTAGTCAGAATTTAAATCTATTTTGGGTTAGAATAAAATCCAATTCCTGGTCAGAATAAAAATAATGGTAAAAATAAATTATTATACGGTCAGAATAAAATGATTATATGGTCAGAATCGGGTTAGGTTGGGTTGAACAAATAATGTAAAATAAGACCAATGTCATATAAATTAAGACCATTTGATAAAAAATTTGATCACATATGATTTATTCCGCTCTGTAACTGATACATTCTGATTGCAGAAATTATTAAAATTCCGACGCGAAAAAAAGGCACTTAAAATATTTATGAACAGCCATAAGAGCAGATAAATTAATACTTTTTTTTTTGGTAATGTAAATTAAAAGTTGAGAATAAAAATTGTAAATTAGAGATTATAATATGCAAATTATTTGAAAAACAAAATTAATATAAATGCGCTTGTTTAAAACTAAAAGCCGTTAAATGCTATTAGCCTCTGTGTTGATTTGATAAAACTATTAAGTAGAAATCTGCAATTTCTAACTGTGACATCTATTGTTTTTTATAAAAACTTAAATCTATTTAGTCGATAATAAAAATTGTATTTATACCTACAAATATTCCTTAAATTAGCTTATTTTCAAACCATTCAATTTTTTCTTTAGATACAATAAGGAAAGTAGTAAAAGAACTCAACCGTAATATTGCGTTAATGGATTCGAATATTTAAATGAAAATAATTATATATACTTTAAAAGCCTATTTTTTTTATTGACAATGTCGCAGGTTACATTAAATAGACTGAGAAAATATTTTTTTAAGGAATGTATGTAATAAAATCGTATTAAATAAATATTCTCAGTAAACACGGACCAAAGAGCCTTGCCAACTATTCGAATTAAAGATGAATCAGAATTATTTACGATAAAATTATCAAAAATTTTAATTGTACAGTAAAATTAGTGATTGATCATATTGAATGATACATCTATCCGGCAGGTAAAGCTCAATGGTTAAAGCGTTAGCTTGACAAGCCAAAGGTCGTGGGTTTCGATACTAGATGGAAATTAAAAATGAAATTATTTTTAATCGCTTTCTGAGGTCTAAAATACCCCCGGTTTGTGTGAATTTGATCCCTCACCCGTAAAATGCCCGTCATAGCCTATTAATAAAAATCTGTGTTACACGAAAGTCGTCCCGTGAATACGACCACCCATTCATAGTAAATTCCTGTAATGATAAGAATGATGCGTGAATGTTGGGCATTAGTCTATGATGGCGGATCAACACTCCACATGTAGCGCTTAACCATATGTTACATGGTAAGCGTCATAAAATACACAGATATGTCGGTATTCTTCTGTGTGTGCTTACATAAGAAAATCTATGCTACGACTTTGGAGCGTACGTCCACCATAAATAGTCGTTAGGGGTCTGAACAGTTAGATCACAAAACACGATTTTTTAATTAAATCTGTATTATGAAGTTTTCTATGATGGAGTAAAGGTTGTTTCAGTTTATGCTCCCCTGTGGCATCGATCCAACTGTTTCGTGGTGTTATGCAAATGTAAGGGAGGCGAGATTTAAAAAGATTATCACAATTTGTAAGTCCTAAAGTTACAACATTATTCATGCATCATTATGCAAATTTTATATATTTTTTTAAATTATCAAATGACGTAGAAACAGAAAAAAATACGTTATATATATAAGCACAGTCACCCCTATAACGATTTCGTAAAATGGTTGATTAGCTCGATGCACCCGAAACCTAGACCATTTGTCCTAAGAGGCGTTTCAACCAAAAATAACAACGGTTCCGTCGCATTTAGTTCCCCGACAATTCGCTCAACGCCTCATCGGTATCGACGTGAGGCGCACTAGACAACTGGTGAACTGGACGTCTCGCTAACCTAACTTAATCTAACTTAACCAAGTCATTTAGTTAAAGAGACCTATGTAACTCTGGATTCTACGATCACTAGACAAATCCTTAGGCTGTTTTAGGTTAGCGAGACATTCAGTGCACCAGACGTCCAGTGCGCCCCACGTCGTTACCGATGAGTCGAGGAACGAATTGTCTGGGAACGATAGGTCGTGACACCTATAACAACATAGAAGACACCGTTATATGAAAAATTGCCGCAAATACTATACATAAAATTATTTGTTATATATAAAAAGGCGTGTGTTATAGAAGGATTGACTGTATAAAGAATTCTCGGATTTTCGTGAGGCCCTTGTAAAGTTAGACTTAGGTAAACGAGCCCAATTTTGACTTTTGAAACAACAATTTACTGACATCAGCATGATATAGCCCTTGCTGACTGGTACCGGAAACCTCGATATACGAAGTTTTGTATCTTATTTCTTTTCGCTTGTCGTACATGTATGTGTCGCCATATTGGAATTTTAGACAAGTCCGTTCACGGGTGTGACGTTAGTTATATAGATCGCCACTTGGGCGCTGCGCGACAGCCCATCACGAGTGCCGACGTCGGCGAAATCGCATTGTTGTTGGCCCGGCATGAATGCTGTGAGTAGATCCGGGCCAGAAGTTTGTAAAGTTATCGAAATATGTATGTCAATGTGCTTCAGAAAAAGCCTTTTGTGTTGTTAATCTGCTCCTCATTCTGCCACCACGCGACTGAATAACTACCTTTTAAAAAAATGAGGATGTTAGTACGTAATTTAAGACATAACGTAACTTTTTAAATTGTGAAAAATTCATTCGGTTACTTAAGTATTATTGAATATACTTAATATATGAAAAAATTAAATTAAAATATATACTTTGTTAAGGCAAGTATTTTAACCCTTACATAATCCTATTTTCTACTGAATTTAATTTATTGGTCTGTATTTATTGGTTCAGTCAATAATTCAAGGTTTTGGCAGCAAGTTAAATCAATTGACAGTAAATAAAATTAATCGCCAGTAGAATAAATAAATTATCAATATCTAATGTGTCAGTATGCATGTGGTCAGTTATAAAATTAAAGTGACAGTAATATATTCAATTTTCTTTAAAATTAATAAATAATTAACACATAAAATGGAAATGTAACCTTACCTAACCTATTATTAATTACTTTTCATTAATTATATCCTGCCATTTTTTTTTTTACTTCCGATTGATATTTTTCTACTTTATTACTGGCCGTTTGCTAAATAATTACAGCCCATTAATTGATTTAAATCATCATCATCATCATCAGCCTGTGTCCGTCCACTGTTGAACGTAGGCCTCCCGCATGAGTCTCCATCCTCTTCGATCCTCCGCCTTCCGCATCCAGGTCACTCCCGCTATTCTTCTTATATCGTCAGTCCATCTTGTAGGGGGTCGGCCAATGCTTCGTTTGCCAGTTCTTGGGCGCCATTCCAATACCTTTCTTCCCCATCGACCGTCGTCTCTTCGACAGATATGACCTGCCCATTGCCACTTGAGTGTGCCTATTCGTTGGGTAGCATCCACTACTTGAACGGAGAGTACATTTCTCACCTCCGATTTGCAGATGACATAGTGCTAATAGCCGAATCACCTAACAAGCTCCAAGACATGCTCTACGACCTCAATGAAGCGTCGAACAAAATTGGTCTGAAAACGAACATGGATAAAACAAAAGCCATGATTAATAGTAATATTTCACAGACCTTTGATCCTATTTCCATTGGAGAAACAGAAATAGAGGTTGTAAACGACTATACCTATCTGGGACAAGTAATACAACTAGGGCGAAATAACTTCTCAAAAGAAATCGACAGGCGCATACAACTGGGATGGGCAGCATTTGGAAAACTAAAGTACATTTTTAAAGCGAAAATTCCGCAATGCCTTAAAACTAAGGCGTTTAACCAATGCGTCCTCCCTGTATTAACTTATGGCGCAGAGACGTGGAATCTAACAGCAAGTCTTACCCATAAAATAAAAGTCACCCAGCGTGCTATGGAGAGATCCATGCTCGGAGTGTCGCTAAAAGATAGAATCCGAAACGAGGAAATGATTTAAATAGTGCCAAATAATTAGTTGCTTATTTATTTATTTAAATAATATGGGTTCATACTAAATTTAGTTGAAAATAGTCAAAATTCATTATGTAAGAAAAATTGACATTTTACTATTGCGTTGTCGTTCGTTGTAACAAAAAAGAATTTCCGACTTTTATGTATTTAATGCCTATAATGAACTCGGAAATAAACTTTTTTTATTATTTTATTATTCAATGGACTGGAAGCTTATAAAAATAAGTTCGTAATTACTTATTTAGCCATTATATCGATTCGCTATATTTTCCGTGAAATTGCGCGGCCATCTTGCTTTTTTTTAACGTCACTTATAAAGTTAGCTTAATGATATTGGAGTTATTATTGCGTTGAGTCGTCAATTATTTATGGGACCAATTTATTCAGTCATCGCGAACGTCGGAATAATCATTCGAGTATCATTTATCAAGATGGACCTGGTTGGGAAACGTTTTAAGAATGCCACAGGAGAGCATAAAATACAGCTGCCTTTTCTTCAAGCCCCCAGACTCGCGCCATACTGAAATGTTATCGGGAAATATAGATAGAATGTACTCGGTGGAACTGCGGGAGGCAGAGCTGACATGGAATGAGGCGAAGACTATGGCGGCTGATAAAACTTTGTGGCGGCAGTTCGTTAGAGCCAATTGCCCCAGTTAGGGTAAAGTAAAATTTGATGATGATGATCTTTCATCATTTTCATGTCCGCTACCCTAAATGGAGCTTATGGTCGTCACGAACTGCTGAGTACATTCAAAGAATTGTCCCCGACGGCGCAAGAACGAATAATTAAAGAAAAGTTAGTTGTAGTATAAGTCACAGCCAGGTCAACCTTCGTTTCACCGAACTTAAACAAGGGATCACAACCCTACTAGCGATACACGCGGACACCATCCAAGTACGTCCCGCGTTAAATATTGCTTAACTTCGTTGATTGAATAAGAATACATATTACAACATACTATGGTCGCTGGTCATTTATAAAATAGCGCTTTAAAAAAAAGTAGCTCTAAAATTATTAAAATATTCGACTAAATTCCTCCCCCAGAATCTGCCTTTAAAAGTTACGGTAATGGATTTTGATGTTGCATTTTTTTGGCTTGATTGGTCTTTATATAATAAAGTTGACTATTTTATTTTCCACGCATTTGAAATTTGTTGAGGCGTGGAAAACCGACATCGAAATATTCCACTATGTCGTTCTCACAAAATCCGACTCCATGCTCATGAAGTAAGCTAAGTAAAAACATAAAAATATTAAAGAATAGCAATAATATTTTTTGTGAAACATTATTTATAATCGACTGATGCTTAAGAGTTTAAGTGGTATGGAAATGTGTGTAGGCGGGATAGCACACACATTGTGAACGCAGCCCTGCAGCTGGAGGCGGGAGGGCTGGGACCGGGGCGGCCTCCTGCAACATGGCTCAAGACAGTCAAGAAGGACATGGAAAGTATTGGAGTCGACAGCGAGCTTATCTTCGATCGAGCATCTTGGAAAAATGTTATTAGGAGAGCCGACCCCAAGTAAATGGGATAAGGCCAGGAAAAATAATAACAAGAAGAAGACTGATATTTAAGAGTTTGACAATTGTTGAAAATGGACCTGAATTGGTTTGAAATATGCACAATAACTTAAAAAAAATGTTTATCAAAGTTTAATTACAATTATAATTATGCAGCTTAATCAAGAGTTGATATAACCTTAAAATTATTATTTATTTTGACTAGGTAAACTTTAGTATTTTAAATACCTTGCTTCCTAATTCTCTGCAAGCCATTAGATATGTTTTGAATCCCTTCATCATCATCAGCCTGTGTCCGTCCACTGTTGAACGTAGGCCTCCCGCATGAGTCTCCATCCTCTTCGATCCTCCGCCTTCCGCCTTCTTATATCGTCAGTCCATCTTGTAGGGGGTCGGCCAATGCTTCGTTTGCCAGTTCTTGGGTGCCATTCCAGTACTTTTCTTCCCCATCGACCGTCGTCTCTTCGACAGATATGTCCTGCCCATTGCCACTTAAGTGTGCCTATTCGTTGGGTAGCATCCACTACTTGAGTTCTTCTGCGTATTTCCTCGTTTCGGATTCTATCTTTTCGCGACACTTCGAGCATGGATCTCTCCATAGCACGCTGGGTGACTTTTATTTTATGGGTAAGACTTGCTGTCAGATTTCACGTCTCTGCGCCATAAGTTAATACAGGAAGGAAGCATTGGTTAAACGCCTTAGTTTTAAGGCATTGCGGAATTTTTGCTTTAAAAATGTACTTTAGTTTTCCAAATGCTGCCCATCCCAGTTGTATGCGCCTGTCGATTTATTTTGAGAAGTTATTTCGCCCTAGTTGTATTACTTGAATCCCTTACCTGTGAACAAATAAAAAATATTACATTAAGAAATATATATATTGACACAAATGGGTGTAAATTGCCTTGAGATTACTCGCGTTTATTTATAAAAAAATAAATTTAAAAAGTTAAACTTAAAAACTAAGTCACGCATTCATAAGTAAGTACCCGACTGACTGACAGGCCGCGTGGGAGAGGTTCCTCCTTGCGACGCTCCTCTGTGCCGAGGGGGCTACAGGTTAGGTTAAGTTAGCGAGACATCCAGTGCACTAGTTGTCCCGTGCACCAAATTTCCCGTGCACCAGACGTCCAGTGCGCTCCACGTCGTTACCGACGAGTTGTTGAACGAATTGTCTGGGAACGATAGGTCATGACACCATAAAATGTACTCTGCGAAGCTTCCGGAGGCAGAGCTGACATGAGATGAGGCGAGCATCATGGCGGCTGACAGAACTTTGTGGCGGCAGCTTGAGACGGCCATTTTCTCCAGCCAGCGGACATGAAATGATGATGGTGAATTAAAAACTTGAGAAACAAGAATTGAAAACGTTCTGAAATATTCACAGTGAGTCTAGCTTAGAGCATTTTAAAAATAAGTATATTCGATTTTCTGATAAGAGGGGGCGAGGGTTTAACCTCATTGACGTAATAAGAGAATTTGCGAAAAATTAACTGAGACACTTCTTGTGGAAAAAAATTAAGTCATTTTGACAGTTAAGATTATGGGGGAGAAGTTTAAAGAAGGCTAGAAAATAATCTAATAGAGTATTAAAGCTGATTTCATTATAAATTTTAATTAATTTTAATAAATTAAAAACAAATTATAGTAAATATTTGTGAGGTAAAAATAATATATATATTGTAATAATAGCTTAATTTACTTAAAATTTGTTTAGTATGGCAGGTAGTACTTACTTTTGAATAAATAATGTTATCATAGCATTTAAATACCAATTGAAATATTGACATCGATAGGGAGTTACCGGAATTTATAATGAAACATGTACATACTTTCTTAAATTCGTTCTTAAAGAAGATTAAAATTTATTTGTTTTTTTTTTTAAATATTATAAATTATTAATTTATAATATTTTGCTGAAAATATGAATGGCAATATGTAAATACGTGTATTAAAATTAAATAAGGTTTTACCATCACTCAAAAAATGAATAGTTATATTTTTGTAGTTTAAAACAGTAAAAAGGGGCCACAATAAGACCAACAGTAATAGTACAATGTAAGTGCATTTCTCGTTCGATTAACGAAGTTAAGCAAACTTGGACGCGGATCAAAATTCGGATCGGTTGTTGCTTTACGCGTGACGTTGATTGGATTGAGCTGCACCTTATAAATAGACGGTACAAGCGTTGGCAGCGTCAGACTAATCATCTTCTTCTTCGTAGTATCAATCCGGTGGATTGGTTTGCAGCAACAGAATCTAGCATCTCGACCTCCATTCCTCTCGGTCTTCCGCAACCCTTTTCAGCTCAGCATAAGCACTACAATTAATGTCCTCGAACACTTGCTGCAAATATTCCCGTCTAGGGCGCCCTCTACAGTTTCTACCCTCAACAATATCGTGAAGAAGACCATCGTGGCGCATGATGTGACCAATCCATCGGGCTCGCCTCTCTGAGATGGTTCTTATTAGTTGCCTATCTTCCTTGATTATTCTGAGAACCTCATTGTTCGTGACTAATCATCAAACGCACATATATAATCAGCTGCTTTTTAAAAAAGATGCTAATTTTATGAAAGAGGAAAATAGCTCCAAAGCTTATTACAGGTGACGTTTTTTAAGTTTTCAGCTTGGTCGACGTATATTAACCGTGTATGTATGTTCAGCAAGTGTAAAATAAATCCATCGGTTATGAGTACGGGTGGTTAGAATTGAATGTAAACCTAAATCTTTTTTTGTGCGATAGATGCGTTCCGTGATAAATCGTACAAAAAAAGCTATGATTTACATAGAAAAAGGGAAGATGCGTTCCATGGATTTTAAAAACCGCATAACTTTGAAAATGCTAAATAAAATATACCCAAAAATGCACAAAAAAAAATATTTCCCCCGGAACATGGATCAGTAGATGGCTCCAATTTTTCAATTTCTTCATAAAATTTACGTGCTTTTTCTTGAGGTAAATAACAACTTATCGGGATTCTTTTTTTGGTTAAATCTTCAACAAAGATTCTGAGCTCTTGTTCAGTTTTTTCTAATAACGTATCTCTTGTGTATGATGATAATTTGGAACTTATGTTGGTCCCATCAATAATAGATTTTCTTATTGCAATTTCGTTATTTTTAATTGCTTTTATACACCTAGCTAGCCAACGTTTGACTGTATGCACCGCACAGACGGCCGCCCGGCTGTGTGTGTGCAGCCGAACCCGTGTCAAATGAATAGTCGGCCTTGTAACACTCAGCGCAAGTTGGGATATAGGCGGCAAATATTTCAATCCATCGTGTTATTCGGAGTAGTTTAATAAGAAATTCTACTGTATATTTTTGAGATCATATGTAGATACGTTCAGATGATCTCATTTTTTTTTTTAATATTGCATATTAAGAAAAACGTATAACTTCAAAATCGGACAGAAAAAAGTCATATAAAAAGAGGTAATAGTTTAGAGAGGCAGCGGCCGGGTAAAGTACAGTGTTATAGTTTGAGCTTTTGTAAGCTCAAAAAAAGCTTTAACGACAAGTTGTTAGGTTAGGTTATGTATGGTTATGTTAGGGTAATGTTCAATGTTATGAATCGAGCTTTTGTGAGCTCAAAAAAAGTGCTTCAACGACAAGTAGTTGGGTCATTTAACTGTTTCCCGACGGTCAAACCAGGCGCCCTTGCCGCCCCCGTCATGCCTCCACCTCCCGAGTGATGCTCGCGCCTCCTCCTGCGCCCACTCGAGCCCCCTTAACCCCCAAAGAGGGTGGAAAAGGGGGCGCAGCGACAGTAGCGCCTGAACCACCAAGGCGGAGAGACGTTCGCGTAAAAACCGCCCACACAAAGCGTAAAAAAATAAATTTAAAACGCGAGTTCACTTGACAATATCAATAAAACATACAAGAAACTTACTGTGTTAATTAAATTTTAATTCCAAATAATATAATGTGTTTTTTTTTTAATATTTGCAAAGTGTTTATTATCTTTTTAGTTTATAAGTTTAAAAGCGATTGCGTTAGGTGAATACAGCGTTTGATTGATTCAGTTTTTAAAGTTTTTTTTTGCGCTCGCGAAAAGGTGAATTGTACGTGTACGTTAACGTAACAGTTTACATAAACATACGCATGCAATGAATGGTAATACTTGTTTATTTATATATATATATAAATTTGACATGTATTTTTTTATGATTTTTTCTTGCGTAGAATAGCGGGGTTGCGATGGTTTGACTTTGTGAGGAGTGACAAGGATAGGGAGCGTTTAAGGAAATATATTTCATATTACGGTCGGTCAACAGACGAAGTTGGACCTGGTTGGGACATTTATATATGCCGAATGAAAGCGTATACTACGGCAGCCTTTTCTTTTCGTGCCGTCCTGAAAGACGTTCAGGAACTATGCACTTCACTAAGTGAAACTCCGGGAAGCAGAGTTGATATGGGATGAGGCGTGGACTATAGTGGCTGAGCTTTAATGCGTCAGTTCATGATGACCATATGCTCCAGTTAAGAGAGCGGACATAGTAAAATGATGTTGAATTTTTATAGGTTTTCTCGGGTTTTCGTCGCTTTCTTGCAACAAAAACATCAATTGCTGATGATGACCCCCGTAACGGTGGCAGAAATAATTGAAAAAAATATTCTTCTCACACGGCTTAACCTAAAAGCAATACGTATGTAATGATTGTCCATGTTAATCACCAATGTTAAGCAATATTGGCCGCAGGACGTACTTGAATGGTAACCATTTAATGGAGTCAACTCATTGTAACTAAATCATTTAATCTTCTATTCCACCCCTGGTCGTGTCCAGGGGCTAGGTTCTCTTTCGGGGCAATCCAAGTATTCCCCTCGGTTGCGCTTCTCACAAGTTCAGCCTTAAGGTGGCCTCAGGTATCACCAGTTCCGTTGTTGACTGTAGGTAACTTCTTGATTTGAGCCGTGTGGTTATCTTTTGATAATTGCTTAACTATGCTTAGATTTATCGATATATTAACTGCAACGGTAAACTTAATCGATACATAAAAATCATCGATATTTTTAACACTAAAAAGCATTGATTATCGATATTACAGGCCTCGAGCCTAGTAAGTAATCGATACACTACGATATTACATTTTTTTTATTGCATATCAATGGAAAGCTTCATAGATTGATCAAGTTTACCGATACATTTTCCCCTAAACAGTACTATTTATCAATACTGCGGGTAACTGTATCGGGTAATCGATATACTGTAGTATATATATTTTTTCATTGCATATTAATGGAAGCTTCATACATATACAGTCGATTCCGCTTAATTGGGACACAGCTTAATTGGGACAGCCGCTTATTTGGGACAAATCTGAAAGAACAGAAACCGAACCAAGAAACCAATAGTAAATTTAAATGTTTAATTGTGACAACATTCCGCTTAATTGGGCCACATCGAGACTTGAGCATTTTGTCCCAATTAAGCGGCTGTCCCAATTAAGCGAATGGAAGGCTTCATAGATAGATCACGTTTACCGATACGTCTGCTCCTAAACATTACTATTTACCGATACTGCGGACAAGTGTATCGGGTAATCGATACACTGCTCTAATTCTATTGAGTCGGATTCCGGACGCTTGTGTTGACAAAACATAATTAAAATTAATTAACCGAATTAATTAAATTATTGCGAATGACGTTCCGCTAACGACGTCGTTACCGAACGGCAACGATTAACGAATTCGCAATTATATCGATTCGATCAATTCATGTTGGCATAGTAAAATAACATATATTTTTTTAACATTCTCTCCCTTGTTAGTTCATATGGCCGACAAAATCAAAAAGATATATTTGTCTGTTTGACAAGAAAAAATAACGTTATTTTTTACGAGTAATTAAATATATACACACAATTAAATCTTAAATTTTATACGCATCAGTTCATTCAGAAAAATATCGGCAGAGGCGGGATGCGAACCACGAGCCTTGGAACCGACCTTTGCCCTTGTTCATTACCCTAGTCCACTCGACAGTCTCTTGCATGAACGGATGCGCGAAATAAGTTGTATTTATACGATTGTTACCATCGTATAACGATACCTTTTTACCCTGGCGTTTCAAAACATCATGAAAAAAACTTCACATTTGACGCATATAGACACCGCAAATTTCCGTTTCAAAATTCTGTAAGCTTAGATTGTCTATGCCTTGTCCTAGAACTTCTGTATACCGAAAAGTCCACATGGGAACATAAATTGTTCCCTGGCGCCTCCAGGGCAAGTTCACGTGAACTTGCATAGACTGCGGTCATAGTTCCAGAGAAATATTCGGGTGTTCAATAATCAGCGTTTTCTTTAACCCTTTCACTACGGCTCGGTTTAAATACAAATTATACTGTCAATTATAAAACTAGTATTTGAAGCATAAATGTACTTATCTGGTTTATTTTAATATATCACATTGGTTCTTGTATCCTTTGGCTATCAGATGATGCATAAAAAACTATTCTAAAAAAGTAGCAAAACGATATATCACGTCAACCGATGTCAACGGTCGGGGAATCTTATGACGGCATATGCCGACAGCCGATGCGAGAGGGTTAAGGAGATCGGAGATGAATCTGACTCTCCCAAAAGTTGGATATTTTTAGAAGAGATATATCTCATTTTAACCGGTGACTGCGATACTAATAATCTCTTTCAGAAGTTAGTTTTCTGTAGAATTTCTGTGCAATACTTACAATCAGAGGGGACTCCCACTAGACTCATCAATTGCTAACTGATCATAATCTGAATGAGTGCAATATCAATGAGACTTAATTTTCCTTCGGTGTAAAGTGCTGATTGTCATTGTTTAAGCTCGTGTGCAGATTGCATATAATATTCTAAGAGTTACAAATGTTATATTTTAACGACGCAGAGCAAAAACACGTCCTAAGAAGAAAAAAAAACTAAACATTCAAAATGCCCGACTTTATCATCATAAGTATATAAGTACCAACATAATGACTCAAAAAAGGTCGCAGAAATTCAAAATATAATTTATTTTTGGAAAAGCCTTGGAATGTGCTTGATTAGTAAAATATATTTCCAGCATAATCTTTAATAAGGAATTGAGCTTCCCCTTAAGACAAAATGATCCAGGGTTTAAGAGCGCCGGGCTAATCATCCGGTTTCCTTACAAATCTGATTAACAAATCACCCAAAAATATGCCTCGGATAGTAAAGCTGCCCTTTTTAAGTACACGAACTTCTGCTCTGAGTATTATCGGGAACCATTTGTGTTCCTTAGTGGACCTTTAGGTGTCTATATGTCCTAAAACGAGAAATCGACAGTGACAACTGACAAAAGTAAGTGGTGGCAATTCGTGGTGACCATATGTTCCAAATACGGAACGGATATGGGAAGAATAAGATTTTATATTAGTTGTATGATTTAATATGTGAATTGCTTGAAAATAATTTTAAAACTTTTCTTTTTAGATTTACGTCAGGAAAAATTAGGTATAAGAAGCTGTCAATTTTTCAGATACATTTTTTTTTCAATTATCCACCAACTTCGAATAATTCAAATTGAGTTCCCTTCGATCCCTTTGTCCGATTAGAAAGTTTTCCACGTCAGGACCACTATTTTCGGCATTCAATTAATTAAATTACTCCCGACCAGAAATCTCTCCGAAATTCGAATTTTGATGAATTTCCACTGATAAGAATTCGAATTTCGCGCCGCGTAGATTGCGCCGAATTTCAGAGAGGTTGGCCTTTCGCTTTTAAATCTCTGGACTTCTAATCTCATCAGATTGGAAAACAATTAATTCCGATAGATTGAATGATATTGAGCAATTGGTATTGATATCCTCCTCTTCCATTTATGACATCGATTAACTGATGAAGGATGCAGGATCAGGTTCACATTATAAACATCTTGTTTCTGTTTCACGATACATGTTTATTGTCACAAACGTCGCCCGCCACAGCGAACGCACAGGACGCGCGCACTGTGACGGGCGCGAGTCAAACTTCAACTGCCGGCCCACGGCGCGATCTCACATCTCCACGGTACCAACTGCCAATATGACAGTCCCACCAACCGAAAATAGGCCAAATGTCATAACAATTATTTTGGCGTATGCAAACACCGCTTAACATTCGATGTAGAGGCTCGTTGGGAGAATGTCGAATCTGTAGACCGGTTAACGGTTATCGTAGATTCTTTCAGGACAAGTTTCAGTAAGAGATACTAAATAATTTTTATTATTTCGTAAAAACAAAGATATTTTGATGGAGTATTCGAAATTTACATAAATATCACCCAACGTGCATTGGTAGTATTTGGAAAATTGAAGTTCGTTTTTCATTAAAAAATTCCGCAATGTCTTAAAACTAAAGCGTTTATCGAAAACATCCTCCCAGTATTAACTTATGACGCTGAGACGAAGAATCTAACAGCAAGTCTTACACATACAATAAAGGCAGAAGAAAAATATAAATTATTATATATTATTATAATATATTGACAGGAAATAATTAATTAATAATATAATACGTTAGGTTAGGTTAGGTTTCTTTTATGGGTTAATTATTCATTAATTTTACACTATTTTCTACCAATATTGAATAAAGTACTGTCATTTTATTTTTGAAACTGACCACATTCAAACTGACACAGTGGACACTGTCAATGTATTTAGTGTAATACCGATAAATTTTATTAACTGCCAATTGATTTATTAACTTACTACCAAAACATTAAATTAGTTACTGAACAAAGAAATACAGGCCGAAAAATTCTCTGTTATAAATAAAAAAGTATGCGTTCTAGAAGGGTAAACTCTGTACATCAAAAAATGCTAATTTTTAAATTCATGCCTTTTTAATTAAGCAATGATTTATCGGCGGAGACTATTCTGTTATATACGAATACTAAAGCATTCTACTTCATTACCGCTATAGAGATTTTGCTTTATGACGTTACGAAGTGAGTCTTCTTACCACGTATTTCGTGGTTAGTAACGTGTTACCAAAGAAGGCAATTCGAGACTCGCTGTAGTAGACTAATTTCGCAGCCTTAGACTGATGTCTATTTGACATCTAACTGATGCACCTAGAATCATAGGAAAGCCTTCAGCCATTCTCTAACAAGTAGCTTTATACGTGCGTCCAGTAACGGGTCCCTATTCTGGTCTCCAAAACAGTACAGTACAGTGAGGGTTTTCACCAAGCGAGTCTTTTTCACTTTGAGCTTGAAAAGAAACAAAAAACATTCACAAACTACCTGAAATGAAGTGAAATTTTAATTTTTTTTAACCTGTTCGCATCGGTACCAGATATATGGCGTGTAAGATTCCCCTATAAGCCATTGCCATAGGTAGCCGTGATATATATTGTTTTTCTACTTTCTTAGAATAGTTGTTTATGCATCATCTGATAGCTAAAGGATACAAGAACCAATGTGATATATGATAATAGACCAGATAAGTACATTTATGCTTCAATTACCAGTTTTATAATTGACAGTATAATTTTTATTCCACCGAGCCGTAATGAAAGGGTTAAGATCAATGCAAACTTATTTTAACTACTTGTGTACTTGTGCATTAAATCGTTTTCTAAAACCGCATCAATATTGAATCCAAGTGTTAATATTTGAATAAATTTCGAATGGAATAATTGATGTTCAGTTGTCGCTGCGTTTGAAAACTGTTTAAAATGAAATACGATAATTGTGTTGATTCAGCAAAACGAATTATTCCATTTGTTCTATTTGCTTAACAGATTTATGTTAAATAAATTTGAATACATATTTTCCTATTGCATTTGCTGTGGTTATCACACAACAGTCATTTTCTGCAACCACGAAGATGCAGTGGCTTGTTCCAAGCCATTGGACTAGTATATTTATGACTGGTCACAGGAATTAAAAGGCTAAACTCTTCAAGTTATGCCTTATTAAGTCCAGACTGCTTATGTGGTAGTCTCTTGCAGGACGCTGAAGAAGTTCATGGCATTGCTCGTTATAAGAGTCAAGTTTTTTTTTAACACATACAGGAGAATATCGACAGATGGTGATGATAATTCTGAAGTCTCATCTGTGGAATTCTATGGCGCTTTCCTTAGTGAATATGGCAAAACGCTGCACCTGGAGTGTTGATCCGCCAACGTCATAGATTACAGCCCGAGATATACGCATCTATTATTACAGGAATTTACTAAAAATGGGTGGTCTTCATGTGACGACTTTCGTGTACCACCACATTTTAATGAATAGGCTATGAATGGCATTTTACGGGCGAGTGATCAAATTCACACCAACTGGAGGTGTTTTAGAGGAGACTATGTGAAATATTAGAACTGGGAGAAAATGATTTAATTCTACTAAAATTAATAATTCAACGCAAATTGAAAATAGTGATTTAGTGCTTCAGTTCTAATAAAGTGGAATAAATTTAAATTTTCCGTGAAAGTGACCAAAGCATTCAACTGCAGTAATAACATCCCATACAGTGAGTACAACGTTCATTTGTTATTTTAGAATTAATTGAATCATTCGAATTTATTCAAAATTATGTAAATGTTTTTTTTTAAATTTCGAATGCTGTCGATACTAATAATATTAAGCCATTTATATATAAACCAACTGAAATGTGTAATAGGCACTTAATTTTATGTTAAGTATTATATTTTTGAATCTTTCTCACAACCTTCACCAAATATCTATTTTCATAAATTTGGGGTAGCATATTATGTCAATTTCATCGTTTAAGACAATTTTTTTTAACTTGTAAGGTGTTAAGGTGTATATTTAAAATAAGTTATTCTTATAAATTGATACACACATACAAATATCTATCGAATTTCTCTCATCAATTTGTGGTGAAAAAGAAACGGCAGACACTGGGATTCGAACCACGAACTATGCACCTCAGTTCTATTCTTATATATATATATCTTTTCTACCATTATATATATCTTTTCTACCGTTATTTATTAATTCCTCGGAATTTAAAGAACTAATTCCTCCTGCACCCACTCACAGCCGACAAACTCGTCTTACACTTGCCGATCATCTATGCACGGTTAATATATATCGACCAAGAACTGGCAGCTTCCAAAGTTCCTTCCTTAATGCCACCGGTAAGCTATGGAATGCTCTTCCAGCGTCTGTGTTTCCTCCTTCCTACAATCTGGATCTCTTCAAGAAACAGATAATTATACACTTGCAATCTCCCCAAACCACACACAAATACGAACACAACACACGTTTCCCGCATGCAGCGTCCAGCCTCCCTGGCTGAGCGTCATAGAGTGCACTGGTCTTGACCGGGTGTGCTCTCCTGAATGCGTTTACATAAAAAAAAAATTATAGACATAGAGTTATGGTAATATTGATGTTAACCTAAGTCGCTGGTGGCTGTCCTTGCGAGCCTTCCACGACAACAATATTTGGGAGAGTGACCTTATTTTTGACAGTATCACCCTAATCCCGCCCTTTGTAGATAGGCGAGTACGCCCCTGTATTTTCGAAGTTTTATATTTTTTTGAAAAATAAAAATCATGAAATACGTTTGTTTGCTCAATGTCTTGTAATAAATAACCTTAAAATATATTTTCCACTTGTAGTTTCCGTTGGGCGTTAATGAGTTAAATACAACCAATAATGCAGGTACACAGTGAAATATTTAGTTAATTCTTTTATTATATAATATAGGGTCCGCTATCTAACGTTTTTTTTACTAGTGCTTATTTCGTGAATGGTAACACTGAGATCATGTCTGATTTGACAGATAATTAGTTTTATCCTTCCGCTGAACGAATATGGTTGTGTATACGCTTGAATAACGCTGGGAAATATTGCGGCATTACTTTGAAAATCAGGCCATTTTTCTTTGAAAATGAGCAAGGAGTGGCCGTTACAGTCAATGGCGATCGTTATCGGGCCATTTTTATTCACAAAAATTGAAGAGGACGATATTGGCAACATTTGATTTCTACAGGACGGCTCTACGTGCCACACAGCCGAAGCTACACTCGATATTTTGCGCCCCATTTTCAAAAAAAAAAAAGTTATTAGGCGGACCCGTTATTACTCTCGAATTGTTATATAATATTAGAGCGATAATAAATCGCCTGACCCAATGTATGACAAATAAACTGTCTCTCTCTGAATTGGGCTTCACTCGCGTGGAATATATCGACATCCGAGGCGCGTGTTCGCATTACAATAAGGCAACTGGTGGATTGGGGAATCCATTTATGAAAGAAAACCGCGGAAAAGAAAGGAGTGAAAGAAAAGCTCACGTTGCGTGAAAAATGTGAAAAACTTCATGTTTATTACACTAATAAACCATTCCGCAGTACACATTTCTTACATAAGAGTAAAAGTCTTTTTACATGATAAATCTGTGGAATTTTTTCACATAGCAACCGCTTCTAAGTAGAAGCATATGGCAAACATTAAAATGCCACCTGAAATTTTTTTCTACGCGTTAGCTTCATAATACAAATAAAAAGTTTTTTTTTATATGTGTAATCGCATGCAGGAGAGCACAGCCGGTCAAGATCAGTGCACTCAATGACGCTCAGCCAGGGAAACTGGACGCTGCATGCGGTAAACGTGTGTTGTGTTCGTGATTGTGTGTGGGTTGGGGAGATTGCAAGTGTATATTTATCTGTTTCATGAAGAGATCAAGATTGTAGGAAGGAGGAAATACAAACGTTATAAGAACATTCCAAAGCTTACCGGTGGCATTGAAGGAACTTTGAAAACTGCCAGTTTTTGGTCGGCACACATTAACCGTTTATGGTTGTTCGGCAAGTGTAAAACGAAATTGGCGGTTGTAGGTGGGTGCAGAAGGAATTATTTCTTCAAGTTTCGAAGAGCAGCGACCGAGGTAGTAACGGTAGAAAAGACTAAGTGAACCAATCTTACGCCGGTTTTCCATTGATTGCAGGTTAGACGTAATAGTGTCATTGTTTATCAAACGAATTTCTCTTCTTTGATGAAAAATATGTAAAATAATTTTACTTAATAAAAAAACTTCTATATATGTAAAACAAAAACTTGGGAAACCATTCGTTTTTCGTAATGTGTTTTAGTTCTTTCCATATTCATTATACAGCTGGAGCATATGGTCGCCACAAACCGATGTCACTCAGTTCTCTCAGTTTCCATTTTCAATGCCTCGCTCAAGACATATCTGTAACAAAGGTCTACCTCGGAACATATATTTTTTTTCTGAGAACCTCCAGAGAATTTAAGGTTATTTTTAAGTGATGTCTAAGTCGGATTCTATTCATGAGATCGGATGTCAGCCAGATGCTCTGCCAGCACTAGCAGAGCATCTGGCTGACATTTTCATTCGAATCCCAAAATCGTGGCTCGAACACAAGGAAAACATGCACGTCTAGTAAGTGAAGCCATTGAAATCAAAAGACATCCCATCAACATCAACAGGGATGACGGCTTGATTCTCAAAACAGCATGGCTTCCGCCTCTAGCACACACTCAAAAACCTATACAGACAAGCAAGGACAACCACAGTCCGACATGACGTTCGTGGAGGTACGTTAGGCTGACGTCTAAACTACCTCCTGACACCAACTCACAACAAAGTCATCAAATCTGAAGAAGACCCCTGCAATGACGGTCGAAATATCGGATAGAAGAAATTCGTCACGCACGGCTAAGCCCAAAAACCACAATATTCAATACTCCACTGTACGATTTAGTAGAAAATTTATATTTTGTATGTAAATATAATACATATAGTAAAATACTGAGAGCCAGTGAGGGATAGTTTTTCTTCTTTGAATTATATGATTTTTTTACGATTTATACGTTATCTAATCCACTTAAAAATCACTTTTCGACAAAACCGAAACGTATCGCATGAAAACAACATTGTGGAATAATTCTAAAATTATTTAATTTACGTTATTGATATTATGGAATTCCACAAAAATTCAAAAATCTAAATCTTTTTTTTTTGCTTGTTAATGTTAATTTCTTCTTTAAAACGAAGAAGAGTCACTTCAGGACGTCATAAAACTTCAGCTCTATAGCCGCGATGACGTATATTGGTTTAGTTTATGAGAGAACAGACTTCGCCGATAAATCAGTTCTTCGGAATTAATAAAATTTAATTAAATTTTAAATTAAAAACAGCGCAAAAGTCCGCAGAGGAGCTTAGAAATTTTAACACCATTTTAAACAGTACATTATCAACTTATATAACAGTGATTTCAAGTTAAGGAGCGATTTTTCTGTAAGCCACATGTGTCAATGCCACCACATGTATGGAGTTACAAAATAAACTTTTGTTAAATATAATAGTTTTTTATGCATTATCTGATAGCTAAGGGATAGAAGAACCAATGCGGTATATGAAAATAGGTCAGATATGTACATTCACACTTCAAATACTAGTTTTAAGCAAAAAATAATGGTTTGAAAAATTCACGCCGTATTGACAGTATAATTTATACTCCACCGAGCCGTAACGAAAGGGTTAAATAAGCTGAAGTAGAGGCTTAGATTATAAACTCGCACACTTGCCTAATAAAAATAAAAATGGATAATTTTGAAAACTAAAATTTATTTTTTTACTTACTCTCCCGTGTGTGCTTACAGTGGAAAAAAATTCCCAAGCGGCGTCCCTCTGAAAGTAAATTATCTCGGCGCATTCCGTTTTCTCTTTTCAGTAATTTCAGGATTTTCAATTTGTGTAAGCAGAAGTTTTCATATTGTCGGTCGCTTGGGAATCGCGTGATATGGACAGTGTTTTTTTTTTTACCTTTTAAGTAAGATGGACATTTCGCCTCTCTTTTTTTTAATTTCACGGTTGTGTCTCTCACGAAAAACTTCATTGATAAATGTATTTATTACTTGAACGTTTACATGGTAAGCAATAGCCCCCTAACGTCTAATCTAAGTACATTTATCTTGATGTAAGCACACACAGAAGAATGTCGTGAATACCGACAAAGGTGATAAAAAATAAATTGCATTCTTTCTTTTTGGCAGCATTTAATTCAATTGATGGACAGTAAAATTATTTAGCAGTCAGTAATAATAAATACCTAAAAAGTAAAAGTGAAAATTTTTCGAAGTAGAAAAATATCAATCATTGGTAGAAAAATAATTAATAATAGGTTAGGTTAGGTAAAGGTTTCCATTTTATGGGTTAATTATTCATTCCATTAAACATGAATTTTTACCAATATTGAATATATTACTGCCATTTAAATTGTATAACTGAAAATAGGTTATGACTGGCATTTTACTTTTTAATTTTTTTTTTTTCTTTTTTATTCACACACACCGGGAGTATTTTTAGAGCACAGAAATGGATTACAAATCCTATTTTTTAAATCTCCGTCGAGGATCGAACCCACGACCGTTGGTTTGCTAAGCAAACGCTTCGACCGTTTGGCTATACCCACCGGTATTGAAACGAGAGGCCATTTTGAAAGTAACTCTATTATAAGACATATTAATAACGTAAATTGATGTGTAACGTGAATTTATCTTTTATAAGATTATTCACGTCGATGGGTATGTCTTCTTTGATAATCTATCTTATTTTAAGATATAAAATGGAGTCTTAACCGTTATTTTATCTTCCATCGTAGACTGATCGATAGCCTGGAATCACCGATACCCCTCCTTCACATTTACGTGGTCTGATAGTCCATTGACTCCGACTAATATCCTCGAGACAGACACTAAGATTAACTGGATACGATCTATAAAGCCATTGAAAATCTCTCTTGGATGTCTTTTTACAATACTTAGTCTTTCACACAGAAGTTGAGCAACGTACAACGCAAACTGAAACTTTGATCGGTTGTCGTCTGATGCTTACCGCGTGTCGTTTTTTAGGCTTAGCCGTAACTTAATACTAGTACTAAATACGTGTTGGGCGGCATAGTCTAGTGGTAAAATCGTTTGTTTGTTATTCATACGCTGTCGGTTCAAATCACGACCAAGCTTTATTCTGCAAAATTCGTTTGATCAACTTGTTGGTTTCAACTTTAATTTGTGACATAGCCGCGATTATATTTGGTGCGCTACGTGTCACAGTGCCCCGTCTGTCGTCAACTCGTGTCGCGCGGCAGTGCCCGACCGACCGAGGCCGACGAGCATGTTACGGTCGGGCGGGGAAAATCAAGTCTATATTTAAAATAAACGCAGATTGTTCTTCTGAAAAAGTTCTTTGCTTTGCGACCTGCTCTTGCTTTCTTCCTCCACGTGTTCCGATGACGAGCCCGCGAATTTTTTTATGCCTTTTTTAAGATGGGGATGTCAAGATAAAATAATTTATTTTGCGTATATTTTTATAGAGCAGTGTCTATCTTAACGTTATAGCAGGGTTGACTTTACTTAACAGTATAACTGATCAGCGACCGTAGCACAAATCAGAATCATTCTTCTCCGGGCTTTGATTCACTTTTTGATTAACATTTAGATTGTTTGAGAAATTCGACTCGGAATACGAAATTCAAATTTTTATTTCAAAGCTTTTTTTGAGTTCCACAAATATTAAAATCACATTATTCGAAAAGAAACTGACTTGGAAATTCAATTTTTGAATTCGCCCTACCGCGAAGAATAATTAAATAATATAAATAAATATATATACAAATAAATAGCGACAATTGCACACAGAAAACGCGATTACATCTCTGAAGTAAATAACGTCTTAGGTTTTCATTGCCAGATTTGGTGTTGATTCTTTTTAGTTTAGTCATCAACCCTGAAGAAGATCCCACAATGGCGGTCTTATTATTGGAAGAAAATAATTCGCCACACACGGATAATCCCAAAATCCACAATACTATCTCTGAAGTATAGCAACACTGGGCGCGGATGAAAACTTGTATGGTTTACCTTCTGTTGCTTACGACGTGTCGTTAGTTGGATTGAGTCGAAGCTTAGAATTAAAGCTTTGGGAGAAGTTGGGTTAATCATAACCCTTTCGCATCGATTGTCGGCATATGCCATCATAAAATTACCCTACCGTTGAAATCGGTTGACGTGATATATCGTTTTGCTACTTTCTTAGAATAGTTTTTTATGCATCACCTGATAGCTAAAGGATACAATAACCAATGTGATACATGAAAATAGACCAGATAAGTACATTTATGCTTCAAATACTAGTTTTCTGTTGCTGCAAACCAATCCACCGGATTGACACCACGAAGAAAAAGACTAGTTTTATAATTGGCAGTATAATTTGCATTTAAACCGAGCCGTAATGAAAGGGTTAAAATAAAATATTATTTAGATTATCAAATTTCGTAAAATCTGCGTTGACAGCAGCTGTCGTCTCTATGTTCCCGGGTTCCCAATCTGAAAGTTGTCGGGAACCTTGTTATGTTCCCATGTATATAGATGTCTTGGAACATTGCAAGGACTAAGGTAGCTGATATACAGCTGTGTACACGGCATCAAGAAGTATTAACATCCTCCTCTCTTTCAAATAAAAGGCCGTCACTCCGTCGCGCAGGTGGCAGGATGCGGAGCAGATTAATAACGCAGACTCTTTCAGAAGCACATTGACATATATTAACGATAAACTTTACAAACTTGTGGCCCAGACCTATTCACAGCATAAGGCCGAGCCACAATACAATATGCTCTCGCCGAAGGGCGGGACACGTATGGCCGCGCTCGTGATGGCTCTCACCCAGCGCCACAAGCGGCGGTCTATATAACTAATTCCAAATGCAAATATGGTGGACACATTCATGTACAACAAGCGAACAGAAAAAATAGACGAAAGATTGTGTATCGAGGTTTTCGGTATCAGTCAGCAGGGGCTCTATCATGCTGATGTAAGTATCTTATATCTATTCTGCAAATTTAGCTTTGTTCATGCTTTGTCCCACGATATTTATATATCAGCTACAGGCGGTGACCTATGCAAGTGTTGGTCCGCGTTTAAGTTTGTTTAACTTTGTTATTCTAACAAGAAACGCACCTAAAATGTGATATTGTTTTTAGTATAGTAGAGTAATAGCTTACATTGATTTGGCAAGCGACATATAGTTTACATCAAATATCGCTTATATTTATGTATATATATATATTTATTATATATACAAATATTCTCAGTCTAAATTCTGTATATAATCCTTGGGAATCCAATTACATTAGAGGTTTCACATGACATGAACCTGATTGTGACATATCGAGCGTATTGTGCGGTCATATGACCATATGTTCCAACTAGGGAGCGGTTAACATATGACGTCTCTAACCACAAAATCGCGAACAATTGTGACACATTTAGGAGAGATTTTCGAGCGTCATGCTGGTCACTCACTGTTGATACCAACAGAAAACTATGATCAACCATGGAGTGGAACCTCTCATAACGAGCATAATTCGTTCCAGAATCTTGGTATCTCAACGAAAGCCAATGCAGCCGTATAATGAATATCTAAAACATATGCCTGCGTAGAATACTTGATATACGATTATGTGATTTTTGTGAGGAATGACGCGGTGAGAGAGCGGATAGAGCAGCCTTCCATATTTTATTCGGTTAACACTTTACGTGCGAGGTGCGGATATATCCGCACCAACTTGCACTGCTCTTAAGTGCGAGGCGCGGATTTATCAGATTACTATATTGAATATAATTTTGTTTCGTATTCCGACATTCCTTCTTTTTTTTTTACGATATGTATTGAGTTGTGGATTTGTTTTACTGGCTACACATGTTTCAAATTTGCCTTTTTTTTAAATAAGATAATAAGATGCTCCAAGCAAATGTTTTGCCAAGATGCTTGCGGAGTTACAAAATCAATATTTTTTGACTCAAGAATTTTCGTTTTTTTATTGAACGGTAGCCTTGCTTGATGTATGCATCTGCAGCTTTTAGCCGCAGTTTTTAGCAGATAAGATTTTTCTACCTCTATCAGTCAAAAAAATACCCCTTGGCTGGTATCGCACCACCGAACATAAGACGCAAAGTCATATGCGCCGAAGAAATGCGTAAAGCAATCAACCAACCGTCCCACTGCTTGTATAATCAGATACCCCCAACACCAAGATTGAAGTCTCGAAGCAGCTTTCTGAAATCCACACAACCTCTCACATCCGGCCCTGAAAATGAGAGACTCCAACTCTGGCAACAAATCGCACCAGAGGATTTCATTACTCCAAAGGAAGGCCTCCCAACTGGCAAGAGCCTTGACTGGCCGACCTGGAAATCCCTAAACAGATTAAGAACCGGAGTTGGTAGAACAAAGGACAACCTCGAGCGGTGGGGAATGCTTCGGCAGGGAGAGAAACTATTGTGCGACTGTGGAGACCTGCAGACCGCCTCACACCTACGATGCTGCTCCATGTGCCCAACAAGTTGCACATCTCAGGACCTAATGCTGGGCAACACACGAGCTATCGATGTTGCCAGATATTGGGAAAAAATAATTTGACGTCGCTGACACGAAGAAGAAGAAGAGTCAAAAATTGTACTGTTTTGCTTACGTAAAAAATATATTAGCCTGGATTCTAGTAAATATATAAATATTTAATTATATATTCAGGGATGAAGCTTAATTTTCTACAGTATTATTATACAAGTATATGCGTATGAGTCCGTACTTTATAATATAATTAATATAGATAAATATATATTTAAGCTTTATTTTTTAGTGAAAGCGACGGTCTCGCAAAGAAACCTTTTGAAATATTGAGTTAGGGGATAATCGGATAAAAGTGAAAAGTTCTAGAAGGACAAGAAAATAATAAAATAATTTCCCGTGGAAAGAAAACTAACTTGGATGGAAAAGAACAGTAACTACGTTTAAGAAAGTCGTATTTTGTGAACATACGTCACATTTTGAACGGGACATTTCTCAACGATTGGTGTGAAATTAATACCCCGCAATGTGTCATTCAAGTAATACAACTAGGACGAAGTAACTTCTCAAAAGAAATCTACAGGCGTATACAACTGGGATGGCCTGAATTTGGAAAACTAAAGTACATTTTTAATGCGAAAATTCCGCAATGTTTTAAAACTAAGCCGTTTAACCAATGCATCCTTCCTGTAATAACTTACGGCGCAGAGACGTGGAATCTGACAGCAAGTCTTACCCATAAAATAAAGGTCACCCTGCGTGCTATGGAGAGATTCATGAGAAGAGTGTCGCTAAAAGATAGAATCCGAAACGAGAAAATACGCAGAAGAACTCAAGTAGTGGAGGCTACCCAACGAATAGGCACACTCAAGTGGCAATGGGCAAGACATATCTGTCGAAGAGACGACGGTTGATGGGGAAGAAATGTATTGGAATGGCGCCCAAGAGCTGGCAAACGAAGCATTGGCCGACCTCCTGCAAGATGGACTGACGACATAAGAAGAATATTGGGAGTGACCTAGATGCGGAAGGCGAAGGATTGAAGAGGATGGATATTCTTGCGGGAGGCTTACGTTCAACAGTGGACGGATACAGGCTGATGATGATGATGAATGTGTCAGTCATCATCATCCTCATCACTGTATCCGCTAGGTTACTGGAGCATATGGCTGTCACAAACTACCTCCTCAAAGCTCTCGTTCGGTGAAACCCGTCCTGTTTTTTGAGACTCAGATGAGGACTCGGTACTGGACGCACGCAAAAAGCTACTTGCCAGAGAGTGGCTGAAGGCCTTCCCGTGATTCTTGGTGCATCAGTTAGATGTCAAATAGGACTCAGTCTAATGCTGCGAAGTTAGTATACTACAGCGAGTCTCGGATTGCCTTTTTTGATAACACGTTGCTTACCACGAAATACGTGGGAACTCTGTCCAACGCGGTGGACCTCGCCTCATAACATGTCAGTGCTGACTCCCGCTGCTCCGTCGAATACATTTCATCTATATTTATCGTCTACTTTTCACGTTGCAGCTATAATTTATGCTCTCATACAGCATCCAAAACATATGTCCCAATTAAAGGTCCAAATGATTGACTAAATGTAGTATGTAAGGCTGCTTTGTCCACTCTCTCACTTAGTCATTCCTTACAAAATCTACCACCGAACCCCTAGTATTCTACGCAGGCATCTGATTTTGAAACGGTTCCGCCGCATTTCGTTCACAGACAATTCGTTCAGCGACTCATTGATAACGGCGCGGAGCGCACTGGACGTCTGATGCACAGGAAATTTGGCGCACGGGACAACTGCTTTATAGATGTCGCTAACCTAACCTAACTAAAGGATTTGTCCAGTGATCGTAGAGTCCAGAGATCCATATGTCTCGTTAACTAAATGATAGTGAACTATTTGTACAGTTACCGATGAGTCGCTGAACGTATTGTCTGCGAACGATAGGACGTGAAACGTTTAGAAACACATTCTACGGCTGCATTGGCATTCAGTATGATGGAGAGAGAGATTCACAAGAGCTGTATAGTCGGGACTTTGAGTCTTGAATTTGCGCATGGAATTTAAAGACGCTTTAGAATTCCTAAAGCGGGAAGCGAGCTCCTTCTGCAAGTCATTGTTTTCAGAGACCTGTACGCCGAGATATCTGTAACTCTCAACCCTCTCAATGGTCTGACCCGTTCTGGTGAGTGCACGATCTGCATCTGGACATGCGTTGTTGCACAGCTACTTTTTTAAATTGCACATACACATAGAGATGGCTGTAAAAATAAAATGTCCCGTTTTAAGTCGGAAAAAATGTCACAAGGAAATAGAAAAATTGTATCAATTTGAATTTTTTATGGTACCGGTAAAAATAATGCGCGCAATACATTCCTGTAAGGGGCGTAGTGCCTTCTAGAATATTTTGCATAATATTTTACAATAAAAAGTAAATTTTCCGCAAGAAGTTTTTTATGTAAACACATACAGGAGAATACCGACAGATGGAGATTGTGATGCAGACGTCTCATCTGTGGATTCTATGATGCCTGTAATGCTACTCGTACATATGGCTAAGTGTGAAGTTTTAATCTGTCAACGTCATAGACTACAGCCCGACATTCACGCATCATCCTTATTATTACAGGAATTTACTACGAATGGGTGATCTTCACGGGATGACTTTTGTCTACCACCAATTTTGATTAATAAGCTATGACTGGCATCTTACGTATGAGGGATCAAATTCACACCAACCGGGGGTTTTTTAGAACTCAGAAATCGATTAAAAAAAATAATCTCCGTCGGGGATCGATCCCATGACCTTCGGCTTGCCAAGCAAACGCTTCACCCACTGAGTTATACCCACCGGCTCTATTATATACATATAAATATTATCATTATTATTAACATCCGAGTCTATCAAGAAGTTGTTTCTATTCAGTATATAGTTTGTTACAGGTTTTCGGCACCAGCCTGTAAGGGCCTACATCAAGTTGATATCAATACGAATGCATTGTTTTTGGTGAAATGTCAAGATTCAGAGCCATATAGAAGTATATGGGTAATGCATAAATATGGGCGCTGTATAAGCAACACTTTGCTTTGATCGAGTATTGTTGAGAGTCCGAGATATTGACAAATTTATCTTTAACTAAATTTAAATGTCGCCAGACTGATATTTATTTAACTAATAATACAAAACGTAACGGCGTCGGTACATATTTTAAAATTCAAATTTTCTCTAAAATGGAAGCTTTAATGTGACTTTTGAATTATTCTTTTTTCCATTCCCGGAGATGTATTTTAAAAAATAAACTTTTTCAATTTACCCTAGTTCGCTTTTTATTAAAAAGAACACGAAAGTTTGAGAATGTAGATCGCGTTTTACATATTATTTGAACTGTCAATAGACACGTACAAAATCTTTAAGGAAATTTCCACAAAAAGTGTCACTTTTTAAGTGTTTAACTATAACAGATATCTATTTAGAATACTAGGCGTGCGATGGTTTGATTTTGACAAAAATTACGAGGTAAGAGAGCATTCCGTCTAATAAATAATGCCACACTTACGTGTAACCTCCAAAACATGGAATACAGATGTAAGAATGCAAAAGAGCACAGCCGTTCATGACAAGTACTCTATGAAGCTTAGTCAGGATGACTTTACGCTGCATGCGGGATACATGCATGTGGATGAGTAGATTTCAAGTGTGTATTGATTCGTTTCTTGAAGACATCCATATTATATGAAAGAGGAAACACAGATGCTGGAAGAGAATTTCAAAACTTACCACTCTCATTTAAATTTTATTTTGAAAATTGACAGTTCTTGGTCGACATACATTAACAGTAGACAAGACTAAGCGAAGCAGCGGTCGTTGTGATAACAGAAGAAATGACTGAGTGAACCAATTCTACGTTTGTCTTCCATGGATTTGAAGGTTGCACGTAAGTGTTGCATCATTTATAAGACCAACGGGTATTTAAAAAAAATCTATAGTTGTTTACATACTGACATCAGCATGATATAGCCCTTGCTGACTGGTACCGAAAATCTCGATTAAAAATCTTTCGTCTCTTATTTTCGTTCGCTCATCGGACACGCATGTGTTGTCATTTTGTGATGCCGTTCGGAAGACTAGTTATATAGATCGTCAATTGCGGTGCTGGGCATCACCGACATGGCGCTCGGCCCAGTCAGTTGTGTGCCGATCGCGAAAAGGTCGTATTGTTGTTGGCCCGGCCTGAATGGTGTGACTTGGTCCGGGCCAGAAGTTTGTAAAGTTATCGAAATATACATGTCAATGTGGTTTAGAAAAAATCTTTGTGTTGTTAATCCTGCCACCACGCAATTCAATAATTGTAATGTTCCAGTTATGGAACGAGATAGTGTTTAAGACTAACTTTAGCTTAAGTCCTGTCTATTGATTGTAAATAACATATTTTAATATCAATTTTTTTACATCTTATATAGAAAGAAATAAGATTTTTCAAGTTACATAATCGTAACTAATACCAATACCTAACATAAAATGGTCAAAATCTTGTATTATCTTTTGCAACACGAGGCCGCTTATAATAGTAATATTTTACGCATTGTGAGTGAGAGAATACATATCAATGTATATAATATAATATTTAGACGTCCTTGATAGGTATTCCCTAAGCCTGGCTGAATAATTTAATAGCGCGCAGCCATATTGAATGTTGCCGGGAAGGAATATTATTATTGTAGCTGACTTCACACCGAATACGTTAATTCTTAATTCGAATTTTCGAAAATGGCGGAGTTCAAACATTCAATAATGAAAAAACAATATTGTTCACGAATTCTATCTGCTTTAATAATATTACATTATTCAGAAAGTAATTTCGTTTTCAACGAAAAAAATGTGTAAAGCGTCCTTAACGTAGTGTTTTTAAATGTTATGATTAAACTTTTTGAAATATTTGCAGTGTGTCTTGGCATGGTTTCGCCGCATTTCGTCCCCAGACAATTCGTTCTTAGACTCATCGGTAACGACGTGGGGTGCACTAGACGCCTGGTGCACGGGAAATTTGGTGCACGGGATGTCTAGCTAACCCAACCTAACCTTATCTAAGTTATTTAGTTAACAAGATCTATGGTTCTCTGGATTCTACGATCACTGGAAAAATCCTTAGGTAAGGTTAGGTTTGGTTATGTTAGCGAGACATTCAGTGCACTAGTTGTCCTGTGCTTCAGTTTTCGTGTTCACCAGGCGCCCCATGTCGTTACCGATGAGTCGTTGAACGAATTGTTTGGGAACGATAGGTCTTGACACCCCTGGGAACACAAGTATATGGTTCCCGACGACCTCCAGGACAGTGTTCCAAGGTCTTGCAAGAGACGGCACTATAGTATCTGATGCATATTTTGTATTTTTTTTAATGTGATAAGATGATTATCTGAAGATGCCTGTACCATTCGGTCCTAATGTGCTTCTCGACTTAACCACGTGGTAAGCGACCATCGGTAACCTTTAAATGTTTTGGACTGCGTCCAATGTTGCAAAACTTCGACGATCTAACGAGAACCGCGTTTAAAATGTGCTATTGTCGTTGATCTAGTGGAAAAGTTATCGAACGAAAATGTACGCGGCATTCCAAGAATTGGAATTTCTTGCATTTTTCAAATTCAAATTTAAAACGTCTGGAATTCATTGAATCGAATTACTTATGCGGGTGAACGAAAATCACACATTGTATGATAAAATTTTATATTTCGTAGAAAATCTATCATTTAAATGAAAAACGACTACGTATATAGATATATTCAAATATGTATCATCATCATCATCATTATCATCAGCATATATCCCTCCACTGTTGAAGGTAAGTCTTCCGCATAAGTCTCCATCCTCTTCGATCCTCCGCCTTCCGCATCCAGGTCACTCCCGCTATTATTCTTATGTCGTCAGTACATCTTGCAGGGGGTATGCCAATGCTTCGTTTGCCAGTTATTGAGCACTGCTCCAATACTTTTAATCCACATAATATCATATGTTGGATTGAAATAAATAATTTATTTTGTTTTTAAAACGGTTTTATTAATTTTTTGGTTTAATTTTGAATATAAACAAACACATACAATTCTTTTTAAAACTATCTGTTTAAAATAAGTACATGTTGTGTTAATTTTAGGTGGCTTTTAAAGCATTGGATTAGGCACATGATTATGTTGATTTTTTAAAATTATTTAATTTTTAAATTTCGTTGTTGTTAGAGAAAGTCATCAAAGGAAAGTCTGTACGATCAGTTTCGTGTATAAAATAATCTATGGTACTCTTGCATTGTTATTTTTTTATAGCCTGTTGTATCTATGGTACTATGCAATAGCATTGAGGGTTGTAGTAGGATTGAGAATAGTATTGTTGGTAGCCTGATGGGTCTCTACTCAGGGCTATGGATGATGCTCCTGATCCTGGTTGTGAGGCTCCTGGTTCACGTGGAGGATAACATGGTGGAGTTGGGGTTGATGGGCAAACGGTTGGAGGTGGTGAGGGGGTAGATGGTGGAGGTGGAGGTGGAGGTGGAGGTGGAGGTGGAGGTGGAGGTGGAGGTGGAGGTGGAGGTGGAGGTGGTGGTGGTGGTGGAGGTGGAGTTGGAGGTGGAGGTGGAGGTGGTGGTGGTGGTGGTGGAGGGGTGGTGGTGGTGGCGGTGGTGGCGGTGGAGGAGGTGGTGGTGGCGGTGGTGGCGGTGGAGGAGGTGGTGGTGGAGGAGGGGGTGGTGGTGGCGGTGGTGGCGGTGGCGATGATCCAAATGGTGGTGGTGGAGGTTGAGGTGGAGCACAAGGTTGTGGTGTTGATCCAAATGGTGGTGGCGGAGGTTGAGGTGGAGCACAAGGTTGTGGTGTTGATCCAAATGGTGGTGGCGGAGGTTGAGGTGGAGCACAAGGTTGTGGTGTTGATCCAAATGGTGGTGGCGGAGGTTGAGTTGGTGAAGGTGGAGCACAAGGTTGTGGTGTTATGCCAAACGGTGGTGGGGGTGGTGGAGGTGGTGGTGGAGGAGGAGGTGGCGGAGGAGGTGGTGGTGGTGCTGGAGTAGGTGGAACACAAGGAGGTGATGTTAAGCCAAATGGTGGAGGTGGTGGTGCTGGAGTAGGTGGAGCACAAGGGGAAGGAGTCAAACCATAAGGTGGAGGCGGAGGTGGCCGTGGAGTCAAACCAAACGGTGGTGGTGGAGGAGATGCTGGAGGTGGTGGTGGAGGAGATGTTGGAGGTGGCGCTGATGATGGAGGTGGTGGCGGTGCAGGAGTGCTGCTAGGTGGTGTTGGAGGCGGCTTCGGTGGTTGTGGGTAAACTGGATAAGGTGGGTACGGCGAGTAAGGAGGGAACTGTGGGTACTGCGGGTACTGGGGGTACTGTGGGTATGAGGGTTCATAGCCGCCCGGTGGAAACGAAGGGTAGTAGTGGTCGTGGGGGGGATCCTTGGGGATGTAGTTGTAGTAATAGTAGTACGGACGAGGCGGGATTAAACCAACAGGATTTGGTGGAAGTGGCTCCTTGTTGCCACCACCTTGTGGATACGTTGCAGTCTAGAAAAAATATATGTAAAGAAATTTGAAAAATAATGAAATACTTCTTAAAAGTTATTTTAGTCAAATCTCATCATAAGAGGCATTGCTGAAGATTGTTCAGCCAGGCACAGCTTTTAGAATAAATAAGCGTTAAGCCTTTCATTACGGCTCGGTTTGAATACAAACTATACTGTCAATTATAAAACTAGTATTTGAAGCATAAATGTACTTAACTGGTCTATTTTCATATATCACATCGATTCTTGTATCATTTAGCTATCAGATGATGCATTAAAAACTATTCTAAGAAAGTAGCAAAACGATAAATCACGTCAACCAATCTCAACGGTCGGGGAATCTAATAACGGCGTATGCCGACAACCGATGCGAAAGGTTTAATAAAGGTAATGACGCGTTTTAGGTAACGCAGAATTGTTTGTTTTTTATATTAAAAAATACATAAAATTAAGAAAAAGAAACTACTCACAGCGCGATGCGTAAAAGGCACCAATAACGTAGTTGCGACGACGAAGAGTATCGACGAGCCCATCCTTAGGGCCGCCATATCTTGGACACTAATTGTACCTCTCCACTGACTTATTACCAACATTACACGAGTATTTATTCATTTAAAAAATGCCACCAACGCAAAAAAATGTCAACACAAAATTTCCTCGATCAGCATTTTTCATTTTTATACGTGATTTTTTAAATTTTCCCATAAAATATGCTTTAAATACTTACAAGTAATTGCGATAAAAATACATCATGTCTGCATATTTATTTATTTATTATTTTTCTATTTAAAATCGTTTTTTTTTTCATTCATATAATTAGATAAGATAAAACAATGCAAGGAATGTGACACTTATTAATTACGAAATGTTTTATTTTGAATATTTTTAATGTTTTGATTGCAATGCACTTTTGCTTGCTTCCGATACAAACAATGTGTAAGTACTTGCAATTGCAGTGTTGCAATGTGTATTTAATTTTTTAAATAAAAAAATCGTTTTAAATATTTTTTATATCCTATTTCGTCTCATTTTAGTTGCATATCTGGATCGTATAGTGACTGCAAATTCTGCTCAGAGTTATACAGGGATGGGCAAAAAGATTTGACGGTTTTTGTGTTATTTTGATTTAGTAAATACAAAGTCGGTTTAAATAATTTTTTAATATTTTTATTTTATTACATTCAAATACAAAAAAGGTAATTGTTGATAGGTTGACAGTTTTGAAATATTTCTTAGTGCAAATACGACATCTGTTGATGGTTATCAAAACTAATTATATCAATTGTACGTAAAAAAAAATATTCTGATTATTTTATTTTATTAGAATATTTTTTATATACTCTAATTCTTTATAGATAATTGATATATACCAATATTTGACAATTTGATACACACATACAATTCGATATCAAATTTCTTGCATCAATTTATGGAGAAAAAAAAACGGCAAACGCTGGGATTCAACAAATTTGCTCGATTGCACCGGTGAAAGAATTGGTCGCGTGGACTGCGCTGTGCACAGAATAGAACTGAAGTGCACAGTTCCTGGTTCGAATCCCAGCATCTGCCGTTTATTTTTCTTCACAAATTGACGCGAGAAATTTAATGTACAATAGAATTGTATGTTTGTATCAAATATAATAAAAAAAACCTTGAAATAATGTTAAAATGCTATAACTAATGACACATGAAGTTAATTAATTTTTTAAAAATACACCGAGTGGCAAAAAAAGCTGACGGTTCGATTAGTAAACAAGTAATCTAACCGTCAGCTTTTTTTACCGCTTCCTGTATGTATATAGTTAAAATATGGTTGTAGACATTTTTCAAAATAAATATTGCGCACTATGGATTTGTAATATCAACTAAAAATTATATTTATGTATTTTTTTTTTCTATTTTTTCAGCATTAACTTTGAGATCCATAATAAATATTAAATATTTATTTATTCACCTTTTTTTACACGGATCACGTAAGATATTGTCTCTGTTTAGAATGTAAATGATCATGTTTTATATATATTTTCTAAAATTTCGGATAAATATAAAGATATGCTACAATTTTACTTTAACGTGTAGCGAATACAATACATTTGTTAACTATGTATCATTGATTGATACGTTTAAAAATGTAAATGTTGAAAAATGAACGAATTTCACAAAAAACGATTATTGTAAACACTTTAAAAAAACTGTTAAACAAATTTCAAAACTGCTTCGAATTGACAATGTGCACAAATTCAGTTGTTAAGCTTGCTGCTCCAACCATGAATCCATCGATATCTGGACAACAAGCGAACGCTCTACAATTGTTCTTGTTGACTGACCCTCCGTACAAGATCCTCACAGACCTTGCAACGTCCCAGGATATGTGTTCACCGATCCAATACCTAATACTGCTGTGTATTTCTTGAGCTTGGATCAGCGTAGCTGCTTTTCCTGTTCCGATCGCCCAAATAGGTTCGTATGCTATGACAACGTTGTTCCAACCATCGCCTACAGCGCGACGTAACGACGCCATTTGATTGTAGATCACATCTTCAGTTCTTCTTGATTCTCTTTCATGTAGCGTTTCTCCAATGCACGCAATAACGTTCAATCCAGCTTTCAAAGCGTTTGTAATCTTTCTCGCTATAAGCTCGTCATCTTCTCCAAAAAGCGTTCTTCTCTCTGAATGTCCAATAATGACCCACTCGCATCCGGCGTCTTTAATCATGACTGCAGAAACTTCTCCTGTGAAAGCTCCTTTATCTTCTTTGTAGCAATTTTGGGCGGCTATTGATATGCTTGATGGAAAACTTCTGTGCGCGTACCCCAGCAAAATAGATGGGAAAGCAAAAATTATCTCTGCGTTTTCATCTAAACTTGTTTGCGATATGAATTTTGCGTATTCGTATATCTGCGCTCTTGTTCCGTTCATCTTCCAATTGCCGGCTACGCAAAATCTTCTGTACATCTTTAAAAGTCAAACAAAACGTTTATAAAAAACAATTTAAACCTTTTTAAATACTATTTTGACACTGACATTAACAACGTTTTAACTGACTTTGTAACAATAATCAAATAATCAAAGATCAAGAGTGATTATTTTGACAGTAGCGTTTATATGGGAGGTAACATTACTTGATTGAAATGAAATAAAATAAAATGTCCTCAAAGCCGCACCCATTTTATGATCGTTAAATCAAAATTGTATTGCGTTTTTAACTCACCACACATTGTATTGTAAAGCCCACAAAAATACGATTAGATTAGTTGTAATAAGACGAGAATATTCGAATTATTATATTTTAAAATATTTTTTCAAATTATAGGTATTGGACAATAGGTATTTTAGAAAAATGTAACCAATAATTCATCGTGAATAGCGTCTGGAATAATATTATCTATGAATTTAAATGTTATAGCTTCACTTGGAAGATGAATTCATCCATTGTTATATATTTAAATGTATATTTTCGGAATCATTTTTGAATTTATACAATATTTTAATTGTTTTTATATAAATTATACTTATTGTTAATACGATTCTATTTAAGAATTATAAAATAACTTCTTTTAAAATAAAAAGATATTGGATAAGGCCTAAAAAAATAATAATTTAAAAAAATCAGCAGCAGAGAGGCAACCAAAGCTTCTTGTTAGCGCTTATGTAGCGCGTTATATCACTCGTACGCTATATCAGTGGTTATGAATGTAACATTATTATATGGAGGATCAATTTTAAGTTAGGTTAGGTAACTATTTAATCATATTTATATGGTGTAAAGAAATTACACATATGATAATCGTTTAACGGGCATTTACAGCTTACAAAAATGATAAATATACAGGGGGCTTCGCCTCAGACCGTTTTGCGGCTTAATTTGAATTGAAATTATATAAAACGAAAGGTTTTCTACATCCTAAAGGCATTATTCTCTTCCAAAGATGACAGTTAAAACCCAATATTGCCAGTACAAAAAAATAAGTGTCAGATATTTATTATGAATTAAAAATAAATTAATAATTTAGATTATATTTGTAAAATATTAAATTTAGTAATTTAAGAATTGACCGGCGGGCATGGCTTAGTGGTAAAGCATTTACGTACCAAACCGAAGGACGTGGGTACGATCCCCAACGCATATTTAAATAATTAATATTTTTAATCGATTTCTAATCTCATGGTAGACGAATATCTTCCCGTAAATACCACCCTCCACTCATTCACAGTGAATTCTTGTTTAAAAATTAGTCTTTGACGTTGGCGGATCAACATGCCACATGCAGTGTTTAGCCGTATGCAAAATGCATCATATAATCCACAAATAAAAGTTCTTCACCACCGTTTGTCTGTACATATTCTCCTTTATGTGTTTACGTAAAAAAATACCTTTACTAAATGGCAACTTTTCAAATTCAAATAATGTTCCAATATTTAAATGTCGTTCGAAGTCATACATTCAATGGAACATTTTTTTTTTTGATGTCCGCTCGTTTGAAGGATTATTAAAACCGCCACAGCTTCCGGAATTCCCAGATAAACAAACTTTTGTTTACAGAAACACATTAATGCGGAACGTGGCTTCATTTTTCATTTAATCCCTTTTCCATAAATATATTATTCGCGTCTGTTTGCTCTCTCCGCCATGTTTGTTTCGAAATTCAAATTTGTTCGAATATTTGTATATTTTTTATTTTTACGTACGAGTATCTATGGTCTCGATTTATTACTTTGAATAATTAATGTACAGATTATATTTCACGACAAAAAATTTAAAAGTTACAACGACTTTTTGGAACATCATTAATTGAGAATTTAAAAATATTCAAATAATAGAATATTGTCATTTATATTTTTCAGATCCATTTCAAATATTAATTAGATAATGACTTCCTATTTCTTATACGTGGATTCTATGACGCTTACATGCTGCATAATGGCTAAGCGCTGCATGTGGGGTGCTAATTCGCCAACGTCGTCGACGGTGTCACGACCTATCGTTCACAGACAATTCGTTCAATTACTCATCGGTAACGACGTAGGGCGCACTAGACGTCTGGTGCACGGGGAATTTGATGCACCGGACAACTGGTGCACTGGCTATCTCGGTAATCTAACTTAACCTAAGGATTTTTCCAGTGATCGTAGAGTCTAGAGATCCATAAGTCTCGTTAACGAAATAACTAAAGGTTAGGTTAGGTTAGCGAGAAAACCAGTGCAAATGTCCTGTGCACCAAACGTCCAGTGCGCCCCACATTGTTACCGATAAGTCGTTGAACGAATTGTCTGGGAAAGAAATGCAGCGGAACCGTTCTCAGGTGAACTTTTAGATGCCTTAGGACATGACATGCACAGTGGCAACTGACACAACTGAGTGGCGGCAATTTGTAGTGAATATATTAATATATTGTATGACAATAAATGACATGGGGGTCCGAACCACGGACCTTGCACACCCATGTTCAGTTTTTTTGGCCCAACGCGCTATCCACTTAGGCTAGGTAACTTTAGGTTTGCGAGACAGCCAGTGCACCAGTTATCCAGTGCGCCAAATTTTCTGTGCATCAGACGTCCAGTGCACCTCACATTGTTACCTATAAGCCGTTAAACGAATTGTCTGGGGACGATAGATCGTGACAATATAGCATAAAGTGTTTTAAATGTCAAAGTTGGAAAACAAACAGTTTTTGATGGCCCTTATGCCCTCGATTAATGTCCGCATATATTTTTTGTTTGATCCATCACTGCAGTATCCATGGCAATATTTGTGTGTGTGGGTATTCGCAAGTCTAGAAATGTATAAATTACGTGATCGAGTGACGTAATCAATGCTAACGACAATAGCACAGTTTAAGCGCGAATCTCGCACGATCACGAAAGTTAAGCAACATTGAAAGCGGAGTGATTGAATGCGTTTCCTATTCTCATGGATGAAGCATTCCATGCGAGTGTCTCACTGTCTGTTGTATGCCTGGATCACATGGACATGCGTCGCAAGAGATCACATCGACAAGAGAGGCCAAATCTTTTAAGGAATTCTCTGAAAATTCCGTGTCCGATAAATGCTTGCGTGAGATGAAAGTCTACGGAGTTTGTCTTCTTCCACGTCAGTGTTCGATGGATGGAAAGAAAGACTCGGTTATTCCTCCGGAAGTTGATTCTTGATATGTGGTGTTCCAAGCAGTTAGCGAATCATGTTCAAGGCGTAGCAAAGAGGAAAACAGTCGTAATGGGGGTTGGATAGGTTAAAATTGGATAGGTGCGTGATGTTGCTTGGGTTAACCCCCATTTAAGATCAAAAGGTCAAAGAGATGCTAGACCAAACATTTGATGCGCTTAATAATCTGATTAACAAATCAATTTAAAAAATGCTACGGATACTACATTATTTTTATTTTTATGTAAATACATACAGGAGAATACCGAAAGATGGTGATAGTGATTCTGCAGTTTCATCTGTGGATTCTATGACGATTACCATTCTAAATATGTCTAACCGCTGCATGTAGAGTGTTGATCCGCCAACGTCATACGCTAAAGCCTGACGCATCATACTTATTATTACAGGAATTCACTATGAATAGGTGGTCTTCTCCAATTTTGATTAATATGCTATGACTGGCATTTTGCGGGTTAGGGATCAAATTCACACCAACCGGGGTATATCTATATAGCTTAGAAATCGATTAAAATATATATTTTTTAATCTCCGTTGGGGATAGAAAATGATAGAAACTGTAGAGGGCGCCCTAGACGGGAGTATTTGCAGCAAGTATTAGAGTACATGAATTGTAGCGCTTATGCTGAGCTGAAAAGGGTTGCGGAGGACCGAGAGGAATGGAGATCGAGATGCAAGATTCTGTTGCTGCAAACCAATCCACCGGATTGATACTACGGAGAAGAAGAATCTCCGTCGGGGATGGAACCCACGACTTTTGGTTTGGCAAGCAAACGCTTTAACCACTAAGATATGCCCACCGGCTGCCTGCCGTCTAATCAAACCTTCAGGACCTTCATGTGCAGAGATGTCTTGGAACAAGGCATGTACAGTGACAAACTGACAGAATTGAGTGGCGGCAATTTGTGGTGATCCAGATATGGAACGCTGTAGTTCGTGGCTTATTTACAGCAGCCACCTTTGATACAGATACATATATAAATATACGAGTATATACTTTAGATTATATGGCTCTTCCTTGCTCTTAGGTAGACATGGTCAAACGGTGGGTTCATATTTAAATAATGAATAATATTTTAAAGATGTTATTTATACAATAAAATCCCCTTTACTTTAGGAAGAATGACTTCATTTCGACGGATCGTGTGGAGATGGACTGAGGAGCAGATGATAAACACAAAGACTTTTTCTTTTGGAAGCACATATATTCCAGATAAACTTGACAAAAATTTCCGGCCCGGACCGAATCACATGCTTTCAAGGCACCGGGCCGGCCACAACCCGACACTCTCCGCGGTCGACACACAATTAATGGCCACTAAGCACTCGTAGTGGACGAGAGCCCAGCGCCGCAAGTGGCGATCTACAGAAACTAATCGCACACCAGTGAAAGACAGACACGTACAATACTAATGACACACCCGTGACCGGACTTGTCAAAAAACCAATATGGCGACACATGCATGTCGACGACGAGCGAAAAAAAAGAGAGACGAATCATTGTATGTCGAGGCTTTCGGCACTAGACTGCAAGGGCTATATTGAGCCGATATAAACAAATACTAGATAATTGGCGTCACGCATGCAGGAGAGCACATCATCATTGCATATCGCTTCTTTAACGTTTATCGCGAAATGCCGCCATTAGGATCTGTCAGCCATCAAACCATGACCGCTCTGTTTTCCGGAGCTCGATCAAGTTGTTCTTACAATATCTGCTCCGCATCTGGTGCATATGGTCACTGAAAATTGCCGTCACTCAATTCTATCATTTGCCATTGTCCATGGCTCATTCCAAGACATCTATGCACCCAAAAGTCCACCTTAGAACATAAATGGCTCCCAATGAATTCCAGATCTTGAAGAGAGGGCAGCTCTGGTGTTCGAGGCATATATTTAGTAAATGTTTTGTAAGGATCGGCTCAACACGACTAGCGAAACTCAGCTAGTAACGGTGACCCGTTCAAGTTATAGTACACAACTTTTGTTGCTTAACTTTAGTGATTTAACGAGAACCACGCTAACAATGTGCTATTACCGCTGGGCATTATATATAAGTTACAGACGGTCTTCCAGAACAACAAAAGCCCAGGGCCTTTAATATAATGCAGACGTGTATTATGCTCTACTGTGGCGTCCGAAATAGTCTCAGCTAGGTCCACCTTGGGTGTTCAATGATCAGGGTTTTTAAGGAGATCGGATGGTCAGCCCGACGCTACCGATGCCTGGAAATTTTTATTTCGTGTTAGCTTATATTTAATTAAATAGATTTAAGAAAATCAAGCTTGGTCGGGATGCGAACCGACAGAGTCTGAGTGAGAAGATATGGTCTTCGTTTAGAAGACTGCATTTTCGACTTACCCGTAGCCTACCTCAATCCATCACTTGTCAAGAGACAACTGACTCATATCTTACGTGATCCATGTAAAAACAAGGTAAATAATTAAATATTTATTATATATAATCGCGTCGGAAACAACAACAGGGCGACGTCGATGGCGTTACTTCTGGCCACCATCTTTTTAATGGATGCTGTGAATGCTGAAAATATTGTAACAAATAAACCCCTTGTGCTTCTTTTTCTTATTGATAATTTGAGAAGCGCTGCTTTAACCCCTTCTTAGCCACCTTCTCAACCTTGTCGCTCCTTGCTATCGGTGCATACAACACCTATGCACACGTTTGTTGATGGAAAACTGGGTAGGTTATAGCCTAAAGCACCGCACGTCATAATTGTGGTAGTGGGTAATTAGTTTGGAAAGTACACGTAATACCCATTTTTGTCATTAAATAAATAATACAATGAGGCGCAAAATTCATAACCTTATCGGAAAATTATTATATTTTTTTCATATGGCGTCATATGAAAATCATATTGGACATTTTTGAACTAGACAGCTGCTGTTTATAAACGTTTTTTTATATGTAAACACATCCAGGAGAATACCGATAGATGATGATAGTGATTCTGAAGTCTCACTTGTAGAATTCTACGACGCTTACCATGCTGCATGTGGAGTGTTGATCCGCCAACGCCACAGACTACAGCTCAACATTCATGCATCATCTTTGTTATTACAAGAATTTACTACAAATGGGTGGTCTTCAAGAGACGAATCACGTCTACCACCAATTGTAATTAATAGGCTATCACTGGCATTTTACAGGGATCAAATTCACACCTACCGGGGGTATTTTAGAGCTCACAAATCGATTATTATTTTTTTTAACCTCCGTCGAGGATCGAACCCACGACTTTCAGCTTGCCAAACAAACGCTGTCACCACTGAGCTATACTTATCGGCTAGGTTATACTCTGCAAGAGCGTGGAATAATTGTGTTTTTCAACCAATAATCGGTCGTCGTAGAAAATACTAAGTAAACCAATCTTACTCCTGTGTTCCATTGAATGCAGGTTAGACGTAAGAGTGTCATTGTTTATCAAACGAATTGCTCTTCTTTGAACTGAGTCAATCAAGTTTAGAAGGTATTTTGGGGCTCCACTCCAAATCTGACTGCAGTATACAAGAATAGGGCGGATTTGTCCCTTATATAGAAGAAGAAGTTGTCTATGGTTAAGATGATGTATATTACGTACTGATCAAGTAATTACTTTATATAGTCAGTAATAAAACCGCTTTCTCTTTGTTAGCTAATCTTACATACTTCATACGTACGAATATTTGAACAGCAAATACGATTTCATGTAACTTTATAGTAAAGCAAAACGTGAACAAAGATTCATTCATCTCGTGTACGGGTACGTTAAGGTTACTTTTAAAAACAATATTTGCTAACCCTTATAAAGACACTTTTTTTTAAACGTTTACTCTCCGCATTAAGACATTATAATAATTACGAATTAACTCCTCTCTAGCTCGAGCATATGATCGTCATAAGCTCAAACGAAAATGTTCTGAAAGCAAACATGAAAAAAAATCTCAGATATTCGTCTTACGGACACCTATTTAGAGAGTTATTCAAAGCATTTGGTCTCTCGTTTTATTACGCTTGTTCGTGTGATATATTTTTTTACGTAAGCACATACACGAGAATACCGACAGACGGCGATAGTAATTCTGAATTCTCATCTGTGAAATTCTATGACGCTTACCATGGGTGCATATGGCAAAGCGCTGCATGTGGAATTTTGATTCGCCAACGTCATGGACCACAGCCCGAGATTAAAGCATCAGCCTTATTATTACACGAATTTACTACGAATGAGAACCCTATAGTTAGGGGAGTAGATATAGAAATCATGAAATTACTATAAAGTTTTTTTTTTTGTAAGCACCTACAGGAGAATACCGACAGATGGTGATGCTGAAGTCTCATCTGTGGAATTCTATGGCGCTTACCACGGTGCACGTGGCTAAGCGCTGCACATGAAGAATTGATCCGCCAATGTCATAGACTACAGGCCGAGATTCACGCATCATCCTTGTTATTACAGGAATTTACTATGAATGGGTGGTCTTCACGGTACGACTTTCGTCAACCACCAATTTCGATTAATAGGCTATGACTGTCATTTTACGGGCGAGGGATCAAATTCACACCAACCGGGGTATTTTTGAGCTCAAAAATCGTTTGATTTTTTTTTTTAATCTCCGTCGGGGAACGAACCCATGACCTTTGGCTTGCCAATGCTACTATGAAGCGGCTCAACCTAATCAAAGTCACGCGTTTTATTTTAAGCATGTCAATAAAAAACTCCTACTTTAAATATATGCATCAATGTCTGCGAGAGGGTTAAAATCTGCCATTTTCTTTTGTTAACTCTTCATTATGAATGCCGCCACATGTGGCGAATGTGTTTGCAGAGAAAACAATGTAAAATTTTACAGCAACGTCGAGCATAGAGGGTTAAAGTAACGATGTTTTCTAACGACCCCAACCGCCGATAAAGTGTTAATATTTTTTTAGTACCTTCTAACTGTACTGGTTTATATGTACATGAATATTAGAAGTAGCGGGAGTGACCTGGATGCGGAAGGCGGAGGATCGAAGAGGATGGAGACTCATGCGGGAGGCCTACGTTCAACAGTGGACGGACACAGGCAGATGACGAACTGTACTGGAATACTCTACAAATATTATTTTATTATTATTTTTATTATAAGCGCCCATCTCTTTACTATATGCCTTGCCAATTTGAAGCAAATGGACAACATCAGTTCGCTCCGTTGATTTGAAAAATGTTTTCGCGTGAATATCACATAATCACACATGTATCCTCAAAAACGTACGCGAATGTAAGTGTTGACATCGGCATGATATAGCTTATGCTGGCTGGTACCGAAAATCTTGACATACACATATACCGTTTTTTGGGCGATAGATGCGTTCCGTGGTAAATCGCACAAAAAAAACTTTAATTTACATAGAAAAAGGAAAGATGCATTCCATGGATTTTAAAAACCGCATAACTTTGAAACTGCTACATAAAATATACCCAAAAACGCACAAAAAAAAATATTTCTCCCGGAACATGAATCAGTAGATGGCTCCAATTTTTCAATTTCTTCTTAAGATCGACTTGCTTTTTCTCGAAGTAAATAACTACTCATCGGGATTCTTTTTTTGGTTAAATCTTCAATAAAGGTTCTGAGCGCTTGTTCAGTTTTTTTTAATAACGTATATGTTGTGCATGATGATAATTTGGAAATTATGTTGGTCCCATCAATAATAGATTTTCTTATTGGGATTCATATTCATACAGGACGGTCGACGTAGCGCCAATCAAAGACAATGCGGCCGAGCAAGGTACGACTCCCCACGTAGCACGCAGTCTGAGGCCTACCGCGCTTGTGAGCGGGTCAAGGTTGAGTCGATCCTGATTTTGGATCGCTTTCCTGGCTGTTTTTCAGTCTCCCAGCATCTGCATTAACGCATGCCATTGTTTTAAATGTAATCTTGTATTTATTGTTTTAATTTTAATTTTAAATAAATGAGAATAATCTCAAAGTCGTGGATGTAGTCGACTTACCCCTTGGTATCAGTGTTTACACAAGAGATCCGTCCGATTTTCATATTATATTAATATTCAGGCGTAAAAAGGATAATTCCATTGTTCGCAATTCCAGCTCCGCATCCCTATAATAATACGCCTACATGCGTGAATTGCCCACCTTCACGAAATCTCCTTGGGTTATTTCAGCAGAATTATTACAGTACATGGATGCCTAATTCAAGGCATGCGTTCCACATCTTGCCAAAAAATATGATCAAATTATTAATATAAAAATAATGTAGCATCCTGTAAATTACACACAATGTTAGACCGCAGGAAAAGAATATTTAAAAATAAGATTATTCCATGTTGGCCTCGTTAACTTCGCGTGGTATTCTGACGAGCTCTTCGATGTAGTTTAACAGCAAGGGACCGTCAAAACTAAGCAACAATTCAAAAAGGCAATTTATAATTTTGTCAGTATTTAATTCAACTAATGGCAAGTAATAAATACATAAAAATGTTACTATAATAACAAATTTGGAGTAGAAAAATATAAATCGGCAAAGTAAATATAGTAAATTAGTAGTAAATAATTATTAAATGGAAATTATATGGTTAAGGTTAGGTTACGTTAGGTTTCTATTTGATGTGCTAATTATACATTCATTTTACATTAATTACTAGCAGTATTAAGTATATTACTGTTATATTTTGTGTTGTATAGATGTAGTATTTTGTGTCATATTTTGGAGAGATCCATGAGAAGAGTGTCGCTAAAATATAGAATCCGAAACGAGGAAATTCGCAGAAGAACTCAAGTAGTGGATGCTACCCAACGAATAGGCACACTCAAGTGGCAATGGGCAGGACATATCTGTCGAAGAGACGACGGTCGATGGGGAAGAAAAGTACTGGAATGGCGTCCTAAAACTGGCAAACGAAGCATTGGCCGATCCCCTGCAAGATGAACTGACGATATAAGAAAAATAGCGGGAGTGACCTGGATGCGGAAGGCCGAGGATCGAAGAGGATGGAGACTCATGAGGGAGGCCTACGTTCAACAGTGGACGGACACAAGCTGATGATGATGATTATATCAGGATCGAATTGTTTTTTTTTTGATGTTTCTGAAAGAATAAATAAATTAATTGAAATAAATTGAAATTCAAACATGTAATTAAATTACAGAAGGAAAGCAACTTTGTTTTATTAAATATAATTTTATTTATTAAAAAGTAATCGGAAAGTTGAATAACATTTGGAATGCTTGCCAGGCATACCTGATAAGGTTTATCGTCCCTGACGGTCCATTTTTTTGTTGACCCTCTCGTGGAAATGTCATTGTGATTTTTTTTACGTGGGTCTCATAAACTTACTACCGCTTCCAGTCCCACTGAAGGTTGATGGCTTTAATCCTGAAGGTTTCAGGAAAACAGTTTTCTTATTAGCCTTCAGAATCCGCTGTTTCTTTTGCACGTATTAAAATCTGTTTTTTTTTAGAATTTTCTTTATTCATCAAATAAACAGTAGTCTCGTATCTCGTTTATAAAGCTTAAAAAAACGCAAGGTTTGTAATAATCAAAAGGCAGTGTACCTTTCAAACTTACAATGACTTACAATATCGGCAGAAGCGGGATGCGAATCGCGAGCCTTGGAACCACCTTTGCTAAGGTCTTTATGTACCACCAAGCCCTCTCGACTATTTCTCTGCCTGAGCTGACAAGTGTTGGAAGTTGTATTTATACCATTGCTATCATCGTATAACGATAGATGTTTCTATAGCATATATTCAGATTTATATATATCATACATATTTTTATTAAATGTATTTTTATATACATATTTTTCTGAATGAATTGATGCGTATAAAGAATTTGATGTATAGTATGTGCATATTTAATTACTAATAATATTGTAATATAGCCAATCTATAAAAGAAGATTAGAGTATTGAAAAAATTAAATAATATTCTTATAAATATTTAAATATGTACATGTTATAATGACTTGATTAGGAACTAAAATACACAGTTATTCCATTAAAACAAAGTTTTACAAACTTATTCTTTATGGAGGAGAACATCATGGTTTGTGAGCGGTTCGTGGAGGACATTAGGTCTCGAGGGTCCTTCGCTGCATTATGTTAGCACGCATGCTCAAGATTGGTGAGAATGGTGTTGCCACAGTCCAATATTAATACATTCATTAAAAGCATTTTTTAATTTTTACCAAATGAAAAAAAAAATACCTTTATTTCCCTTGACATTAAATGCAAACTCACTTCTAAATGCATAAGCCTTTAAATAAAAAAAAGATTTTACTTACTTTTATTCTCTACCTGCCCCTGTGGCACTGTGATTTCCAGTTCCTATTGTTAAATAGCGGGTTTTTTTTTTCGAAAATTTTGGTAAAATCGAGCCTCCTATATTACAAGTAAGAAAAAAATATATATCAAATTGAATTTTGTCGTCTCACACACTCATTACGTCGGAGGATAATGAAATCTCCTTGAAGATGCGCTCAATATATCATAATCAGTTAGCAACTGAGTGCAATACCCTCTGATCTATTATAGATACTTCACAATAGTGCTATATAAAAAGAAACAGTCAATGATATTAAGAAAGCCAATAAAAACGATGCTTCAAATATCTTGAAAAGTGTACTCGTACTTCAAAGCTATTTTTTTTCGAATTTTACTGTAAAAATACTTGTTAAATATAGTTCTAATTTATTTCAAAATTGATGTCTTTTTTCACATCACTAGGCAACTGTTCGCGGCGAATTTTTGGCTAAATTATGTCGATTGCTTTACAACCATTAATTTACTTTCTTCGTGTTCCTAACCTAGCACAACACACGATCGATAACCCAACATAGAAGGCCTATACTAGTAACTTACTACAAGGACTATTTGAAAAGTTTCCCGTCTTATATAACATATATAATTGTATAAAAACCTTAATTGTATAGAAAAATTATCCCGGAACTCGTCAGATAACAGAAGATAAGCAATATTGGGTGCGGACCATAACTTGCAAGGGTCACCGCCTGTGGATAACCGTGTGTCACTTTTTTTTTTATGTAAACACATACAGGAGAATACCGACAGATGGTGATAGTCATTTTCTTGAAGTACCATCTGTGGAATTCTATGACGCTTACCATGGTGTATATGGCTAAACGCTGCATGTGGAGTGTTGATCCGCCAACGTCGTAGACTACAGCTCGAGATTCACGCATCATCCTTTATTATTACAGGAATCTACTATGAATGGGTGGTCTTCACGGGACGACTTTCGTCTACCACCAATTTTAATTGATAGGCTATGACTGATATTTTACGGGTGATGGATCAAATTCACACCAACCGGGGTATTTTAGAGCTCAGAAATCGATTAAAAATCAGTTTTATTTTTAAATCTCCATCGGGGATCGAGCCAACGACCTTTGGCTTGCAAAGCAAACGTCACTGGTCGATTTAGAGCTAATCCTTAAAAAATCCGACTTACAAATCACCCAAAAATATGCCTCGGATACTACAGTCGTAGTCTCGGGCTTCTGCCCTAGAGATCTTCGGGAACCATTTTTTCCAAAGTAGACATTAAGAACAGAGATGTTTTAAAACGAGTCCTGGAAGAGGGGCAATAATTTGCAAGTGACCATATGCCAGACACCACAGTCCAGTGGTAAGAGCGTTTGCTTGCCATTCAGGCGCTGTCTGTTCAAAACCGTACCGAGATAGATTTTTTTTAAATTATTTAACTAAATCAAAGCTCTATACATATCCCCGGTAGAGTTGAGCCACTAATCAAGAATATTTAAAGAAATGTCCAGGCTGATCGAAATGAAAGCTTCATAGATTAAAACAAGATGTGAAATGCTTGTCTCTCCAAAGTACATTACTGCTTTTCGTACAACCTTATAGAATCGATTGTGTAGGTTCTCTGGTTCCACCCTAGCCCTAGTGGATGTGGAACTGTGTATTTGCGATGAATTATGATCAAGTTGACCCCAATCACTGAAACTTGAGCCAAATGTCCGAAAAATGGATCAAAACAATAATTTCAATGGTATGAATTATGACCAAGTTGACCCCAATCACTGAAACTTGAGCCAAATGTCCGAAACATGGATCAAAACAATAATATTAGTACCGAGTCGTTCATTATAAAACACACTACCACTGTAACTACCTGAAGAGACATTTGAATCACAGAGTCTTTTATTATTGTTTTTAATACATTTGAAATAAATGTTTTAATAATTTGATACAAAAGTACAATTCTTCATCAAATTTCTCGCATTATTTTTTGGGAGAAAAAGAAACGGCAGACCCTGGGATTCGAACCACGAACTATGCGCCACAGTTCTATTTTAAGCACAGCGCGGTCCGCGGGACCAATTCTTCCACCGGTGCAATTCACAGATGTCGCTTTGTTGTAAATTGGAAGTATGCATTGTTATATTATTAAGATTCAATAATTTTTCATTTATTCACAAATTTTTATTTATCAAAGTAATTCCGTGGAGTCTTCTGTTTAACGAGATTTGGGACTTTTTAATAAGTTTCGTTGATAATCATAAATACTTATTTATTTATTTATTTATTACACAGAACCGAAGTTCCAAGGTACAAAATTATAAGAAACAGAGCATACATAAATATACAATACATACAAAAGATAATAAAGATAAAAATAACATAAAAGAAGAAGAAGATGACACGTGTCAAAGATCGCAGAGATCTAGGAGAACAACACCATCGACAAAAGAGGAAATGGATGTAAGAAAAGGATCGAGGTGTGCTGGTAGGTCATTTAGGAGCGCCAATGCCGTTGTACCAAATTGAGTGCTTGAAGCTCCACAAGCATCAACTAGGATCAAAATCAATGCATGGCTATGAGCACGGGTGTACTTATCTAAGTTAAAACATTCAAGAATCCCAGGGTTGTGAATTTTACCGCGAAGAAGAAGGAATGAATGTTTGAGAGCAGCAATTTTCCTCCGGGACTCTTAACGAATGGAAAGAAAGCATCTCAAGAAGAAAAATAGTTGGGATTACCTATATTATAAGTTGTTTCTCTTTTATTTTATTTTTTCAGGATCGTATTAAATATAATTTGTAATTAGTAATCAAATATACACATCAAACTCTTTATACGCATCAATTCATTCAGAAAAAATATCGGCAGAAGTGGGATGCGAACCTGCGAGCCTTGGAACCAACCGTTGCTCTTGTTCATTACCCTAATCCACTCGACTATCTCCTGCCCGAGCTGATGCGCGGAATAAGTTGTATTTACCTGTATACCATTGTTACCATCATATGTTTCTGAAAGAAAGAAATAAATAAAATTATTTAATATTTTTTTCGTATTTCATTTTATACGATTTACAATTCAAAGTACAGCAGTTTTACGTACTCTACGCAAGAATGAAATAATTCTCGGAATTACAAGAGCACCATTAGAGCTTTCAAATGACAATGGTGACATCACATTTTGCGAACACGCAATGTGGATATTAGAATAATAATATTGTGATATTAACAAATGGCGTTACTGCCAGAACTTTGCGACGTTTTCCCTTCTGCGTAATAGTTATCGCAAACGTGCCGAATCCTCGGCGAACTTTGTACAATGGCGACATGTCGGCATTGTCGGCTTTAATTTGACATATTATCTTCATTCTTGAAACAAAACAAAACTTGTTATGTCTTGAATACGTTTGGATAAGTGAAGTATATTATTCAAAATGTAGTGTTAAATAATGTGTATGTTAAAGATATCCTGAAAGTCCGAAATCTCTGGTCTCGTAAACGAAATAACTTAGGTTTATTTTTAGTTTTATGTAAACACATACAGGAGAACACCGACAGATGGTGATAGTAATTCTGAAGTCTCATCTGTAGAATTCTATGACGATAACCATGGTGCATATGGCTAAGCGCTGCATGTGGAGTGTTGATCCGCCAACGTCATAGACTACAGCCCGAGAATTACTCATCATCCTTATTATCACAGGAATTTATTATGAATGGGTGGTTGTCTTCACGGGACGACTTTCGTCTAGCACCAATTTTAATTAATAAGCTTTCACTGGCATTTTACGGTTGAAGGATCAAATTCACACCAACCGGGGGGTGTATTTTAGAGCTCAGAAATCAATTAAAATCCTTTTTTTTAAATCTCCGTCGGGGATCGAACCCATGAGACTATTGGCTCGCAAAGCAAACGTTTTGACCATTGAGCTATACCCGCCGTTTAATTTGGTTATGTTAGGTTAGGTTAAGTTAGCGGGACAGCCAGTGCATTAGTTGTCCCGTGCGCCAAATGTCCAGTGCACCAGTGCGCCCAACGTCGTTACCGTAATTGAGTCTTTGAACGAATTGTCTGGGAACGAAATGCGGCGGAATCATATGGAAGCAAGTAATATTTTTTGTAGTAATCGATTTTTAAGGGACCTTGTTGACGTTTTATTTTTGATGCTTAAAAAATTCAAATCGATTTTATTTTTCTGTTTTTTGTTTTTCTGTCTTTTCACCAAAGTGATACAAATTCTTATGTCGGTCGTTGAATAAATAAGCAATATTATTTGGAAGCTCTCGCAGACGTGCGTCACAGAGTACTTGACTGATCTGCATAACGACCGACACGTCAACACCACTCGGGCTGGCAGCTGTAGGGAATTCAAAACAGGTGGTGTTGACACCGTATCACACTGTGCTCGAACGAAATTGTAACAGACGCTAAGGCCTCGCATCTAGCCACTACACGGCCAATTATATTCAAACTATTTCCAATTCCATAGTAGATTTGTATGTGTGTATCAATTTATTTGAAATACTCTTTATTCTATTTATCTATAGTATTCTGGTCTTAAATATTTTCTATTTTCCAATATTTTTCACGGGTTCTTTTTTAAAGAACTGTGCAGTGCCCACAATTGTTCAGAGGGGACTCCCACTGGATTTATCAGTTGCTAACTGATCATAATCTGAATGAGCGCGTCATCAAGGAGACTTAACTGTCCTGCGGTGTGATGCAGGTGTGAGGCGGGTATAGTCTAGTATTCTGGTCTTAGTGTAGCGTTCATTAGCATACAAGGAAATAAATGGTTGTAATATCAGCGTAAAACTAACAGTTTATATTTTATATAATACATAGTTATGTACTGCGGAAGGCAGAGCTGGCATAGGATGAGGCGAGGATCATGGCGACTGACAAATTTGCGGCGGCATTTTGTGACGACCAGTTCCTGCGTTATCGAATTAGGGAAGTGAATACGATGATACTTCTTCTTCGTGTCAGCGACGTCAAATTATTTCTGCCCAGTATCTGGCAACATTGATAGCCCGTGTGTTACCTAGAAGGTCTTGAGGTGTGCAGCTTGTTGGGCACATGGAGCAGGGTCTCAGGTGTGAGGCGGTCTGCGGGTCTCCGCAGTCGAACAATAGTAGCTCTCCCCGTCGAAGAATTCCCCACCGCTCGAGGTTTGTCCTTTGTTCTACCAACTCCGGTTCCCTAACACGATGATAATGATGATTGTTGTTTAGTCGAGACCCAAAAATACAATCTACATTTTAAAACTCGCGCCAAATGTGTATTTTTCAAATATGTGTCTAGTAAAGCGCGCGTCTTTCAAACACTTCCGGTCGCACAAAAGATTCCATTCACGAACAGACTCGAATGGTTTCTTTATACATTTACTCAACTGACTAAGAATACAGTGAACCTTCAGGCGGATATATTATTTGTATGTAAACTCATGCAGGAGAATACCGGCAGAGGCTAACGAAGCCTTCTTATACGTGGATTTAAAAACTTTATTTTATTTTACTCGTTAGATTCAGAGCAAAGTCACGTCCGTCGACTGTCTGCAGTCAGATCAACGAAACATTATTTCTCTACTATCGACTATATTTACACATTCTTATATGTAAACAAATACAAGAGAATGCCCACAGATGGTGATGGATAAATTTCATCCGTGGAATCTATTATACTTTTGATCGCAGCTACGCGTTACGTGTAGATTGTTAAACAATCAACGTCATTCAAGCAATTCATAAATTTGTATGAAGACTCACTGTTAATGGGTGGTGTGCATGGGACGGCTTCTAATACTACAGAAGCCATATTTTAAGGTCTCCAGGCTTATGTCCTGAAAGTCGTCCCAGATGAATTTACCAGTGCAGTGGTGTTTTGTTCAGGCCTCGGAAGCGTCGAACTAATCATTCAAAATTCTTAAAAATCCGATTGACAAATCAGCCAAAAAAATGCCTGACATAGAACAAAGGCTGCCTTTGAAAGACTTTGCGGAGTACAAAGATGTCTTGATACATGGGATCTTTTTTTTCCGTATCCGCTCCACAAATTGCCGCTATTTATTTCAGTCTGCTGCTACTATCCATTCTTCGTACTAGGTAATATCTGTACATGATGGTCCACTTGAGAACATATATAGTTCTCGACAACCCCCAGAGCAGAAGTCTGAGTGCTTGAAGAGGGCGTAGCTGTAGTATCCGAGGAATATTTTAGGGTGATTTGTTAAGCGGTTTTTTTAAAGGTAATCAGATGATTAACTCGACTATACGGAGCCTTGGATCATTTTGTACTAAGAGGCAGCTCAATTTGAGGGACAAGGCATGGATAATGGCAACTTACAGATCTGAGTGGCAGAAAATTGTGGTGTGGAAATAGAATATCGAACGAATGCTGAATGAAAAAATGTGTTTTATACTAAAGGGTCCGCCAAATAACTTTTTTTTTTTAAACAGGGCGCAAAACATCGAGTGTAGCTTCGGCTGTGTGGCACGTAGCGCCGTCCTGTTGAAACCAAACGTTGCCAATATCCTTTTCTTCAAGTTTTGTGAACAAAAGTTCGTTCAACATGGCCACGCCGCATGGAAGCGCCATTGATGGCGCTTCACGCACACTTTCTGCCACAGCAGCAATATTCTCGGGTGTACGCACTGTTTTTGGCTTTTCACGCTTTGGTTTATCGATGAGGATGCCAGTTTCTTTTACTTTTTTCACAAGATAACGAACATACGGAGCTGACGGTGATTCTCTTCTTCCAAAATCCATGCTCAATTTTCGCACACATTCTGCAACATTACCATGATTTTCAAAGTAATGTCGCAATATTTCCCAGCATTGTTCAAGCGTATGCACAACCATATTTAGCTCATGTCAAATCAGACATGAGCTAAGTATTACCATTCACGAAATAAGTACTAGTTGACAAAAAACGTTAGATGGCGCACCCTATAGTTAGGGGAGTAGATATAGAAATTATGAAATTACTATAAAGTTTTTTTTTTGTAAGCACCTAAAGGAGAATACCGACAGATGGTGATAGTGATGCTGAAGTCTCATCTGTGGAATTCTATGGCGCTTACCACGGTGCACATGGCTAAGCGCTGCACATGAAGAATTGATCCGCCAATGTCATAGACTACAGGCCGAGATTCACGCATCATCCTTGTTATTACAGGAATTTACTATGAATGGGTGGTATTCACGGCACGACTTTCGTCAACCACCAATTTTGATTAATAGGCTATGACTGGCATTTTACGGGTGAGAGATCAAATTCACACCAACCGAGGTATTCTAGAGCTCAGAAATCGATTTAAAATGCTTTTTTTTTTAATCTCCGTCGGGGATCGAATACACGACCTTTGGCTTGCAAATCAAACGCACTTTGACCATTAAACTATACTCGCCGGCAAATATATTTTATTAAATTTGACATCGAAACCAAGATATTTTACATGGCAGACTAGCGCTTTAACGCGCAGTTTTTACCCATTGGTAAATATGTAGGTATGACTTTCGTTTTTGCGAGTAAGGGGTCGCTTTTGACATCATGTCGCTTTTGTTGACAGTTGGGGAGTTGGTTTCCAAATCAAATGCCTCATCCGGCAGCCACCTTTTTGCGTTATTGTACTTGTGACACCGTCGAGTATTTCGCAGCTATTTTTAGCGTCAAAAAATCGAATATCTCGATGTATGATAGCTAGGACGTGTCACCAACGATCATATCATTTTGAAACAAAAATTCCCGTTCGATCAATGCATTAAGCAGCATTTGACGTGAATTTCATTTGGATAGGTAACCGTTTAATAAAAAAATGATATCAGCTTGATATAACTCCTTTAGGCTGATGCCGTAAAGCCTCGAAAAACGTCTGACATGCACATCTAATGTTAGTTTTAATTGTATAATGTTACACGGTGTTTGCATACGACAATTTATTTGTTATAAAAGTGGGCCCATTTCCTGTTGGTACCACTGCCGTCTTGAATTCGCTTTTTTCGGCAGCGACAGTTCGCCGAGATGTCAGAACGCGCCGTGAGCTGGCAGTTGGAAAATGCTCGCGACCGTTATGGGCACGCCTATATGGCGTGTGCCGAATGCGAAGTGTTTGATAAATAAACGTGTATAGTGAAACAAAAACAAGTTATTTATATTGTGAACCTGATCCTGCATCCTTCATCAAGTAAATCGATGTCGTAAATATGAGAGAAGGATGTCAGAATCTATCAATATTAATTTAAAAATATGTTTTGGTAATCCTCATCAGCATGTATCCGTCCACTGTTTAACGTAGACATGCCGCATGAGTATCCATCCTTCTCGATCATCCGCTTTCAGCATCCAGGCCACTCCCGCTATTCTTCTGACGTCGTCTATGTTACAAGATGTAAGCCAACGCTCCGTTTTCCAGTTCTTGGACGCCACTCCAACACCTGTCTTCTCCATTGACCGTCGTCTCTTCTATAAATATGTTACATTGCCACCTGAGTGTGCCTATTCTTGACGTAGCCTCCACTACTTGCATTATTGTTAAGATATCCTCGTTTCAAATTAACTTTTTAAAGACACTCTAAGCTTGGATCTCTGCATGGCGTTGGGTGACCTTCATTTATGGCTAATATGGAATTATATGAATTGGACATATCTGCACGCGTAGGTTCACTTGGTAATATATTTGGTCACTAAAGATCTATAGTGATGAAGCCTGGGAACTACCGTATGGGTGCCATGAGCCCAAATATCTATCGTCTGCCCAAGAAAAAAAAAGTTCAAATAGGACACTATTTAGGGGTTCAAATACATATTCGATAATCTACGAGGCGTTGCATATTCAGGGTCATGGCATCTAAAATGTTAATAGACTACATATTTTAGGGTGAAATGTAATTTGGAAATTTTAATGGGATCTGATAATTAGCCCGACTTTCACAATATTTCGGCTGTTTTCTCTTAAGGGATGTTCATACCATGCAAAAACACGCAGTAAGAAACAGGCGGTACCCGTCCAAGTTTTGGTCAGCGTCCTATGTTGCTTAACTTCGGTGTTCAAACGAAATCTGCGCTTACAGTGTCGTGCTTATCATTTCATTTTCTCGAAATTTCCAATTAATAAATAAACTAAAAATATGCCTCAGATACCACAGCTGCCATCTCGTAAACCTATAGATATCTTGGGATAAGCTTAGGACAATGGTAAATGAAAAAAATACGTAACTAAATTCTTATGTTTTCACTGCCAGATTTGATATTGTGGCATACGGAACGGATATTTAAATAAAAAATATTGAAAATTGGCTCTCATTTTGCTGTCTATTAAATTGAAAATTGATATGTCATAAATGTGTGCTTATAAAACATAGGTAGGTATAAATCTAGTGGGTATTGCATTTTCACCGTCCGCGACTAACTTCACGCTGAATAATTGCAGCGCAAAATTCGATTTGAAATTTCGAATCAGCCAATAGCAGGCGGCCTGTCAATCGTTGGTCGGCAACCCAAATATATTGTATTTTTTTAAACCAATTTATACTGGTAGTATGAAGTTTTATTTTAAGCTTCCATTACGAGATTTAAATATTAAAAATAAAGTAGTGCAAGGGGTACGACTGTAGAGGGACATACGTTAATCAACGCAACGCTAATGTAGCGCGTCTTCTCACTCGTACGCTTTTCGTGAATGAGTGCGTGAAAATAAAGTCTTGTTGTGGTAAGGTAAGGTTGGAATAAAAAAGGTTTTTAAGTTACCCTGAGACAAGTCTGTTTGTAGGAATCTAATGTACAACGATTAATTTATCTGTTAAATTAATAAACGAAATGTCATATACTGTTTGTTTTACTTTATACGAGTGTGTATTAACATCCCTTTTACTTAAGAAAGAACGAATTCACGTCGGCAGGATTGTTATCGGATCGCGTGGTGGCAGAATGGGGACCAGATGAACAACACACAGACTTTTTAAGAAGCACATATATTTTTATGATAACCTTGACATACTTCGGCACGGCTCAGGATACGAACAATCAACGATCCACTTCCGTTCAGAGCCGAGCCAGGCTGCCGGCGCGCCTTCAAACACTGCAGCGCCCTTTTATCACCTGTCAACCCTTTGACGAATTATCTTCTGTCAAAACAACAAAAATTACGACAAAAAACATGTCAGATTGTATATCAAAGTTTTGGGCATCAGTCTGCAAGGGCTATATAATGCTGATGTCAGTATTAATTGATATTAAAGACGTATCATGTCATAAAAAAGGTAAAATTCTTAGAATCATTTTATTTTCTAGATTAATGTATTTTTAAGGTAAAATCCTAATTTAGTGTATGTCGTGACCGACTCCCATCCAATTGCTCTAACGAGTTAAGACAATACAAAAAACTTTGATGTTACCAAAAAGTTTATTTTTAACAGTCAAAGTGCCCACTATCTAGGAATTTGGGCCCTCGTTTATTATATCAACTGGTTATATAGAATTATAGACAGATACGAATCAGGTTAAATATTGACAACACCGTTTACCAATGGAGACTCCATGTCGCCGAGATCGTTATTAGGACGCGTGGTAGATGAATGAGAAGCAGCCTCCAAATCAATCAACTTGTCGAGAAGCACATATTATAAAAGATTGTCAAAATTTGATCATCTGCCTGGGATGAAACACAGAACTCACAGGTCCTGGGCAGACTCCGACTGCGTGACCGCAGTACTAACAGTTACTGCCTGAAACTCTTGGCGTGACAGGTAGCGCCTCCGTGATAGGTCTGCAATAACAAACAAATGGCAACACAAGCGCCACGTCTTATGTTAGTCACATTTATATATTGTATATTCGTGGCCGACGAGCAAACAAAAATAAGAGACGAAAAACCGTTTATCGAGGCTTTTCGGCACCAGCCTGCAAATGCTATATGGAGCTGATATCTTGTGTGAAAGTGACAACGAAATAACCATATATTCGTCAAAAATAAAATATTTTAAGGTGGGTTCACACTTGAACGTTCACGCGTTACATATTAAATTTTGTTTGGATAAACCATCGTTGCAACGATCTGTGTCAAATTATATACACAAGAATCAAACATTATAGATCAACTAAGATAGTACATAGTAAACGTGGTTCTAGTTAGATCACTTAAGTTAAGCAAAATTAGACTAAAACTTGGATGCGTTACCGTTTGTGCTTACAGTGGTTAAACCCTTTCGCTACGGCTCGGTGGAATACAAATTATACTGTCAATACGGCGTGAATTTTTCAAACCATTATTTTTGCTTAAAACTAATATTTGAATCATAAATGTACTTATCTGACCTATTTTCATATAACATATTGGTTCTTCTATCCTTTAGCTATCAGATGATGCATAAAAAACTATTATATTTAACAAACGTTCATTATGTAACGGCAGTCACCTTTGGATTGGAGCCCCAAAATACCTTCTAAACTTAATTGACTCAGTTCAAAGAAGAGCAATTCGATTGATAAACAATGATACTCTTACGTCTAACCTGAAATCAATGGAACACAGGCGTAAGATTGGTTCTCTTAGTCCTTTCTACCGTTATTACCCCGGTCGCTGAACATCAACAACATACACGGTTAATATATGTCGACCAAGAACTGGCAGAAGGTCCTTCCAATAATGCCACTGGTAAACTATGGAATGCTCTTCCAGCGTCAGTGTTTCCTCCTTCCTACAATCTGGATCTCTTCAAGAAATAGATAAATATACGCAATTAAATATACATATACTATACATAAAAATCCTTAAACGAGTCAAATCATTCAGAAAAAATATCGGCGGAAGCGGTATGCGAACCGCGGGTCTTTGGAACCAACATTTTGCCCAGGTAATTATACCGCTCGGCCACCGGCCAATTTCTTCCACCTAGATTTTTATGTATAGTATATGTATATTTAATTGCTTATAATATTGTAATATAGTCAATGATCTATAAAAGTAGATTAGAATATTGAAATAATAAAATAATATTCTAATAAATAGTTAAAAATATCCATAAGATAATAAAGAAATATACACTTGCGATCTCCCCAACCCACACACAAACACGAACACAACACACGTTTCGCGCATGCAGCGTCCAGCCTCCCTAGCTGAGCGTCATATAGTGTACTGGTCTTGAACGGGTGTGTTCTCCTGCATGCGTCTACATAAAAATTAATAAGAAAATCGAAGACGTTTGATTCGAAGTATTTAACTGTTTTATTTGAATATATTATAAATTATTTGATTAAAATATATAAAACGTCTTCCTTCGACTCTGCGTTTTAGGATAGGATTGCATGTCTTCTAAGAATTCCTCTCAATTGCTTTGAACCACGCAAACTACTAAATGAGAGATAGCGCTACTGGCTGATAACAGAACTGATAGAACCACTTTACGAATAATATATGAACTGTAGAGGGATGAAGAAAAGTTACCAAAAGTAGGGGCATAATTATGCAACACACAAATATGCTAAAAGTACATTTTTAAAGCGAAAATTCCGCAATGTTTTAAAACTGAGGCGTTTAACCAATGCATCCTCGCTGCATTAGCTATGGTGCAGAGAGGTGGAATCTGACAGCAAGTCTTACCCATAAAATAAAACGTCACCCAGCGTGCTATGGAGAGATCCATGCTCGGAGTGTCGCTAAAAGATAAAATCCGAAACGAGGAAATACGCAGAATAACTCAAGTAGTGGATGCTACCCAACGAATAGGCACACTCAAGTGGCAATGTGACATATCTGTAAAATATACGATGGTCGATGGTAAAGAAAAGTATTGGAATGGCGCCCAAAAACCGGCAAACGAAGAATTGGCCGACCCCCTGCAGGATGGACTGACGACATAAGAAGAATTGCGGGAGTGACCTGGGAGCGGAAGGCGGAGGATCGAAGAGGATGGAGACTCATGCGGTAGGCTTACGTTCAACAGTGGACGGATAAAGTCTGATGATGATGATGATGATGAAATACGCTTAGCTCACGACTGGCTTGCCAGTACCATAACCAAAAAAATAAGATCACATTAGTAAAAAACATAAAAGAAAACTGACAGTTGAGGAGAAATCGCATGTTTGGATCTCACACTCGTTATTTAGCAACGTCATAAGACTACATTTCATATTTACGCATCGTCATTTTTTACTTAAACTGACTATGATTGGGTGGGGTTCATTAGACCACATTTTTCTAGCACTATTTTTTACTAATTGACTGAGAATGACATTTAAAGAGCGATGGATCAAATCGATTATTTAGGGAGAATATAAAATGCTAATAATATTTTGTTCGAACCTATGACCCATGGTGTCATATGGAAGCCCTATAATTATTTAAATGACCTGTATTGAATGTGTGAATGTAAGTTTTATTATTCTAGCAATAATATTACCAAGAATTCAAACACATAAAAATGTACCATTCCAATTTGTCAGCAGTATAATTTATTATCTACGTTCTAAATTTTAAATCAATCAAATACCTATAGGTTTTTATTAAGTTTTCACCATTGGTACCTCTGCGTCTTTAAGCGAACCAATCAGGAATCGTTGCCAACTTAACTTCAAACAACTGTCAGTAAGCTTGCCAAAAGTAAAACAGTTTTTTAACCGTTGTACATTATACATTAATTAATTTTTCTCTAAAAAACATACATTGCAATTAGAGCCTGAAAATGTATTTTAAGAGACTGTTTACTATACTTTACGTTCCACATTAAAAAGTACACTTTCTCTGAGAATTATGTCCAGTGTCGTTATTTCATTAGATAGAACGAAAGCTGTAATGGAGATGCAAAGATACTAGTGCGTAGATAAAAATGTTGCGGGACATTATCACGATTTTGGCAACGAATTTGTATTTTTTTTTTACTTTTTACATCACCAAGGTTCAAAGATAAGATAAGAACTGAATGACACCCTAATTCAGTGATGTTTAACTGTTTTTTTTTCAAATAAATAAATAAATTTATTTTAGAATTTAATCAAAAATGGTTAAAATACTGGCAGTGTTTTTAGACTGTTATTTTAGTAGCAAATTAGTTTTGCAATTTTAATTTAAATTTTTTATTTATTTAAACACATACAGGAGAATACCGACAGATAGTGATAATGATTCTGAAGTCTCACCTGTGCATTATATGGCGCTTACCATGTTAAATATGGTTAAGCGCTGCATGTAGAGTGTTGATTCGCCAAAGTCATAGACTACATCCCGATATTCACGCATCATCCTTATTATTACAGGAATTTACTATGATTATTATTATATTAGTATTTGTATAGCGCTCTTTTATGACCAAATGATCATTCCAAAAGCGCTTCTTTGCCTCTCTGAGTAAAAAGGTGGGTCTTGAGTCTGCTTCTGAAGGATGCCTCCACTTTAAGCTCTCTTATGCTTTCCGGTAGTGAGTTCCAGGCCATTGGTGCAGCGAACCTGAAAGCCCGATTGCCAAAGACCGTGCTAGGACTACCTCCCGTCAGCTGCAGGGTGCTTCTATTTGCTCTAGCCGATCTGAGTGTCTCTCCACGCGCGCTTATTTCTGAAGGCTTAATAAGTTCTGTCAGATAGCCCGGTGCAGTTCCGTTGAGTGCCTTGTAAGCTAAGAGGCATAATTTATACTGGATTCTAGCCGAAACTCTCAACCAGTGCAGTCGGTGTAGTATTGGAGTAATGTGACAGAATTTGGGCGCGTTGTAGACTAGTCGTGCCGCTGCGTTTTGTAACGACTGCAATCGATTTAATTGTTTGGCTGGCTGGCCTGCGTGCAGTGCGTTGCAGTAGTCCATTTTGGAGACTATAAACGCATTTACCAAACTCTTTGTAGCGTCTCTGGGTAAGCATCTTTTTACCGACCGTATCTGCCGCAGGTTAAAAAATCCAGATTTCACCGTTTTTGTGATATTACCGCTAAGGTTGAGGAACTGGTCAATTTCTACTCCCAGCAGCTTGACGCTTGTAGAAGGGATGACATCATTACCACATATGGCCAAGGGTTGTAAGTCCAATAGATGTTGTGTTCACTATTGTATGAATGGGTAGGCTTCACGGGACAAGTTTCGTATACAACTAATTTTGTAATTAATAGGCTATGACTCTGTGTTTTCGTAAGACATCTTTAAGGTCGAAGGACCACTTGGTTTGTATAGTTAAGACCCACATTTAAATATTTTTGTAATTTTTACAAACGTTGACAACCGCTGTCTTAATGCAAATATAGTAGCTCTTTTTTTTTTCAAAGTTCAAAGCAGTAATAACTGATTTAATCACTTTGGTGCTTTGACATTTAAAAATTCACAGAGTTTTTAATTTCGAAACAAAGAAAAAGTGAAAAAGTTGATTTTTGTAATTAAGCACTTCAAATTAGGCGTGAAGATTTTAATTATCAAATATTTGACGCAAACGATGTTTTTTTTTAAATATTTTACAATATTTATATATTTTTTTCTATTATATATGTTAAAACAAATTCATGAAATTACTTTTAAGCGAAAACTGTTTATGTATATAACACGCCCTATGTGTTATCTTTAACCCTCGCCTTACGATGCTAAAAACTTCCGCACGTTCCGATGGTGTCAACTCATTACACATTCTGATTTAAAGTGAATAAAATGAGTAGAAATTCGAAAAAATGAAAATATTCAAAGATATCGCTCAATTTTACAATAGTTGATGTCAATAAGCAGTAATAATTGACATTTAATAGCTAAAAACATGAAAAACATCAGACGAAGACCTCAAACGGCCAGACGCACCTTCGCGCGTGAACTTCCGAGAGCTACTAACATTACTTGGCCTGTCGATATATCGATGTGCCGACGCGCAAAGATATCATTTCGAAGTAGCCGACCAACTGAGGTTTCCCGTCTCGCTCACTCATATTAGTACGTCAGCGAGAGTGAGGAGCATAGATGCCGCCTCATCTGGGTATTTTTTAATTTTATTTTCGCACACGATTCCGACAGGTCCAATGATTCATAACAGTTGACGCGTCTTGATTGTAGTGGTGAATTTATTCAGGATTTTAGAAAAATATTTCCTGCTCCCGATGAGTGCCTATTATTATAAATATATATTTTTTTCAATACGTAAATGTATTAATGAGGAATACCTAAAATCTGAACCCTGTGTGTATTATATTTACAGAGATATTTAAGTTATTACAAGCAATGTGTAGTCGATAGACATCACCGGGGAGGAGAGGTTAACTACATTTGCTGGCGGGTATAGCTCAATGGTCAAATCGTTTGCTTTGCAAATCAAAGGTCGTGGGTTCGATCCCCGACGGAGATTAAAAAAAAAAAGGATTTTTAATCGATTTCTGAGCTCAAAAGTAGGTTTGTGTGAATTTGATCCCTCATCCGTAAAATGCCAGTCATAGCCTATTAATTAAAATTGGTGGTACTCGAAAGTCGTACCGCGAAGACCACCCGTTCATAGTAAATTCCTGTAATAGAAAGGATGATGCGTGAATCTCCGGCTGCGCCCTCCACATACAGCACTTAGCCATGTGCACTATGGTAAGCGTCATCGTATGCCAATATTCTTTTGAAAAGTCTTTGTGTTGCTCACCTGTTAACTCATACTAGATTCATAGAAGATTCCTGTAATAATAAAGGATGATGCGTGAATCTCGGGCAGTAGTCAATGACGTTGGCGGATCAACACTCGACATGCAGCGTTTAGCCATATACACCATGGTAAGCGTCATAGAATTCCACAGATGAGACTTCAAAAAATTACTATCACCATCTGTCGGTATTCTCCTGTATGTGTTTACATAAAAAAATTAAATATGCACTCATCTGATTTCGAAACCCATTAAACGGCTGCATTGGCTTTCGGTGAGATTCTATTATTCGCAGCCGTAAAGAATAATATGTTGTGTCCCAACAAGGTCCACCTGTGACCGACTGTGCTATGGAAGACTCATATGGTCTAGCTATCCTAAACGAGAGTGGGAGAAGCTCTAAGTTGCGTACAATAATTCATATCGCCAACTTATGCAACTCCCTAGATTTTGTAGCGCATCTGACATGTTTGCGGAGGGCGGAGTCCATTCATTCGCAGCATTATTGCGACACCGTGTTGCCGGCTTCTGGAGCAGGATAAGGAGGCCCAACAACACCATCATCCTGGCTGTTTCTGAATGGCTCAACTCCTCCCTGAGCCATCGCTGGATGGAGATGTTGCAGCGACCACCATGAATGAATTATTATATATGTATACATAATTATTATTTTGTATCTAAAATGTATCTATGTATCTAAAAATATGGCAGATTGGGTATTGCACAACCCACCCAATCCTGCTGGAATAAAAAGCTTATTATTATATCAGCTCATTCGCCTTTTCATTTTTCACAAATGCAAATCATCGTACCGTTCTCCAATCTTAATATACGGCTGCATTGTCTTTTGGTAAGATGCCAAGATTCACAGCTGTTACGCAAGCACTTAACTATTCTTGAGGCATTCCCTTCTTATTGCATATTGATTTAAATTCGGCATTTCTTGCGAAGAAAGCAAACGCGCGTTTCTGGTTTAGGTCTTGGGTGTAGCGCGACCTTCGGCATTATCAAAGTTGAATTATGTTAGGGTTACGAATTCTTGTCTTGCGGTTCTTGAGGGTTTCAACTTGGGCAATTAAATCACGTCTATAGTACGACTACATGGCTTACGTGTGGTGTTGTAACCTACAGTTAACTGAACAATGCCATCATTCTTAATTGCTATATACGTAATAATATGTATGTAGAGAATATGTACTAATATCGTACTGATTTTTATTACCTTTTTTTATAAACACATACAGGAGAATATCGACAGATGGTGAGAGTAATTCTGAAGTCTCATCTGTGGAATTATATGACGCTTACCATGTGGCTAAGCGTTGTATTTGGAGCGTTCATCCGCCAACGTCATAGACTACAGCCCGAGATTCACGCATCGTCCTTAATTATTACAGGAATTTACTATGTATTCACGGGACGTGACTTTTGTCTACCACCAATTTTTGATTAATAGGCTTTGACTGACATTTTACGGGTGAGGCATCAAATTCACACCAACCGGGGATATTTCAGAAATCTCAGATAAAATAAATATATATATTTTTTAATCTCCGTCGGCAATCGAACCCGCGATCTTTGGCTTGCAAAGCAAATGCTTTGACCATTGAGCTATACCCGCCGGATAAATATGAAAGTGGGACTGACTTCAATATCGACAAGTGCGTTGTTCGTATTTTTTCTCATGTATGGAAGTACCTCAGTAGATTTATTCAACTATTAATACTAAACAAGAGTTAAGCCACTGAAAAGTAGCGGTGGTTTAAGCGTTTGCTTGACAAGCCGAAGATCGTGGGTTCGATCCCCGACAGAGATTAAAAATGATAAATTTTAATCGATTTCTGAGCTATAAAATACCCTCGTTAGGTGTGAATATGATTCTTCACCCGTAAAATGCCAGTCATAACCTATTAATAAAAATTGGTGGTCGACGAAAGTCATCCCGTGAAGACCACCCATTCATAGTGAATTCCTGTAATAATAAGGACGATGCGAGAATGTCGGGATGTAGTCTATGACGTTGGCGCATCAACACTCCACATGCAGCGCTTAACCATATGTAACATGGTATATATAATCGTGTCGGAAACAACAGGGTCAGATCCTGTCTGCCCAGAAGTGGTCGACGTCGATGGCGTTACTTCTGGCCATCATCAGGTCTTCCTGGGTGCAGTTATTCGGGCACAGCGCACACTCCAGAAGGTGTGACAGAGTCTGCTCCACGCCGCAGTCACATTCAGTCGGTCCGCTGTAAAACTGCCAGGCTTTCATTTGTGTCCTCGTCTTGCATACTCCGGTCCGAAGTCTGTTAAGGGACCTCCATATATTCCACCCTTGGTCATGTCCAGGGGCTAGGTCCTCTTTCGGGGCAATCCAAGTATTCCCCTCAGTTGCGCTTCTCCACATGTTCAGCCGCAGGGTGGCCTCAGGTATTGCCAGTATGGGCGAGGTCTGCCCATACCAAGAAAGTGGATATTGCTCTGAATGAAACGTGCCGGGTGGTTACGGGGTGCCTAAAACCTACCCCAATATCAAAACTATATCAACTCTCAGGCATTGCCCCACCAAACATACGGCGAGAAGTTACTACCAAGAAGGAGCTCATCAAAGCAACCCACGACGCACTCCACCCTATGTTTGGGTACCAAAAGATAACCACACGGCTCAAATCAAGAAGAAGTTTCCTACAGTCGACATTTAACATGGTAAGTGATATAGAACCCAGAATAGACTTCAGCATCACTATCAAAATCTTTCGGTATTGTCCTGTATGTGCTTACACAAGAAAAAGGTATATACTAAAATTTAAGAAGCAAGTATTATTTTAAAATTATTTTTTAATTATTTTTTATATTTTTTCATTAAATTACAAATATATAAAAGCATTCTCATACATAACAGAACAATACGATTTCCAACAATGCACTTCCTGGGTAATGATAAAAGACTATCATCATGGAATATGAGGCTATCAGACACCTGTACGTGATACCATCAGTCTAGCAGACTATCAGTGGAACCGTAATGATACCACATCGCATGTCAGTGGAAAACATAACATCGATTTATATCAACGTACATCACACCTGGATTCTATGGAAATTACAAAAAAAAAAAATTTAGCCACTAGTGCCATAATCAAATTTTTACATACAATAATTCCAAGCAAATACAGTAAAAATCAAAAATTAAATTAAGCAGAATAGAAAGAAAATATAAATCGGCATGTACACATACACCACATTATTATTATTGTACTACTCAGTGAGTGGAGCACCGGATCCCCTTTGTTCGGCCACGTGAAGGCGCATCCAGAGCCCCTCCAACCGTGAGTCCCAAAAATCCGCCCACACAGCGACCGTTGCGTTGGGACTGCCGTGAACGCGCGCCCACAGAGAAGCGCAACGCTTCCTTATTATAGCATGAAAGCCATCAACTCGCGCCTCCGTTAACATGCCTGAGGCACTGCAGTATCGCGGCAAATTATAGCGCAATCCTTTTGACACTTATAATATACCCTTTATAGAACAAATACCGAAATTAAGTAATATATTACGCAGTCTAATTAAGGTTTATATTTCGTATTGCGCTGAAAGAAACGTCAACTTTTGTATTTCAATACGTTGTTGAGGGTGTGACCTTGGTGAAAAACCCTCCCTGTCCCGTCCTGCTTTTGGAGACCCAGATGGGGACGCAAGCACGCAAAAAGCTACTTGTTAGAGAGTGACTGAAGGCCTTCCCGTGATTCTAGGAGCATCAGTTAGATGTCAAATAGACCTTAGTCTAAGGCTGCGTAGTTAGTATACTAAGAGGGTGTGACCTATCGTTCCCAAACGACTCATCGGTAACGACGTCGGGCGCGCTGGACGTTTGGCTGTGCACGGGATATTCGTCGCACGGGACAACTGGTGCACTGACTGTTTTGCTTACCTAACCTAACCTAATCTAACTGTAAAAACCTAACCGTATTACCTTTCGTATAATCTAACCTTAAGTTACACATATGGTTAGATTTTTTATTTTTTTTAATAGTGTGATATTCCATGTCGGCCTCTCAACGCGCGTTTTTTCAATAATACATTTGACGTAGTTCAATAGCAAGCAGCAGTCAAAAGTAAGCTTCACTTCAAAAACATCCTCCCAAGAAATGTCACAAACTTCTTGACATCAACACAGAGCACCTCTCTTGTTTTCGTGGATGATGCACTCCATCAGAGAATTTCTTTCAGTCTGCGGTTTGGCAAGAAGACCTTGGATGGATTACCGCATGTTGTTAACCCAGATTTCGTTGGTTATTTTGAGTTGTCTTTTAAGAAAAATGTTGAGGGACAAATCATGAATAATAGTAACATAATTATGTAGCGGCAATTTGTTGGAAATCATGTAATAATATAATTTAACCCTTTCGTAACGGCTCGGTGGAATACAAATTATACTGTCAATGCGGCGTGAATTTTTCAAACCATTTTATTTGCTTAAAACTAGAATTTGAAGCATAAATGTACTTATCTGACCTATTTTCATATATCACATTGGTTCTTCTATCCTTTAGTTATCAGATGATGCATAAAAAACTATTATATTTAAAAAACGTTCATTATGTAACTCCTTACATGTGATGGCATCGACACATGTGGTTTAGTGGTTTATAGAAAAATCGCTCCTGTGACGAAACCTAACGATATTTATTTACATACTTTACAGATTCCTGTAAATAATACATGTAGGTTGATAAAGGGAATGACTGCACTTTCAATTTCATACCGTAGATGTCACAATGAGGACTGAAAGTAGCAAAACGATATATCGCGTCAACCGATATCAACAGTCGGGGAATCTTTGACGGCATATGCCGACAACCGATGCGAAAGGGTTAAGAAACCTTACGATAACTACGAAATATACAAGTACCAAAAGAAATTTCGCAATTATGTGGCATTATTTTCTCTAATAGCTTACGGAGAAATTTAACCACAGCGTATAGAAAACGTATGTTACACCAGACATGTAATAGAAGCAAGAAAATTAAGGTTTATTTTTGGTAGTTTGTTTCATAGACTCTGGGGATTTGGCGAACGGGTACGAGTGGGTTGGGCGAAAAGGGGGGTAGAGGTCAGGCTAGTTTTTGCGGATAGGGAGAGAGGTGTAATTACAGCTATCTTTGATCCTAACGAGCCGTTTGATAAAGAAGTTAATGAAAGATATCTGGGAGTGTACCGCAAGTTAAATAAGTTAATTGGGAGACCGTTAAAGTTAAAAGTTAACTGCGTGATCTGAAAGAGAAAAATCTTTTTGTCATGTAAACAAATGGAAGAAAATAACTGGATTAAGTTGTGCGAGTAGAATAAAGCTTAGATATATGATGCATACCATTTTAAAAGTTTAAGTATCGATGACTGTCGATTTAAATAAATCTAAGCTAATTAAATGCCAATCAGTCTATTGATATATTATAATCTATACGAAATAAATATCTATAATAATTTATAATATTATTAAATAATAATATAATAATCCTGATATATAATTCACGTAAGGAAGGCCCAATTCAGACATGAACTTCACGAGTTTCTTTGGAGGAATGATTTGTTGGAGTCGTCTGTTTGATGAGTATTGGGAACTTCTATTGCTTGTTTTTATAACTTTTTTCTTAGTACTTAATCATAAGTACCTATATTGGTATATTAATTTTGATTGTACTATAGTAACGACATATTTTTTTAAAATTTGTTATGTTTCTGTAAGTGATTTCTTTTTTTAATTGATTTGAAATTAATCAAAACTGGTGGTAGATAAAAGTATTCTCGTGAACACCGTACATCCGTAGTGTCCCCCTATAAAATACGATGATGTTTGAATGTAGAGTTGTATAGTCTATGACGTTGGCGATTCAACCTTTTACATGCAGCGATTACCTTTACTTAAAAATGGAAACATTCGTAGAATTCTCAGGTGAGGTTTCTTCATTACCGTCTGTCGGTATTCGCTTGCTTACATTTAAAATTCTAATTATTGATAGATAAGGTTAGGTTAGCGTGACATCCAGTGAATCAGTTGTCCCGTGCACCAATGTCCCTTCACCAGATGTCTGTGCGCCCCACGTTATAGTATCTAATTGTTTTTTCGCGTGATTTGTTAATCGGAATGTTTCTTCTTCTTCTTCGTGTCATCAAAGTCAAATTATTTTTTCCCAGTATCTGGCAACATCGATAGCTCGTGTGCTGCCCAGCATTAGGTCCTGAGATGTGCAGCTTGTTGGGCACATGGAGCAGCATCTTAGGTGTGAGGCGGTCTGCAGGTCTCGGAATGTTTAAGAAGATCTAATAATTAGCCCAACACTCTCAAAGCCTAGATATATTTTTTTCTACGTGACGACTCAATCCAACCAAGGATACTAAAGGAGCAATAGACGATGACCCACCCATTATTGGATTAGCATCCATTGTTGCTTAACTTCAGTGATATAACGAGAACCACACTTACAAAGTGATATTGCTAGTGCTGTCGAAAGTCATGTTTCATTCGTTTTGCGATATTTAAAAGTTTGTGTTTTGATGTCGGTTAACTCTTTCGCATATATCGAAATATGCCGTCAATAAGTCCCCGACCGTTGACATCGGATGACGTGATATATCGTTTTGCTCATTTCAGTACTCATTGTGACATCTACGGTAAGAAATTGGAAGTGCAGTCATTTCTCTTTATTAACCTACATGTATTCTTTACAGAATACATAAAGCAGGTAATAAATATCGTTAGGTTTCGTCACAGGAGCGATTTTTCCGTAAACCACACGTATCAATGCCACCACATGTATGCAGTTACATAATGAACTTTTGTCAAATATAATAGTTTTTTATGCATCATCTGATAGCTAAATGGTAGGAGAACCAATGTGATATATGAAAATAGGTCAGATAAGTACATTTATGCTTCAAATACTAGTTGTAAGCAAAAAAAATCGTTGGAAAAATTCTCGCCGTATTGACAGTATAATTTCTATTCCACCGAGCCGTAACGAAACGGTTAAATAAAATACCATATTTAAATTTTTTAAATTTATGTTGTACGAAATTTATATCAAATCACAACAATGTGAACTGAAATAAATGAATAACCCTCTATTTCCTATTCTATTGATTTCCACCACTTTCATAATTATGAGCAAATTCATAAAAGCCATAAGAAAAAAAATATATATATACGTGTACGCTATAAATGCGTTGACTGTATTACATCCATTAAAATATAATGCCTGTTTACCTCAACATAGATAATTTCGTTTATCCCCGATATCATAACTCGATGTAAATCAATACCTAACCTGTCTGAGGGCAATTAGGTTGGCGTCCCTGCTTATTATGATTTCTTTTGTGTGCAGTTGGCAGCCATTTCGCGCGCAAATATTTGCCGACGTCACGCCTGTCAATATGGCGGCGGACCGACATGTGTGTATTTTATGTGACTTTTGACATTAGCTAAGGCCCTCGAGAGCTATACGTTATATTTGGGATATTTGATGATATAAAGGGAATGCTCTCCTGGGAGCGATGCTTACGGGTTGACAAAATAACGAGATGGAATACCTTTATAAATGTTCATTACCACACTCGGAGACTTATAACAGAATTATACTCACGAAAATATGTCATAATTACTGTGTATTTATTTACTTAAATAATTTATGTATTAAATGTACAAAAGATAAATGTAAGGTAATATGATAAAAGAAGAAAAAGCATGTAGGAAAGGAATCGAGGTAGGCCATTTAGAAATTATAAATTTTACTATTTTTAACTGATGCACATATTTTTTTTTTTTTACAAACATACAGGAGAATACAAACAGATGGTGATAGTGATGCTGAAGTCTCATCTGTGGATTATATGACGCTCACCATGTTACATATGGTTAAGCGCTGTATGTGGAGTGTTGATCCGCCAACGTCATAGACTACAATCCGAGATTCACGCATCATCCTTACCATGAATGGGTGGTCTTCACGGTCCAACTTTCGTCTACCACCAATTTTAATTAATAGGATATGACTGGCATTTTACCGGTGAGGGATCAAATTCACACAAACCGGGGGTATTTTAGAGCTAAGAAGCTGTTTTTTTTTAAATCTCTGTCGGGGATCGAACCCACGACCTGTGGCTTGCAAAGCAAACGCTTTGAGCATTGAGCTATATGACAGCCATGTTCATTACTAATGACGTACCAGTGACATGACTTGCCAAATAAATTAAAATGGCGGCACAGAACCGTATTTTACTTTACTCCTTTAATATAGACTAATACTAACATTTTTTTTGTATGCGTGTCGGATGAGCGAACAAAAATAAGAAACGAAAGATAGTATATCGAGGTTTTCGGCACCAGCCTGCAGCTATATCGAGATGATATTTGTATGTTTGTTTGTTTGTTTAGACATCCTCATCTCTATGTTAGCAATTGCGTGGTAGCAGGATGAGGAGCAGATTAACAACACAAATACATTTTTGTAAAAGCACATTGACATATATATTTCGATAACTTATACATTACAAACTTCTGGCCCGGACCTGGTCATAGTATTCAGGCCGGGCCAACGATGATATGACCTCGCCGCCGTCGTCACACAACTGACAGGGCCCCGCGCGCCGCATATGATCAAAAATAAAACTAAAGTACTTTCAAAACTAAAGGTAGACAGTCTTTTGCTTAATGTTTTGTAAATTTCGATAATTTAGGAATATTTCGAAATGAGATAAAACCAAATGGTTTCCCGTCGCTGGGTTTTGCGGATTGGTTAATCACCGCACATTTCGCCATTTTGTTTGTCTCCAGTCAACACAGCCCGCGGGGGGAGGGGGAGGCTAATTGAAAGACTCGGAGGAGCACCTATTGGTTACTAAATAATACCTAGCAAAAGTAACCGTTAACCAAACACTAGTATACGAGTACATACCTGCCCAACGGATATAAAACCTGTATTTAAGAAAATAAAGCATTATTTCGAGTATTACTTTGCACAAATAATTTACATTTATTACAATTTGTAATGAATCACATTTTGGTCCCAAATAATGAATAACTACAATAATGATAAGTACATTAATTTTTATACAAAACCCGTAATCTTGTAAGCATAATGTAAATAATATTTTTCTCAATGCTTTCAGCATTCATTTTGAAATCCATCATAAATAATAAATATTTGTTTATTTACGTAGTTTTTAAATGCATCACGTTAGGTATGGCCTCTGTGTAGGAGACTGCAGTTTCGGCTAACTCGTAGTCTGTGCTCGACCACTTTACGATACACGAAGTATTATGCAGTTCAGTTGTCTCTTGACAGTGATGGTTTTTTTTTTTTTTTTTTATGTAAGCACATACAGGAGAATACCGACAGATGGTGATGGTAATTTTTTGTCTCATCTGTGGAATTCTATGACGCTTACCATGGTGTGTATGGCTAAACGCTGCATGTGGAGTTTTGATCCGCCAACGTCATAGACTATACAGCCCGAGATTCACGCATCATCCTTTATTATTACAGGAATCTACTATGAATGGGTGGTCTTCACGGGACGACTTTTGTCTACCACCAATTTTAATTGATAGGCTATGACTGACATTTTACGGGTGATGGATCAAATTCACACCAACCGGGGTATTTTAGAGCTCCGAAATCGATTAAAAATCCTTTTTTTTTTAATCTCCGTCGGGGATCGAACCCACGACCTTTAGCTTGCAAAGCAAACGCTTTACCATTGAGCTATGACCGCCGGATTGAGGAAGACTACGTTTTAAGTACAGTGTAGCTTTGATTTTATGTTTTTTAAAGGTCCCAAAAAACGATTAAATGCTATAAAATATGTTATACGAAAACGGTTAACCAGGGTTCATAATAAAATTAACAATATTACTTAGCGTTCACTTTTAGATTAATTTTAAATGTGAATTTGATCCCTCACCCGTAAAATGCCAGTCATAGCCTATAAATCAAAGTTGATTGTAGACAAGTCATCTAATGAACACCACTCATTCATAAATACATATTATATATTGTAGGGTTGTAGTCCATAAAGTTGGCGGATCAACACTCCATATGCAGCGCTTAGCCTATTTTACATGGTAAGCGTCATAAAATCCACAGATGAGACTTCAGCTTCACTATTACCATATATAGGTATTCTCTTTTAAGTGTTGGAGTTTTATTTTTCCTTGCAACATTAATAAAATGATGTTAAATTTTATAAAACACTCTCAAACATTTATTACTTCTTCTTCGCGGTGCAATTCACTACCTGGGATTCTTGAATGTTTTAACTTCTACGTTCCTGATAAGTACAGCCTTGCTCGTAGCCATCCATTGTTTTTGATCCCAGTTGATACTTGTGGAGCTTTGAGCACTTAATTTAGTACAACGGCAATGTCGCTCCTAAATGCCCTACCAGCACACCTCGATCCTTTTCTCACATCCTTTTTCTCTTTTGTCGATGGTATTGTTCTCCTAGATCTCTGTGAACTTTGACACGTGTCATCTTCTTATTCGTTTATGTTTTTTGTTATTTTCTATTTTATATGTATTGTATGTTTATTTAAACTATTCTTTGTACCTTGGAACTTCAGTTCTGTGAAATAAATAAATAAAGTTATTTTTTTATTTTTTTTTTATCGAATCACAACTTACTAGCATGAAAAGCAAGTGCTTTAACTCTTGACGTGATTGCCATGAATAAATTATAGTTTTCTTGGTAGGTAAATAGCTGATGCTTAAATGTTACCAACCTAAATGTTTAGATGTTCCATTGTGACCGCTGTATTGGGAGAGCGATAATGGATGGACCCTCTATCGACGGTCCCACAAATTGTTTAGGCTAACCTAAAGCGATTTGTTTTGTCTTGTGAGACGTTTTCCATCTCTCTTGATGAAAATATATCTGTTTACACAAAGACAGAATACTCTAGTTTGTATATACAGTGTAAAATGAATGTAAAAGATGCCTGAAAGCATGATAATACTGAAATTTCGTGCAAAATTGAAGGTAAATAAATTAGAAAAATAACAATTTTGGAGTATCGATTTTACGAGCATAATACATATTTGAAAATGACACTTTTTACCTATGTTACTTGTAAAATATTTGTAAAATAGCAATTAATTTTAGATACGTTTAAAATATAGAAAAATCCGTTTTTCTTTGTTTTAACATGGATCACACTGAGCACTGCTTATTCACTTGCTGGAATACCACGGTTTCACTTTTAACCCTTTCATAACGACTCGCTTTGAATACAAATTATACTGTCATTTATAAAACTAGTATTTGAAGCATAAATGTACTTATCTGGTCTATTTTAGTATATTACATTGGTTCTTGTATCTTTTAGCTATCAGATGACGCATAAAAAAATATTCGAAGAAAGTAGCAAAACGATATATCACGTCAACCCATGTCAACGGTCGGGGAATCTTATGACGGCATATATTGGGTACCGATGCGAACAGGTTAAGGCACCTCAAGAGTATTTAAAATAATTACTAGAAGAGCAGATTAGTAACACAAAGAACTTGATTTCCCCGTCCGACCTTTATATGTCGTTTTTACAGGCCTGTCGAACGGGGACTAACTGGCGACTGCCACTGTGACATGCAGCGCCGCCAAGAGAATCACGGCAAAATAACAAATTAATGATGACAGTTGAACCAAAATGAAATGGAGCCACTGTCATAATAAATAAAATGGCGTTTGCAAACGCCGTGTTATTTTATATATAAATAAAACTAGCATTATAAGATGTGCATGTCAGGCGGGCGAAAAAAAAAGAGACAAATATCGTTTTTCGAGGCTTTTCGGTATCAGCCTGAAAAAGAGCTATATGAAGCTGATATCACTACGTTCAATAATGGATGGACCCAGGTTAATGATGATGAAGATGATGATCTTCACGCTTTATGACCGAAATATTGCAGAACACGTTGAAGACACATCGTTGACAGCATCCTTTGAATATAAAATTCTTCAATAGTGGATGCATTCGTGCGCTTTTCGGTCCTTGAAATTCTTAGCATTTTTCTCCGGCACAACACTCGAATGCATCTTTTATATTCTTCTATTAACTTTAATGACCTACATTTCCAAAACGTATAAATATATGCAGGAGAAAATATGTAGGATATCTTATTGAATGCATTTATATTTCACTAGTATTCTTCCATAATTTCATCATCAGCCTATGTCATATAGGTCCCGCATGAGTCTCCATCCTCTTCGATCCTCCGCCTTCCGCATCCAGGTCACTCCCGCTATTCTTCTTATATCGTCAGTCCATCTTGCAGGGGGTCGGCCAATGCTTCGTTTGCCAGATCTTGGGCGCCATTCCAGTACTTTTCTTCCCGATCGACCGTCGTCTCTTCGACAGATATGTCCTGCCCATTGCCACTTGAGTGTGCCTATTCGTTGGGTAGCATCCACTACTTGAGTTATTCTGCGTATTTTCTTGTTTCGGATTCTATCTTTTAGCGACACTCCGAGCATGGATCTCTACATAGCACGATGGGTGACTTTTATTTTATGGGTAAGACTTGCTGTCAGATTCCACGTCTCTGCGCCATTAGTTAACACAGGGAGGATGCATTGGTTAAACGCCTTAGTTTTAAGGCATTGCGGATTTTTTGCTTTAAAAGTGTACTTTAGTTTTATAAATGCTGCCCATCCCAGTTGTATGCGCCTGTCGATTTCTTTTGAGAAGTTATTTCGCCTTAGTTGTATTACTTGTCCCAGATAGGTATAGTCGTTTACAACCTCTATTTGTGTTCCTCCAATGGAAATAGGATCAAAGGTCTGTGAAATATGACTATTAATCATGGCTTTTGCTTTATTTGCCATAATATAACGTTGTTTAAAAATATATATCCATTTTTTCCGTCGCATGTGGGAGTGTCGTGGAAGTGTTGTGAAGCAAAGGAATTGTTATACGTACTGGAAAGGGATTACTGGAATTACTCCTAGTAGGTATTAACATCCTCCTCTCTTTAAAAGGTAGTTATTCAGTCACGTGGTGGCAGGATGAGGAGCAGATTAACAACACAAATAATTTTTCAGAAGCACATGTACATTCCGATAACTTTACAAACTTCCGGCGCGAGCGGAATAACATGCCGGGCCGGCCATAATGCGACCTTCTATAATGCCGTCGGCACACAACTGAGCGCACTCGTGATGGGCTGTCGCCCACCGCTCAAGTGGCGGTCTATATAACTAACGTCACACCCGTGACCGGATTTGTCCAAAATGCTAATATGGCGACACATAGATGTTCGACAAGCGAACAGAAATAAAAGATTAAGGATTGTAAATCGAGGTTTTCGGCACCAGTCAGCAAGGAATATATCAAGCTGATATAGTCCTTGCTGACTGATTACAAACATTTTGAATATGCTTCAAATGTTTGCGATCATTACGAAGTTAGTCGCATTTGGTGCATTGCCAATACTGCGTTTCATATATAGGGTCCGCCATCTAAAGTTTTTTTTCAAGTAGTGCTTATTTCGTGAATGGTAACACTTAGCTCATGTCTGATTTGACAGATAATTAGTTTTATCTTTCCGCTAAGCAAATATGGTTGTGTATACGCTTGAACAACGCTGGGAAATATTGCGACATTACTTTGAAAATCAGGCCATTTTTCTTCGAAAATGAGCAAGGAGTGGCCGTTACAGTCAATGGCGATCGTTATCGGGCCATTTTTGTTCACAAAAATTGAAGAAGAAGATATTGGCAATATTTGGTTTCAACAAGATGGCGCTACGTGCCACACAGCCGAAGCTACACTCGATGTTTTGCGATGTTTTTCAAAAAAAAAAAAGTTATTTGGCAGACTCTATATTTGTAATTAGGTTAATTATAATTGGCTGTTAGCCGAAGTATTACGAGGTATTACGAAGTAGTAAATTTATATGAAGCTTCGAAAAAAAACTTCAAGAAGCTGCGCCTTGCTCCATGACTACTACAGCAAACTTCCCGTGAAACTTTGACGAGAGTATATAGATCTTAAGACTTAGAGTTGGTGTAAATAAAAATGAAGTTTGAGAAGTTTTAAGTGTGAGTTCAGTAAAACAAAAAAAAACATCAGAGAATGGATTAGCCCAACTCTCCGAAGTCTTCTTCTTAGTCCTAAGATGCAGCTCAATCCAACAAACGACACGCAGTAAGCAATAAACGCTAGCCTATTTATGTTTTGGTCTTCGTTAAATATTGCTTAACTACGATGATGTAACGCACCTAGAATGTACATTGGCATTGAATAATTGTTCATTTATATGTATTGTTAATTTTTGTATCTTTAAAGTTACAACTTTATCCTTCACAGACAATTTGCTCAACTAATCAATAAGTGGGGCGCACTGGACGTCTGGTACGCGGGACATTTTGTGCACGAGATAACTGGCGCACTGGATGTCTCGCTAACCGAAATGGTAAATGCGTGGATATTTTTTTTGGTGGCCACAAAGTTTGCATGCCTGATAGGGCCGAGGCGATTCTCTCGAGCTGCATCGAAAAGGACTCCTTTTTCTAACAAAATGAACTGACAGTCCCAGAGAATGTTCTTTGAGGTTTGGAAGGAGGCGGTACAGGGACAACTAGGATTTGAAACTGAATTAAATGAGTATAATATGTCATTAAAAGCGCCGTGCTTAGTCACTAGTTGGGTAGACTAGTGATCAGGGCTTACCCATTTAGCAGTCTTGATCATAAAATATATTTTCCTAAGTACATACTTTATACCAATGCTATCTTGTACGTGTTTACTTAAAAAACGTAAAAAACACATATTTTTATATAAGCCCGTATTTTGTTACACAAATATATATTTTGCACTAAAAATATTCATTTCGAAATAAGGTTTTTCAATTTTTCAGTGTGTCAACACTTTGGAATATCTGAAACAATACGTTTGAAAAAAAAGCGGCAGACAATGTTTATTTTTTAAAAAGAACTCGAAAGAAAATTGAGTAAAATGTTCCTTTTTTTTATCTTCATATTCTATATAAGTGCGCCTTTGATATAATCAAGATGGGCCGCTTTATTTTTCGATTTTCGATAACCGATTTGCGAAAAACGACAAAAAAGCACAAAAAAGATGCCGCCATTTCATCGACGTATAGCTTTTATTAGAATAAGATAACATCTTTGATTTTCTTAAATATTATGTAAAAGCATACAAAAGAACACCCACAATGAATCAAAATATTTATTTATTATCGCAGAACCGCAGTTCCAAGGTAAGAAACATACAGTATACATAAATATACAATACATAAGAAACCATCGACAAAAGAGGAAAAGGATGTAAGAAAAGGATCGAGGTGTGCTGGTAGGCCATTTAGGAGCGACATTGCCGTTGTACTAAATTGAGTGCTCGAAGCTCCACAAGTATCAACTGGGATCAAACACAATGGATGTTGTTAAATGGAATTTTTTCGAGCATGATAACGTATTCGGATTTATTGGGATTCCAAACTAAGCTCCCATATTCCAGAACAGATAGAACGAGTGAAGAATAGAGGGTGCGAAAAATTAGAGGGTTACGAAATTGACTAGCTTGGCGGGTGATGAACCCGAGAAGTTTATTGGTGCGGGAACTTAAATTAATTATGTGAGTATGGAAAGTGAAGGGATGAATCGTAGGTTATATCTAGATCCTTGACAACTGCTACTCCGTTGATTAATTGAATTATTTGATTAATGAAATGATATGATATTTAAATATTTAACTACATATAATTATCATTTCCTTAATATTTTCTTCAACGACTTATACCTTGTATCACTTTCAGTGATTTTCGCTCGCCTGACATGCACATCTAATGTTAGTTTTGATTGTATAATGTTGCACGGCGTTTGCATACGCCAATTTATTTGTTATGACAGTTGGCCCATTTCCTGTTGGTACCATTGTCATATTGAATTCGCTTTTTCCGCAGCGATGGTTGACGGCGCCGAGATGTCAGAGCGCGCCGTCAGTTGACAGTCGGAGCTCGCGACCGTTAGGGCGTGCGCCTAACAGCGCGCGCCACAACGGTCTTTTTGTTGCTTAAGAGTTACGACGAATAAACCGTGATAATATGTGAAACGAAAACTAAGTTTTTTTTGTATTGTGAACCTGATCCTGCATCCTGTCATCCAGTAAATCGATATAAAATAAGAGAGGAGGGTATCAATATATAATATCTTGTACCTATACTGCAGTCAGGCTGCATAGTCCAGTGGTGAAATCATTTGTTTGTCATTCAGACGTCATCGGTTCAAAATTCAACCAAGTGAGATGTTTAAAAATTGATTTACTCAAATATTTTTGCTCTTTACATGTCCCCGGTAGGATTGAGCCATACCTTAACACGTTTCACGCCACGTAGGTCACCGGCGACCTACGCTGTTGTTGACAAGGGCGCCACGTACGTCACCGGTGACCTACGTTTTTTTTTTCGAATAACAGTCCCTGTACGCCAGCGGTTACATTTCAATGGAATTTTAACATTGAATGTGACCTATATGGCGCATCTGAGTCGAATGCATTAAAAAATTACGTGGCCTTAAACGTGTTAAGGACATTTAAAAAACGTCTTAGCCTCCGGAGCGTCGGGTTAATCATCCGATCTCATTAAAAAAACCTTGTTATTGAATACTAAAATATTTTTATGGTACTACATCTGCAGTCTATGCAAGTTCACGGGCTCTTGCCCTGGAGGCTCCTGGGAACCAATCCTTTATAGGGCAGTTCGTGAATACCATATGCTCCAGTTAGGTGAGAAGACAATGCTTATGATGATCTTCTTCTTCGTGTCAGTGACGTCAAATTAAATCTGCCCAGTATCTGGCAACATCAATAGCCTGTGTGTTGCCTAGCATTAGGTCTTGAGGTGTGCAGCTTGTTGGGCACATAGAGCAGGATCTCAGGTATGAGACGGTCTGCAGATCTCCGCAGTCGCACAATAGTGGCTCTCCCTGCCGAAGAATTCCCCACCGCTTGAGGTTGTCCTTTGTACTACCAACTGCGGTTCTTAATCTGTTCAGGAATTTCCAGTCAAGGTTCTTGCCAGTTGGCAGGCCTTCTTTTGGAGTAATGAAATTCTCTAATGCGACTTGTTGCCAGAGCTGGAGTCTCTCATTTTCAACCCAGCGACAACAAAATGTTCTGATGAAGTGTAGGCGGCACACATATTCAAGCAGTGCTTTACTAAAGAAAAAATGTTACGTGCCACAAAACATTATTTTTAAGGAGACGGGTTATTGACCTGACGCTCCATTTCCGCAAAAATGTGTCACAAAAAATGAGTCGTTAATATTTTATATTTTGTGAACTGACCGCAAGAAACCTTAAAAACGATAAACCGTAAAATAAAAACGTATAAACCTTGTGTATGTATATAAGAGCGGCTTATAAACCTCCTATTTCCTAGTAAGGAAAGGCTTAAAAAATCCACAAAGGACGCTATTTCCTAAAGGTTCCACAATTCCGGATATTCCCACTTTATATTGTAACATTTTTTCAACACACATTGATTTCAAAATAACATTGCCTGCCCGTAAAGTATTGCTTAGAGAGGCAAAGCGTTTGCTCACGATACCAACGATCATGGGATCGATCCCCGAGTAAAATTAAAAAAAAAAGTTTTTTTATCAATTTCTAAAGTCTATAAATGTAAGCGTTTATATTTGATATTTTAGTTGTTATGCGTGTTAGGAAGGCATCACTGGAAATACACACACATTCCGAACTAGATCAATTTATTTAGTCTACTGTTGATTAACTTTATTTTCTGCTACCTGAGTTAAAAATATTAATTTAAAGCTCCGCAAGCAACTTGCCAAAACTTTTGTTTGGAGCATCTTGATGTACGGCTGTGAGACATGGTGCTTATCTGTAAGTGATACAAAAAGACTAGAGGCATTTGAGATGTGGTCATACAGAAGAATTCTCAGAATTTCTTGGAGAGACCACGTCACGAACAATGAGGCTCTCAGCTTAATCAAGGAAGATAGGCACCTATTAAGAACCATATCAGAGAGGCGAGCCCGATGGATCGGTCATATCATGCGCCACGATGGTCTTCATCGCGACATTGTGGAGGGATTTAGAAACTGTGCCCTAGACAATTTGCAAGTGTTCGTGGACATGAGTTGTAGTTCTATGCTGAGCTAAAAAGGATTGCAGAGTATCGAGAAGAGTGGAGATCGATATGCAAAATTTTGTTGCTGCAAGCAGATCGAATACTACGAAGAATACTGTCAAAACCTTGAATTAGTCTCTGAACATAGAAATACAGGCCAAAAGTATATTCCGTGATCACTATGAGAAAAAATAATTAGGTTCAAGCGAATTTACTAATATTATTATTACTTAAATATACATATACTAAACATAAAATTCTTTTTTCAACGCGTCAATCCAAGCACAAAAATAACGGCAGAAGCGGGATGCGAACCGCGGACTTTGGAAACCAACAATGCCCAGGTATTCATACCGCTCGGCGAATCGCGCCATTGCTATGCCTAGACCGACCCGCGATGAAACTAGTAGGATATCCATCAGTAACACAGGTAAATGATTGGTTATAAAGTCCGAGTCGGAACTATAAGTAGTCGTTTCACATCCATTCAGTCTATAGTTTGGTTCGAGACCCGAGTGGTTCTTACTAAAATAAATAGACTGCCGGAAAGTAATAATATTAAGCTTGTGAATAAATGAATACTGATAGAATAATAATAAAAATATACATACTTTCAATATATACTATGGCGACATCTGTCGTACGATAATAACAATGATATAAATACTAGTTTCATCGCGGGTCGGTCTAGGCATAGCAATGGCGCGATTCGCCGAGCGGTATGAATACCTGGGCATTGTTGGTTTCCAAAGTCCGCGGTTCGCATCCCGCTTCTGGCGTTATTTTTGTGCTTGGATTGACGCGTTGAAAAAAGAATTTTATGTTTAGTATATGTATATTTAAGTAATAATAATATTGTAATATAGTCAATGATCTATAAAAGTAGATTAGAATATTGAAATAATAAAATAATATTCTAATAAAAAATTAAAAAAATAATAATTAATTTACTAATATTTCGTGTTAAATTTCGCACACAATATTAAGTAGGATATTTATTAATATAATTAGCAACTATTAAGCCTCTAATGACTTGAAAGGTCATTTGGTTCCCTTCTACTCTTCCGTGGGTCATTAAGTCCCAAGCACGCGCCCACGCTTTGTCCACGAACGGCAGCGTGACGGGGAATCGTAGCGCATGTCTCGGGGATCAATTATACTTAACGTCTGAACTCTAAACAGGATCAAAACTTACTTAAGTTGACTTAGGTGTCAACGCGATGGTGATGCCATAACCGATCGATAAATTCAACCTTGAAAATGTAGACAATAGTCATTGTAACAAATTTAAAATATTAAGTTTTATTTTACATTATTTTATGCGAAAGAGAAAGAAAACAGGTCTAGAACGCAGCTTTGCCGCACTCCAAATGAAACCTCGTAACGGTATGTGTCAACATCCTCCTCTCTCAAAAAAAAAGGGGCGTTATTACGTCGCGTAGGGCAAGATGAGGAGCAGGACAGCAGACAAACACTTTCTTTTAGAAGCACAGATTATATTTACGTTAAAAACATTACAAGTTTGTGACCACGCGGTGTGACATGCCCGCGCGGCCGCAACGCGACCTTACTTAGCCAAAGGACTGACTACCGGCGTCCCGCGGTCGGTCACCAGCGCCGCCGGTGGCAAAACTATGTAACTCGCCCCAATGTGGCCACATACATAAAGGTATGGCAAGCGACAAAAATACAAGTCGAAAGATTGTCTATCGAGGTTTTCGGTACCAGTTAGCAAGGGCTACATCGTGCTGATGTCAGTGTATTTGCTTCAATCTGTACGCAGCACTTGCTATACTGGTGTACGGATTTTATAATGGAAGGGCATCCTATAGCGTCAAGGATCGCCCATGATTGCAGAGAAAAGATGTCAAGTGTAAACAGTTTTCACTGGCGTGCTACATGGCTGTAAGCTAGGTCCGTTTCTCTTCACCCTCGTTATTGACTATATCTTCAGAAATCTTGGGAAATCATGGAAGCGTATATATTGCCTTTCAAGATATCATCATCATTATTATTAACCTGTGTCCGTCCACTATTGAACGTAGGCCTCCCGCAAGAGTCTCCATTCTCTTCGATCCCCCGCCTTCCACATCCAGGCTACTCCCGATATTTTAATTATGTCTTTTCAGACCATTTTGCAGGGGGTCGGCCAAGGCTTCGTTTGTCATTTCTTAGGCGCCACTCTAACACTTTTCTTCCCCTTTGACTCGTCGGCAGATACATCCTACTGCGCAACTGATGGAAATACTTGGATTGCCCCGAAAAAAGACCTATCCCCTGAACACGTCCAGGGGTGGAATATATGGAGGTTTCTTAGCAGACTTCGGACCGGAGTATGCAAGACGAGGACACAAATGAAAGCCTGGCAGTCTTACAGCGGAGTGACTGAATGTGACTGCCATGCCTGAAGCCATATGCACCATGGTTCGACGTCGTCAGAAAGAATAACCCTGTTGTTTCCGACACGATTATATATATATCAAAACTTTATCGGTATTCTGTTGTATGTGTTTTTACATAAAAAAATGCTTGTTTGTCTGTTATCAGTATATTTAAAATTTAAAATATTCTATATTGGTAGTTATAAATATTAATTTCGTAGTAGTATCAATCCGGTGGATTGGTTTGCAGCAACAGAATCTTGCATCTCGATATCCATTCCTCTCGGTCCTCCGCAACCCTTTTCAGCTCAGCATAAGCACTACAATTCATGTCCTCGAATACTTGCTGCAAATACTCCCGTCTAGGGCGCCCTCTACAGTTTCTGCCCTCAACCATCCCCTCCACAATATCGTGAAGGAGACCATCGTGGTGCATGATGTGACCAATCCATCGGGCTCGCCTCTATGATATGGTTCTTATTAGTTGCCTATCTTCCTTGATTATTCTGAGAACCTCATTGTTCGTGACGTGGTCTCTCCAGGAAATTCCGAGAATTCTTCTGTACGACCACATCTCAAAGGCCTCTAGTCTTTTTTTATCACTTTCAGATAAGATTGGTAATTATATAGGGCAAAAAATAAAGTTTTGAAAAAAACAGAATTTTTCAGAAGCACACATATATTTTGTATAAACTTTACAAGCTTCCGGCTCTAGCGGAATAACATGCCGGGCCGGCCATAATACGACTTTCTCGCGGTCGGCACACAACTGACTAAATCTATATAACTAGTCCCTAGTATGACGTTGGCGGATCAACACTCCACATAAAGCGCTTAACCATATGTAACATGTTAAGCGTCATAGAATCCACAGATGAGACTTACTTTCACAAACTGTCGGTATTCAACTGTACGTGCTTACATAAAAAAAATAACTGTAAATTATTTCATCGAAAAAACGTATATTTAGTAATTTCGTGTTTTTTGTAACCACAAAGTCTCAATGCTCGATAAAACCAAGACATCTTTTTCGAATTGAATTCAAACCAACCACTCTCTTTACTCTTTAAATTGTTTCTTTTTAAAAGATATTACATTCGTTTAATGTAAAAATATTATATTTATGTATACAGATATGGATCATAAAATTAAGTTACATTTTCATTATCAGGCTTACGTAAAATAATAAATTAGTCTCATTGCTTAATGGAGCGTAAATAATGTACAAGTCGAGTTTCCCTGAATTAATTCCCCGGCATTTTAGTATTATTTTAATATGGCAACATTATATAGCCATAGAGAATAACTTCGCCCGGGACCATAAACGAGGCAAAGAGTAATCGCCCCCTACATCCTCGCTATCTGGGTAGGTATATAAAAAGATGATAATATTATTTAGTAAAAGGTAGAATAATATTAATGGAAGGGGTAACGTAAAATGGTAGTGTATTGCAGTTAACATTTTACGCAATAAATGTCATCTGTGATTTTAAATTTTAAATGTGAAATGTTAACATTTTACTTATTATTTTTTTCGCAGATTTTAATTCAATTAATGGGCAGTAGTTATTTATCAAACGGTCAGTAATAAATACCTTAAAAGGTAATAAGAAATTGGCGGGAAATACTCGTAATTAATGAACGGTAATAATTAATAGTTTAGGTTAGGTTAGGTTTGGTTTCCCTTTTATGGGTTGATTATTCATTCATTTACATTATTTTTTTACAAATATGTAATATATTACTTCTTTATTTTATAACTGACCATATTCTTACTGACAGTGGATACTTCCAATTTATTAGGTCTACTGTCGATTAATTTTATTAACTACCAATTGATTTAATTTACTGCCGAAACCTTGAATTAGTTACTGAACAAAGTAATAAAGGCCTATTATTATTATATAACAATAACATAGAGAAATATTCTCCTCTTTAATCAAGAAAATATAAAGCACGATCTGTGGATATTTAACTAAGTAATTATTATTTATAATAATTTTGATGTTTATCTTTTGTTGAGTATGGTTGCTTTAAACTTTAAAGCGTTTTTAATTAAGTTGTGGCAGACTTCTGTTTTATCAATACGACGCATTCGCAACCTGAATAATCACTCGCCGCCCGCCGGAGACGCCCTGTGTTACGCGCCGACAAAGTTACAACCACCTACTAGTAACCTTTCATCATTCTAAAAACACTTCTAAAACAAGCTAATAAATAGAATATCGTTAATCATTCAACTCAATTAAAATGTAAGTATTCTAATAAATTTTCAACCTTTAAAACTGTTTAAATATTAAGCTTACTTACTGAAATTAAATTTCCCGTGACATTATACCGTGTTATTATTTATTTTCTTTCTATGTTCGGAATGTCCGTGTATTTCAACAATTCCTTCTCAGCAATCCATAGATCATTCGACACACAAATTACTGTATGTTACTTTAAAAACACGTTGCGGCAGACTATAATAATTTTTCATAAATTTTGTATACTGCAACACCGTTAACATATGACTTGTATTTTGTAAAATATACGTAGAATACATTAATTCTGCGTAACGTTTACAATGTATAGTGTATCTGTATTTAATGTAGTATTCATTGCATTTTTAACGATTGTGAAGAAAATGCACCGTAAAAGGTAACGTTCTAGTTTATTAAATACGTGATAAAAATCGCTGTAATATATAGAGATCAATATGTAGTAATGAAAAATATATATTTTTATTATTATGGAAACAATTTTTAATTTTATATGTATTGATATCCTCCTCTTCCATTTATGGACATCGATTAACTGGATGAAGGATGCAGGATCAGGTTCACATTATAAACAACTTGTTTCTGTTTCACGATACATGTTTATTTGTTAATAACGTCGCCCGTTAAGGGCCGCCCTGAGGGACGGTCCTACCACGAGGACGGGCGAGTTGCGACTACTTGCCCGCTCTCACATTTCAGCTGTACCACCTGCCAAGAGGACAGTTGTACCAACTGTCAATGGACCAACTGTCATAACAATTATTTTGGCGTATGCAAACACCGCTTAACATTCGATGTAGATGTCACGCAAGCGAACCAAAATAATAGACAAAAGATCGCTTGTTGAGGCTTTACGGCATCGGCCTTAAGGAGCTATATCAAGCTGATATTAGTATTATAGAATTATAGAAGTATTATAGAATTTTGTTCATTTATACCAGCAACAATAACACACTGCAAAGGCTCTAGTTCGATCGTCGAAGTAAAGCTTCATTGGAAGCAGCTGAAAACTTGGATTGTTCACCACCTATTGCACATTGTGTACATTTATACCAGCAACAATAACACACTGCAAAGGCTATCGTTCGATCGTCGAAGTAAAGCTACATTGGAAGCAGCTGAAAACTTGGATTGTTCACCACCTATTGCACATTGTGTACATTTATACCAGCAACAATAACACACTCCAAAGGCTCTGGTTCGATATTCGAAGTAAAGCTACATTGGAAGCAGCTGAAAACTTGGATTGTTCACCACCTATTGCACATTGTGTACATTTATACCAACAACAATAACACACTGCAAAGGCTATCGTTCGATCGTCGAAGTAAAGCTACATTGGAAGCAGCTGAAAACTTGGATTGTTCACCACCTATTGCACATTATGTACATTTATACCAGCAACAATAACACACTGCAAAGGCTCTGGTTCTATTTTCGAAGTTAAGCTACATTGGACGTGGACGAAAACTTGGATTGTTCACCACCTTCTATTGCACGTTATGTTTGTTAGGTCAAGCTGTCTTTTAGGACCAAATGATACAATTATTTGGAGTGTGGAACTTATCATCCGATATCATTTAAATGTTGATAAAAAACAAACTAATATTCATCGTATACTACAGCAGTCTTTTTTTTCAAGTCGCAAAGTTATTTTTATTCTTCTTCTTCGTGTCAGCAACGTCAAATTATTTTTTCCCAATATCTGGCAACATCGATAGCTCGTGTGTTGCCCAGCATTAGGTCCTGAGATGTGCAACTTGTTGGGCACATGGAGCAGCATCGTAGGTGTGAGGCGGTCTGCAGGTCTCCACAGTCGCACAATAGTGTCTCTCCTGCCGAAGCATTCCCCACCGCTCGAGGTTGTCCTTTGTTCTACCAACTCCGGTTCTTAATCTGTTTAGGGATTTCCAGGTCGGCCAGTCAAGGCTCTTGCCAGTTGGGAGGCCTTCCTTTGGAGTAATGAAATCCTCTGGTGCGATTTGTTGCCAGAGTTGGAGTCTCTCATTTTCAGGGCCGGATGTGAGAGGTTGTGTGGATTTCAGAAAGCTGCTTCGAGACTTCAATCTTGGTGTTGGGGGTATCTGATTATACAAGCAGTGGGACGGTTGGTTGATTGCCTTACGCATTTCTTCGGCGCATATGACTTTGCGTCTTATGTTCGGTGGTGCGATACCAGCCAAGGGGTATAGTTTAGAAATGGGTGTTGGTTTGAGGCAGCCTGTGACGACTCTGCATGCATCATTCAGGGCAGTCATTTTTATTATATACATACTATGTATTGACCTGCATATTTCTTTGTTCGGTAACTAATTCAGAGTCTTGAAAGTAAATACAATTAATCGGCAGTAGACTAAGTAATTGGTAGTATCCACTGTGTCAGTGTGAATATGATCAGTTACAAACTTAAAATGTTAGTTGTATACTCAATGCTGCTAGTAATAAATGTTAAAATAATTGAATAATCACCACATTAAATGACAACGTAAAATTATCTAATCTAATCTATTATTAATTACCATTCATTAATTACGAGAATTTTTGCCGGTTTAATACTTTTCCACTGCCGATAGAGATTTTTCTACTACCAAATGATTATTTTGTACTAACCCTTTATGTATTTATTACTGACCGTTTGTTAAATAATTACTGTCCATTAATTAAGTTAAATACTGGCAAGAAAATGAATTCCCCTATATACAATATTTCTAGAACTTCAAGAGACGAATCCTTTAGTTCAAATTAGCCCCCTATTTTGCGGCGGCTCTAAGCTCCAGATACGTTTTATCGCCTTATCTTCCTAAAAATGCTGATTATTAAAAAAAGCCTACTCATTTCCTCATCAAGCCCCCGAGCTCTTGAGGCCATTTGGACTTATCGTTTAAGAAATACTTGGGAGTGATTTACTTCACACATGATTCAATAAATGAAATTTGATATAACTACGCTGCACCAATTTCCAATTAGCCGGCGGGTATAGCTCAATGGTCAAAGCGTTTGCTTTGCAAGCCAAAGGGCGTGGGTTCGATTCCCAACGGAGATTAAAAAAAAAAAGGATTTTTAATCAATTTCTGTACTCTTAAGCTTGTTGTGTGAATTTGATCACTCACTTGTAAAATGCCAGTCATAGCCTAGTAATCAAAATTGTTGGAAAACAAAAGTCGTCCCGTGAAGCACACCCATTCATAGTAAATACCTGCAATAATAAGGATGATGCGTGAATCACGAGCTGTAGTCTATAACGTTGGCAGATCAAAACTCCACATGCAGCGCTTAGCAATGCGCACCGTGGTAAACGTCATAGAATTCTACAGATAAACTGCAGCATCACTATCGTCATCTGTCGGTATTCTGCTGTATGTGCTTACATAAAAAAAATGCGGTGATCATATGCTCAGGCTAGGCAGGAAACATTGTAGAACATTTTTTTTGTAAGGATAGTGCGAAAATAAATGTTAAATTGACCAAAAAGAAGCACTGAGCAAGGAATAAATAAATGAATAAATTAAAAGTCCTACCTGGTGTGGAATAAGCTGGAATTTCAGGTACTGGAGACTCCTGAAAAAGAGAAAAAGGTTAAAAGAATGAGTTTCAGTGAATCGCATTTCACGCATGAAATAACAATGCTCTATAATCCATATCTGCTACCTAGATGGAGCATATACTTGCCGTCAATTTGTAAACCAACATACTAGTTAGGTTATTACACTTAAGACAATTCAGTACTGATATCAGCTCGATATAGAAATATTAAAAAACGATCTTTTGTCTCTTATTTTTGTTCGCTCGCCTGACGCACATCTAATAATGTTTTACTTAAATTATAATACACGGCGCTTGCATACGCCATTTTATTTGTTATGACAGCTGCTCCATTTCATGTTGATTCAACCGTCATTTTTAATTTGCTTTTTTGCCGCGATTGTCTTAGCGGCGCTTGATGTCACAGGTTCTGGCAGTTGTCAGTTAACTCTCGTCTGGTCGGTGAACGCCATACCGGTCGGACGAAAAATCAAATCTTTATTAAAAATAAATGCGAATTGTGCTTGAAAAACAAGATCTTTGTGTTGTTAATCTGCTTCTACATCCTTCTTACACGCAGCCATGTGGCGAACTCGCGACTTGTCGTCTTTTTAAATACGGAGGATGTTAGTACAATTACTGAATATTTAACTTAATAAATGATAGAGGCGAAAATGGACCTGGTTGAGACATATATTCGTAATTTGAATGTCATAGGAAAGCACTGATTGCAGCTATCTTTTGTTCAAGCCCCAGGTTTGCACTGTTCAAAAAGACTGTCAGAAACTATACATGGAATTTAATCAGCAAACTGCGTAAGACAGAGTTGACATGCGATGAAGCGAGAACCATCGCGGCTGACAAAGCTTTGTAGCGACAGCTTGTGATGTCCAAATGCTCCAGTTAAGGGAGCAAACATAGTGACGATGGTGATATATATATATAATCGTGTCGGAAACAACAGGGTCAGATCCTGTCTGCCCAGAAGTGGGCGACGTCGATGGCGTTACTTCTGGCCATCATCAGGTCTTCCTGGGTGCAGCTATTCTGGCACAGCGCACACTCCAGAAGGTGTGACAGGGTCTGCTCCACGCCGCAGTCACATTCAGTCGGTCCGCTGTAAAACTGCCAGGCCCTCATTTGTGTCCTCGTCTTGCATACTCCGGTCCGAAGTCTGTTCCTTTTCATCATCACGATGGTGATGATGAAAAGGATATCGTATTGTAAATATTTATTTATTTACCTTGTTTTTACATGAATCACGTAAGATAAATTCTCTATTAGGAGACTGCAGTCTCGGCTAACTCGTAGCCTTCTCAATCTTTCTCTTGATAGTTATCTTTTAGCAAGAGAAGGATTGAGAAAAGCTACGAATTAATCGAAACTGCAGTCTCCTTATAGAGAACTTATCTTACATGATCCATCTAAAAACAAGATAGATAAATAAGTATTTATTATTTATAATGGATCTCAAAGTGAATGCTGAAATCATTGAAAAAAAAAACGATATCGTTTGATCAACCCGACGCTCGTGAGGCTTGGTTAATGTTTTATGCGTCTAAACTCTTTGTTTATAAATATATTGATATCAGCTTGATATAGCTGCTTAAGGCCGATGCCGTAAAGCCTCAACAAGCGATCTTTTGTCTATTATTTTGGTTCGCTTGCGTGACATCTACATCGAATGTTAAGCGGTGTTTGCATACGCCAAAATAATTGTTATGACAGTTGGTCCATTGACAGTTGGTACAACTGTCCTCTTGACGGGTGGTACCGCCGAAATGTGAGAGCGGGCAAGTAGTCGCAACTCGCCCGTCCTCGTGGTAGGACCGTCCCTAAGGGCGGCCCTTTAACAGGCGACGTTATTGACAAATAAACATGTATCGTGAAACAGAAACAAGTTATTTATAATGTGAATCTGATCCTGCATCCTTCATCCAGTTAACCGATGTCCTAAATGGAAGAGAAGGATATCAATATATATATATATTTTCTAACGTGCATATTTTTTGGTAATGCTTATTTTTATTTAACATGAAACATTTCTTCAGCCTGAAACATCAGTCGATGATTTGTTCCTAGCCCTGAAGCATTTCTCTGTGTAGAAACGTCTGTGATCTCTCTCTTGTGAGGCATTAGGATGTGGGCGGCAGAAAATCCCAAGCAACTTGTCTGGAAAGATCAAAGAGCCATCAAAACAAACGGACGTAATGCCATAATTCAGTCAAAACAAACCCAAGACCCACGAAGCCTTTTTTAGATTCCCACAAAGTCGAAATACAGTTATTTTTTAAAATTTATGTGCACACATACAGAAGAATACCGACAGATGGTGATAGTGATGCTGAAGTTTATCTGTAGAATTCTATGACGTATATATATGTAATTATACTCAAGTGGCAATGGGCAGGACATATCTGTCGATGAGACGACGGTCGATGGGGAAGAAAAGTATTGGAATGGCGCCCAAGAACTGGCAAACGAAGCATTGGCCGACCCCCTACAAGATGGACTGACGATATAAGAAGAATAGTGGGAGTGACCTGGATGCGGAAGGCGGAGGATCGAAGAGTTGGAGACTCATGCGGGAGGCCTACGTTCAACAGTGGACGGACACAGGCTGATGATGATGATGATACAGAAGAATATCGACAGATGGTGATAGTAATTCTACAGTCTCATCTGTGGAATTCTATGACGCTTACCATGCTGCATATGGCTAAGTGCTGCATTTAGAGTGTTGATCCGCCAACGTCATACACTACAACCTGAGAATGACGCATCATCCTTATTATTTTATCAAATTTACACCAACCGGGGTAGGTTGGTGTGAATTTGATCCCTCACCAGTAATATGCCAGCCTATTAATCAAAATTGGTGTAAGACGAAAGTCGTTTCGTAAAGACCACCCATTCATAGTAAATTCCTGCAATAATAAGGATGATCATCCGTGAATCACGAGCTGTATTCTATGACATTGGCAGATCAAAACTCCACACGCAGCGCTTAGCAATGCGCACCGTGGTAAACGTCATAGAATTATACAGATAAACTTCAGCATCACTATCATCATCTGTCGGTATTCTCCTGTATGTGTTTACATAAAAAAAGTTTTGCAGCTTCTGCTGTAACGTTCTAACTCTAACAGGTATATTGTGTGTCTCGCTTGTTACAGGACTCGCTACTCACCGATGTTGTTTATCGGAATATGTTCGACGGGCGACTTCACTTTGTGAAAAAAATGCCTTTCAGGATAATCTTTCAGGAAAACCCTCGTCTTTTAATAACGTTACGAGTATCATTGGATTCGAAACAAAACAAAATAAAATAAATCTCTACATGAGAAAGTATTTTCGAAAGCTTAAAAAAATGATCTTCAAATACTTGCTAAAAAAAATGTCCTTCATAGGAGCGTCAGGCTTATCGTCCGATCTCCTTTAAAAAAACCTGTAGTCAAATGACAGATAGCGGCTCGTCAAAGCAAACCAAATTATGCCTGCATGTCTTATAACTCCTTCAAACTAAACTTAAACCAACATTTTAATATATGTTGACAACAGCATGATATAGCCCTTGCTGACTGGTACCGAAAACCTCGATTTACAATCTATCGTCTCTTATTTTCGTTCGCTCATCGGACACGCATGTGTTGTCATTTTGTTAGTAGGACTAGTAATATAGAACGCAACTTGCGGTGCTGGGTGTCACCGACCACGGCGCCCGGTCAATTGTGTGCCGACTGCGAAAAGGTCGTATTATGTTATTCCGCTAGTGCCGGAAATTTGTACAGTTTTACATGAAAATATATGTGCTGCTGGAAAAGTCTGCGTGTTGTTAATCTGCTCCTCATCCTGCCACCACGCAATTCAATGACGGACTTAAAGAGGAGGATATCAATGCGTGTCAAACGAGCTACAAAAATAAGAAACGAAAGATCGTTTATTAAGGCTTTTCGGCACCAGCCTGCAAGGATTATATCAAGTTGATATCGCTAGTAACGCTTTTGCTTAGAGAATCCGTTTCTGCAGATAGTTTAATCGATAAATCAATTTGTATTTATTTACGAGTGAGGAGCAATGTTGCAAATCAGGCGTATTTTTCTTCGTAGTATCAATCCGGTGGATTGGTTTGCAGCAACAAAACCTTGCATTTCGATCTTCACTCTTCTTGATCCTCTGCAATCCTCTTTAGCTCAGCATAAGAACTACAATTCATGTAATCGAACACTTGCTGCAAAGTTTCTCGTCTAGGTCGCCCTCGACAGTTTCTACCCTCAACCATACCTTCCACAATGTCGTGAAGAAGACCATCGTGGCGCATGCTGTGATCGATCGCCTCTCTGAGATGGTTCTTACTAGGTGCCTATCTTTATTGATTAAGCTGAGAAACTCATTGTTCGTGACGTGGTCTCTCCCGGAAAAATTCCGAGAATTCTTCTGTGTGACTACATCTCAAAGTCCTTTGTATTAAAGTATATTATGTTTGTTGTAAAAACACTTTTCAAAGACATTATTTTGATGATGTTGTCTGAAAGAAGGTCGACCCTGAACGTCATAGAATCCTCTGGGGAGTCTTTTTTCTTATCTTGGCTCGTCGCTGGGCAGGAATAAATAATCCTCCTAAACGTCAGACGGTTTTCGCTTCTTCTCCACTTCTTTTACTACTTCTTCCCGGTAAGTTAACCTTCGTAATATTTCATTTTATTATTCCCGATGCTCTCGCCCGAGACTGCGAAGCCATCAATCAACGTTTTAAAGAACAGCTTCCAAAACATTTGGCCAAGTATAAAAAAAATATGTTGCCTACCGCGTGTCGTTAAACTACTTATTAACCATTTTGTACGATGATATGTATTGACTACAACTCGACTCTAACAATAAGAATATCCATAATAAAAAATAATAGATACTGAGCTCAGAATCATAGTATTTCTTCGTAATATTATTAATTAATTAAGATTGTTTTACCAAAATTCAACAACTACAACACTATTTTTTTATGTACACACATACAGGAGAATACCGACAGATGGTGATAGTAATTCTGAAGTCTCACCTGAGGAATTATATGACGCTTACCTTACAGCATACGTCTAAGCGCTGAATGTGGTGTGTTGATCCGCCAACGTCATAAACTATAGCCTGAGATTCACGCATCAGCCTTACTATTACAGGAATTTTACTGTGAATAGGTGGGTCTTCACGGGACGACTTTCGTCTACCATCAATTTTAATTAATGGACTATGACTGGCATATACGGGTGAGGGATCAAATTTACACTAACCAGGGGTATTTTAGAGCTCAGAAATCGATTGAAAATCCTTTTTTTTAAATCTCCGTTGGGGATCGAATCCACGACCTTTGGCTTGCAACGCAAGCGCTTTGACCATTGAGTTATACCCGCCGGCAATGTGTGTAACAGATGTTGTATAAAACGTAATGGTATATTAGTTTAAGAAAGGCGTGGATCCAACAATGGGTCCAAGAATCTGTACACTTTATGTCCTTAATTATTTTTTTATATGTTTTAATTTGTTATATTTTCGATATTTAAAAAAAATGGGAACCACACTTTGGATCTTTGCGAAAACCTCTCAGATGATCCCTGAAGTGGCAGTCTTTAGATCACGATCCTCGTTCCTCTCACCTGACTGATTCTAAGCCCTTGGGCATTGTTATCCTGAAAATGATGTTGCGTGAACGATGGCTTGCTTCTACTCGCACCTGTCTAGGCGTACTATCATTCATGTGAAGATGCTTGCAAATGCGCGAATGTTGAAATTAAAAGATCACCATTCCATACATTCATCATTCTTAACATCTTCTATATAAAGGACAAATCCGACCTATCCTTGAATACGGCAGTCACCTTTGGATTGGAGCCCTTAAATACCTTCTAAACTTATTTGACTCAGTTCAAAGAAGAGCAATTCGTTTGATAAACAATGACACTCATACTTCTAATCTGCAATCAATCGAGCACAGGCGTAAGATTGGTTCTCTTAGTCTTTTCTACCGTTATTACCACGGTCGCTGCTCTTCGGAACTTAAAGAACTAATTCCTCCTGCACCCACCCACGACCGACAAACTCGTCTTACACTTGCCGAACATCCATACACGGTTAATGTGTCTCGACCAAGAACTGTCAGCTTCCAAAGTTGCCACCGGTAAGCTATGGAATGCTCGTCAACCCAACCTACACACAAACACGAACACAACACACGTTTCCCTGGCTGAGCGTCATAGAGTGCACTGGTCTTGACCGGGTGTGCTCTCCTGCATGCGTTTACATAAAAAAAACTTCTTTTCTTGTTAGTGAAGTCAAATTGTTTTGACCCAATACTGCACATTATCGATTGTTTTTGTGCTGTCCAGTATTAGGTCTTCAGATGTGCAGCTACTCAGGCACATGGGGCAGGATCTCAGGTGCGAGGCGGTCTTCAAGTCCACACAGTCACACAGCAGTGACTCTTCCTGCCGAAGCACTCTCCTTGACAGAACTTTGTTATGAGAGATTATGACTATCATAAGCTCCAACTAGAAAGCAACCAGAAACTGGCGGCAAGTATAGCTCAAAGGTTAAAACGTTTGCTTGGCAAGCCGAAGGTCATGGGTTGAATCTCCGACGAAGACAATCATTTTTTTTTCAATCGATTTCAGAGCTCTAAATATGATTGGTGTGAATTTGATCCCTGGCTCGTAAAATGCAAGTCGTATCCTATTAATAAAAATTGGTGGTAAGTGAAAGTCGTCCCGTGAAGACCGCCCATTCATGTGAATGCCTGTAATAATGAGGATGATGCGTGAATAACTGTAGTCTATGACGTTGGAGGATACACACTCCACATGCAGCGCTTGGCTATGTGCAGCATGGCTATGCGTCATAGAATTCCACAGATGAGACTTCAGAATTACTATCACCATCTGTCGGTATTCTCCTGTATATGTTTACATAAAAAACTATCTACTACTCGTTCTAGAACATATCTGCATCTGAAGATTCACTAGAAAACACATATGGCTCCCGACACTCTTTAAAGCAGAAATCCGAGTACTTAAAGAGAAGGTACTGCAGTATCCGAGGCATATTTTTGGGTGATTTGTTAATACGATTTTTTTACGAAATCGGATGATTAGCCCGACGCTTCCGAGGCCTAGAACATTTTGTCTACGACCTCAATCTGAGACTTCTATAAATGTTAAATATTTAAAATCACTGAAAGTATGTTATTCCGATACGATTGTAGGTTAAGCTTAAATGTGCCATCTATATACATGCAACGCCAAGCCATGTGCAGCATGGCTGAGCGTCATAGAATTCCACAGATGATACTTCCGAATCACTATCACCATCTGTCGGTATTCTCCTATACGTATTACATACAAAATATACAGAATGATGATGATCAATAAATGAATGTTGGTATGAGAGTGTTTCTTCATCAGTAAAAAACAAGTCATAGCCTATTATTATAATCAAGGAGTAGACACACGAACTCAAAAACAATCTAAGAAACTAAATTCAACTTTAGAGGTTTAATTGAGCTATAAAACGAAACATTCTAAAAGCAACAAACTTTGTTTTCAGGCATGAATGCACTACAGTTTCAATAAATTTACTGCAAAAGTTCTACAAGTTAACACATTGAATAGAATACCGCATGACCAAATTTGAAAAATCTTATACAAAGATTCTGAAACCATTGCCAATGTACATTTTTTTGTTTCATTTGACATCAGCATGATGTAGTCCTTATTTACTGTTACCGAAAACCTCGATATACTATCTTTCGTCTCTTTATTTTGGGTCGCTTGTCGTGCATTTAAGTGCGCCGTGCTGTAATTTTGGACGGTTCCGCTAACGGGTGTGTTAGTTAAAAATACCACTATCGGAAGACGGGACAGCGCGGAGATCATCAGTCAGTACTCACCCTTTGGCGAGGCAAGGTTCGAGTTGCGGCCGCGCGGCATGTCATCCCGCGTGGTCAGAAACTTGTAATGTTTTTAACGTAAATATAATCTGTGCTTCTAAAAGAAAGTGGTTGTCCGCCGACCTGCACGTAATAACTCCCTTTTTTGAGAGAGGAGGATGTTACATTGTACAAAGAGATTATTCTTGGATGGGTGACCGCTTACGAAAGTTCCGTTTGACTGCGCCACCATGTTTACTTTAACGGCAAGTTACAATGACAATACAGACATTTGTAAATTGTTAGTATTGACATCCCCGTCTTTAAAAAAGAATGACAAGTCGCAGGTTCGTCACGTAAAACTAGTATTTGAAGCATAAATATACTTATCTGAACTATTTTCATATTTCAAATTGGTTCTTCTATCCTTTAGCTATCAGATGATGCATAAAAAACCATTATATTTAACAAACATTCATTATGTAACTCCATACATGTGGTGCAATTGACACATGTGGTTTACAGAAAAATCACTCCTGTGACGAAACCTCACGATATTTATTTGCATGCTTTACAGATTCCTGTAAATAATACACGTAGGTTGATAAAGGGAATGACTGAATTTCCAATTTCCTACCGTAGATGTTACAATGAGTACTGAAAGTAGCAAAACGATATATCACGTCAACCGATGTCAACGGTAAGGGAATTTTACACGGCATATATCGGGTACCGATGCGAACAGTTTAATCGTAATACAACAGAAGCCTGGATATTTTGGATACGTAGACGTCATCTCCACTGCGTTAAATTCCATGTCTTCGTATCAGTCAACACCAGCACTGAATCTAAAGCAATATTATACTAAATATTTTATTTTTATTTTATTTTATTTTATTAACGGCCTAGGCCAATACATACGGTTTTAAAATAGAAAATACAATAAATGAAATAGTAAAACAAAACAATATAATAGCTAAGACAATACATTTAGACAAAACATGAACATGAGTAAAAAAACAGAACTAATACATTAGTAGAGGGATCTGCGAAATGCTGGAAGGTCCACCCCGAAAAAGTCCAAGTCACTAGAGGAGTTAACCAGTCTACACATTCTTAACATAGGAGAATAGAATCCGTATAAATAATAATAAAATATTAATATGTCAATTTCTTCACTCAAGTTGGTTTCAACCACTGTTCACTGCGATTCTTTCGTCTTACACGTATCCAGGGTTGAACGATGGTCCTTTTCAGGCCACACTTCAGGCTCCATGAGAGACTCCAGCGAAGTTGCGGAGAGTGAGTGAAGTATAAAGAAAACATCGAGAAAAAGTTCCAGTGGCGACATATGAGCTATTAAAAAATTCTTGCTTGAAACATTCGCAATAAAGTGGGCTTTAAAGGAGCAGTAAAATTTTCGTCTGCGGCGCAAATCATTTCCGGAAAACTGCTTTACGACCCCCGGAAGCTAGCGCCACATTGTAATTTTAACAGTTTGCAAACTGTAACGGCATGTTCTTGAAAACTTGCAACGTAAATCTTTAACCCTTTCGCATCGGTTGTCGGCATATGCCGTCAAAGATTCCCCGACCGTTTCCACAATGTCCACAGTCTTTTAGTCGCACTATGCCTTCATTCCTTAGAAACACTTATCAAGGCATTGTTTTTATAGCACTTTCTCGCTTATATTACACGAATAACGAGCTTTGGTGAGTAACAACAAACATGGGTGGAAAAAGCAATAAACCTTAAAATTTCAACCATTTTACCTATTCAATGAAGGTTATTTTTTTATGTAAGCACATACAGGAGAATACGGACAGATGATGATAGTAATTCTGAAGTCTCATCTGTGGAATTCTATGACGCTTACCATGGTGTATATGGCTAAACGCTGCATGTGGAGTGTTGATCCGCCAACGTAATATACTATAGCCCGAGATTCACGCATCGTCCTTTATTATTACAGGAATTTACTATGAATTGGTGGTCTTCACGGGACGAATTTTGTCTACCATCAATTTTGATTAATAGGCTATGACTGGCATTTTACGGGCGAGGGGTCAAATTCACAACAGCCGGGTGTATTTTAGAGCTCAGAAATCGATTAAAATACTCTTTTTTTAATCTCCGTCGGGGATCGAACCCACGACCTTTGGCTTGCCAAGCAAACGCTTTGACCATTGAGCTATACCCGCCGATTCTGTAAGCTCAGATAGTCCTGGTCCTAGAATACCTGTATATCTGGAGATCCACACGGGAACATGGATGGTTCATAGGGTAAGAACCTGTAAACTTGCATAAACTGCGGGTTAAGTACTCAAATAAACATTTGCGTGTTCAATGATCCGGGTTTATTTTAAAGAGATCGGAAACGATCGACCCGACGCTCCCGAAGCTTGGACATTTTTTTTTTGGCCTGCATAATTTTTTTGAATGCCGGACGAAATTATGACTTTTATTTATATTGCATACTTTTTAATTGAAATGTATGGCCACCACATATTGCTGCCACTCATTTTTGTCAGTTGCCGCTATACATGCCTCATCTCCAGATATCTAAGACGTAAAATTACAGCGTTCGAAGGTCCGAGGGTCTTGAATAAATCCATGAAAGAGAAGGAATGTATTATATATATAATCGTGTCGGAAGCAACAGGGTCAGATCCTGTCTGCCCAGAAGTGGGCGACGTCGATGGCGTTACTCCCGGCCATCATCAGGTCTTCCTGGGTGCAGCTATTCGGGCACAGCGCACACTCCAGAAGGTGTGACAGGGTGTGCTCCACGCCGCAGTCACATTCAGTCGGTCCGCTGTAAAACTGCCAGGCTTTCATTTGTGTCCTCTTCTTGCATACTCCGGTCCGAAGTCTGTTAAGGGACCTCCATATATTACATCCTTGGTCATATCCAGGGGCTAGGTCTTCTTTCGTGGCAATCCAAGTATTCCCCTCAGTTGCGCTTCTCCACATGTTCGGCCGTAGGGTGGCCTCAGGTATCACCAGTTCCGTTGTCGACTGTAGGAAACTTTTTCTTGATTCAAGAAGGAATGTATTGACATCAGCATGATGTAGCCCTTGCGGACAGGTACCGAAAACCTCGATATAAAATTTTTCGCCTCTTATTTTTGTTCGCTTGTCATACATTTATGTGTCCGCCATATTGAGACTAGTTATATAGACCGCCGCTGTGGCGCCGGTGCGACAGCCCATCACGCCAGTTGTGTCCCGCCCGTCGGCGAGAGCATATTGTATTGTGGCCCGGCCTAATGCTGTGACTATGTCGAGCCCTAAATTTTTAGTTTTATCGTAAATATATACAATACATGTCAAAATGCTTCTGAAAAAGTACTTTGCTTTGCTACCCTGCTCCTCATCATGCCCTCACGCGACTGATTAACAACCTTTTGAGAGAGAGCAGGATGTTAGTATGTATGTCATTTGGAGCATATGGTCACCGAAATTGAGTCACTCTTAATATTTCACTCGAATAAGGTTTCTCATATAGGGAGACACGTAAAAGTAGACGTATAGACGATATTGTATAGATCACGGGTCTCCAAACTACGGCCCGAGGAGCCACATCCGGATTTTTTCCGGCCAGCGGAGAGCTAGCATACTTGAAAACTCCTTTTGGAGAACATGTTTTTTAGAGCAGGACTATTTCACTTTTTACCACCAGCAACAATGATAATATGGTTTTGGCCCTCGGAACTTACTGGTGTAATCAGTATGGCCCTAAGGCTAGAAAGTTTGGAGACCCGTGGTATAGATGGTATTTATAAATTTTATTTATAGATGACACGTGTAGATGACACGTATAGATGACACGTATAGATGACATCACTGGACGATGCAGGGCCGCGCTGGAGCCCTCTTATAAATGCGCCTATAAATTAGAGCCTTGTGCGGTCCCTTTCATTAGCCGCCCCATTGACACGAAGGAGAGTTATCTATTGGACGGTAAACCAGGGCTGGACGTAGTATGAGCATATCACCAACAAGCTTAAAATAAAAGCAGGACCGAATTTATATAAAATAAAATACAAAAAAACATTAACTCTTCCATTACGGTTCGGTTTGAATACAAATTATACTGTCAATTATAAAACTGGTATTTGATGAAAAAATGTACTTAGCTGGTCTATTTTCATATATCACATTGGTTCATGTGTCCTTTAGCTATCAGATGATGCATAAAAAACTATTCTAAGAAAGTAGCGAAACAATATATCACATCAACCGATGTCAACGGTCGGGAAATCTTATTGTTACAATTCTTTTTTATTTTTCTTTAAATGACATTACAAAATACAAAACATTTTAATTCGTCATTAAAGTACATGTTAACATAAGTAACATAAGTAACACAAGTAACATAAGTAACATAAGTAACATAAGTAACATAAGTAACATAAGTAACATAAGTGACAAAAGTGTGGCCCTGTAAATGTATTGACACATTTAGTGTCAATGAACTCACACTCAGAACAAGCGTTAGGAGACTCAATGCAAATAGTTGACTTGTAACAACAAAAACCCTGTCATAGGTAAATCATGGTTGACCCACAAATAACACGGCATTATTGTCACAAAATCAAACGTCTGACTGCATATGCCGACAACCGATGCGGAAGGGTTAACAAGTATCTGTTTTTTTTTGTAAATAAAATACTTTGCAGTTTGTCGGCATTTGAAGCAAATGAGTCAGGCTTCGGAAGCGTCGGGTTGATCATCCGATCAATTAAAAATAACGATTAATAATCTTGAATTCCTTGGCTCTAGTTTTGGAGGTCGTTATAAGTGTTATATGTTTTCAAGAGGTCCTTTAGATGCAGGGATGTCGTTACAAAAGCTATGGAGAGTGTCATATAATAGAAATGACTGGTAGAAATTTGTGGTGTCCATTTGTCCCAGCATCTCGAGGCATGGACCATTTGTTCCTAAGGGGTAACTCATTGCACAATAATATCATTATGACCTGGTATACCTCTAAGAACTTATTTAGATAATACTGTTTATTTCACATTATTTACTGTTAATTTCATATTATATACACAACATTAGAGGATTGTCTTCAAAAGTTAGAATCCGAAACGATAACGAAGAAAAAGTCAAGTAGTGGAGGGTACCCAACGAATGTGTGCCTATTCGAAAATGCCGCAATGTCTTAAAACTAAGGCGTTTAACCATTGCGTGCTCCGTGTATTAACTTATGGCGCAGAGACGTGGAATCTAACAGCAAGTCTTACACATAAAATAAAGGTCACGAGATCCATGCTAGGAGTGTCGCTAAAATATAAAATCCGAAACGAGGAAATCCGCAGAAGAACTCAAGTAGTGGATACTACCCAACGAATAGGCACACCAAAGTGGCAATGCGCAAGACATATCTGTCTAAGAGACGACGGTCGATGGGGACGAAAAGTATTAGAGTGGCGGCCAAGAACTGGCGAACGAAGCATTGGCCGACTTCTGCAAGATGGATTGACGATATAAGAAGAATAGCGCGAGTGTCCTGGATGCGAAACGCACACGATCGAAGAGGATGGAGACTCATATTCATTCAGAAAAGGCTGATATTATTGGGTTTAGCCGTGAGTGGTGAATTGTTTCGAACCAATATTTCGACCGCCATCATCAGGGTTAACGACTTTGTGTCTGAAGAAGACCCGTGCAATGGCGGTCGAAATATTGGATCGAAACAACTCGCCACACACGGTTAAGCCCAAAAGCTACAAAACTAAATCTGGCCGTAGAAACCTAAGAAGCAAAAAGGCTGTTGATGACGTCAGCAGCCTTTAGAAAAGGTTGTGAATCATTTCTGGAACTCCAGGCATCGGTCTGTTTGTTTGCATTAACGTTTGTAAGTAAATATTTTGTACAGTACTGTACATGTTATGCTTATTTATAGTTCACATATACGTGTTATTAGTACTGTACGTGGCAACGTAAAGTGAGCTATTTTGTTGTGTTACGAGAGGAATCTCTAGTGGAGACGTAATTAGATGAAAGAAACTACGTGCAGACGTCTCGGCCGGCATTGTAGACGTTGTCGTGAAGACGAGACTTTACTTTTAAGGAAAGAATAAAGGAATTAAGTAAGTTATATACACGCGTTGCAAGCTGATGAAGGCTTTCGTTGAAGGCGAAACCACGGTTTTCCTGCCAGTGCATACAATCTTTCGTATCTTATATTCTGTTCGCTTGTCGTAGATGTACGTGTCGCCATATTGGCATGTTGGACAAGTCCGGTCACGGGAGTGACGTTAGTTATAGAGATCGACACTTGCGGCGCTGTCTGTGACCGACCACGGCGCGCGGCCAGGTAATCGTTAACCGACGGCGGCGAGATCGCATTGTATTGTGGCCCGGCCTGAATGCTGTGGGGCCAGAAGTTTGTAAAGTAACTACATTGGGATTACTCTCGAATACTTAAAACATAAAGAAAAAAATTAATTCAACTTAAAACGATCGAAATGAAAGCTGTGCCATGATAATGAGAACGATCTACGATCAGGATCGACTCAACCTTGACCCGCTGGCAAGCGCGGTAGGCGGCAGTCTGAGACTCACGCTTGAGCAGTATCTTGCCACTTTATCAATGATTGGCGTTACGTCGATTCCTGTCATCCACGGTGGCACAGAGAACCACACGGTTTTCTTGCTGCCCATCGGTTAGAAGGGATGCCAATGGTTAACTTTTGCGATCCATATGATGGAGTATGATGTCGATCGTTGAACAATATGGCAACAAACGGAAACAATAACTGTTAGTGAAGAGTATGCCGTATGGTTAGAAAAGCTTGGATTATACTCTAGGGCCCAATTTTCTATATCCGCATATTTTCCGCCCACTGAAAAGAAAACGCCTAAGACGCCCCAGATACCAATTTCTAAACCTTACGCCTGGGCTATTTTTTATGTTAAATTATATGAGTGGTGGACGCTACGAAAAAAAACTTTCCTTCATATACTGTCTATGCCTTATCCCAAAACATCTCTGCACCTGAGGCAATCGACTTTTGTGTTTTTCTCAATATTGTTACCACCAGGTGTCGCATGTCGGACATTAATTTTGTCCAAAGTTGAATTGACTCTTACCGCCATTGATATTATTGAATATTAGTAACATTAACGTGTTGTATCTGTCTGCTATATGGTATGCCGGCGGGTAGAGCTCAATGGTCAAAGCGTTTGTTATGCAAGCCAAAGATCGAGGATTCGATACCCGATGTAGATTAAAAAAAAAAAAACGATTTATGAGCTCTAAAATATCCCCTGTTGGTGCGAATTTGATCCCTCACCCTTAAAATGACAGTCATAGCCTAATTATCAAAATTTGTTGTAGACAGAAGTCGTCCCGTGAAGACCACGCATTCGTAGTAAATTCCTGTAATAATTAAGAGTGATGCGTGAATTTTGGGCTGTAGTCTATGACGTTGGCGGATCAACACTCAAATATGTTTCCATAAAAAATAGGTACATCTTCGTCTTTCGATCGACTGTAGTATCTTCTTTTTTTGCTCGACTCGTGGTTACAATAAAAGGCGATCTTAAAATAACACTCGAATATCGATTACTCGATTACACGATTACCCGATTCATGCTCTCGATACATTATAAATTCGATTTAATCGGCTTTCTCCCCGAATCGCTTCTATAACGCCTCCCTCGCTGTAAGTAATCGGCTTCCGAAAATAATTCAGCCAATATCGGAATGGATTTTATGACGGTAGCAACATTATGTTCAATATTACATCGTCTGTTGGAGGCCTATGCCGAAATAAACGACGCATTACTTTAACCGATAATACCCCAGTAGGGTACTTAGATAAATTCCATCAAATCTCTTATACGCTATAACTTTTGTGTATTATTTGACTTTCTTTAAGGAGAAATATAAATTTTGCTTTATTTTTTATTTTCTAAATATTTTAAAGTATAAAGCATAATAGGCAACATGTTTCGTTAAGTGGTAGAGCGTTTGCTTACCATACCGAAGGTTGTAACACTTAGTAAATATTAAAAATATTTTTTGTTAATATTTTTTCTTCTTAAAATCCATTCCATATATGTGGTCACACCAATTTGTCGCTGCTCTAATTTGTCAGTTGCCACAATCCATGGCACGTCCTAAGACATCCCTGCACCCAAAAGACAAATTGCGAACATCATATTATCAGGAGTACCTGTGGCATATTTTCGCACGGTTGTCGGCATATGCCATCAAAAGATTCCCCGACCGTTGAAATCGGTTGACGAGATATATCGTTTTGCTAGTTTCAGTACTCATTGTGACATCTACGGTAGAAAATTAGAAGTGCAGTCATTCCCTTTATCCACCTACATGTATTCTTTAAAGGAATCTGTAAAGCATGTAAATAAATATTGTTAGGTTTAATCACAGGAGCGATTTTTATGTAAGCCACATGTGTTAATTCCACCACATGTATGGAGTTACATAATGAACGTTTATTAAATATAATAGTTTTTTAAGCATCATCTGATAGCTTTAAGGATAAAAGAACCAATGAGATATATGAAAATAGGTCAGATAAGTACATTTATGCTTCAAATACTAGTTTTAAGCAAAAAAAATGGTTTGAAAAATTCACGCCATATTGACAGTATAATTTGTATTCCACCGAGCCGTAACGAAAGGGTTAAGGAGATCAAATGATCAGCCGAACGCTTTTGAAGTCAGGACCATTTGGTCCTAAGTATAAACTTAACCCGACTAGAGTCAAGCGATTAGCTACAGCTAGTGATCCATCTAAGTTTTGGCCCTCGCTCAATGTTGCTTAACTTTAGTGATCTGACGTAAAACACGCTCACTATTGCCGCTGTTGGAAGTTATTTCATTGTATACTAGCTATAATATTTCCATACCTAATGTTTTTCCCATGCTCCCATGTGGACCTTCAGGACACAAGTGGTATGCTCCAAATGTAAGGAAATATTGTAAAAATGTGTTGTTATTTCGCTTTTATCCATTTTTTTTTTGTTAAAACTCTATAGGCAAATAAGTGTATTCACACAGACTTTTTCAGAAGCACATATATTTAATTTGAAGGTTGACAAAATTTCGGTCTGCTCGAGGAATGACGTGCTGTTAACGCCTCGAGCAGACACAGACTGACTTACGGCGATCGAGCGCTCCTAACCGGTGCTACCCAGCACTGCAAGTGAATATCCATAGAACTTGTCCTAATAATGGTCAACTAATTACTAAGCGACAACACATGCGTGTCCGACGAGCGAACAAAAACAAGGTTTTCGGCACCAGCCTGCAAGGGTTATATCATGCTGATATCAGTATATACTATATATAATATTTAAGTATATAAGATATTATTTGGTGAAAATGGAAAATTTAAATTTTATATTTATATATAAATATGCTCTGGCTTGTAAGCGGATATAAAAGAATAAGAATATCATGGATGATGTTAATGCCGCATGCCCGTAAAATTTTATATCGCAATTTAAATAATGAAATATGCATAAAAAAAGGAAATTTTGTATGAAAACCAACAGATTAATATTTCAGCCGCGTAAGATGATTTCATAAAATGCTCATTACATACAAATGGGCATAGAGCAGCTGAAACCTGAAAAGAACTGAAAAAAGCTCAGCGATTGCCAATTTTTAGTATCGATTTTACGCGTCAGTTTTAAGAATTCCATATATAGAGACTTCAAAGAAGATCGACGGTCTAATAAATGATGGTGGACTTAACATAACCTTACGTATCGTAACCTTACCTAACATAAACTAACCTAATCTAACCTTACTTCCAAACCTTGAGATACAGACGCAAGGTTTTATTTTATGGAAACACATACAAAAGAATACTGACAGATGGTGATAGTAATTCTAAAGATCTGTGGAATTCTATAACGCTTACCATGCTGCATATGGCTAAGCGCTGCATGTGGAGTGTTGATCCGACAACGTCATAGTCTACAGCTTGAGATTCAGGCATCATCTTTAATTATTACAGGAATTTACTATGAATGGGTGCTTTTCACGGGACGACTTTCGTATACCACAAATTTTGATTAATAGGCTATGGCTGGCACTTTACGGGTGAGGGATCAAATTCGTACCAACCTAGAGCTAAGAAATCGATTAATTTTTTTTTGAGTCTACTTCAGGGGTCGAACCCACGACTTTTGGCTTGCAAAGCAAACGCTTTGACCATTGATGATTTAATTATTCAGTTCCACACAGTTATTACCATGGTCACTGCTCTTCTAAGTCAAATAATTAATTTCTACTGCACGTACCCATAACCAACAGACTGATCTTATACTTATGAAATCTGTTCACAGTTAATGTATGTCGACAATGAACTGTCAGTTTTGTGGCAGTTAAAATTCTTTTAAATGCCACCGGTGAGCTCTGAAATGCTCTCATATATATATATATAATCGTGTCGGAGACAGCACGGTCAGATCCTGTCTGCCCAGAAGTGGGCGACGTCGGTGTCGTTACTCCCGGCCATCATCAGGTCTTCCAGGGTGAAGCTATTCGGACACAGTGCACACTCCAGAAGGCGTGATAGGTTCTGCTCCACGCCGCAGTCACATTCAGTCGGTCCGCTGTAAGACTGCCGGGCTTTTATTTGTGTCCGAAGTCTGTTAAGTGACCTCCATATATTCCACACCTGGTCGTGTCCAGAGGCTAGGTTCTCTTTGGGGTAATCCAAATATTCCCTCAGTTGCGCTTCTCCATTTGTTCAGCCGCAGGGTGGCCTCAGGTATCACCAGTTCCGTTGTTGACTGTAGGAAACTTATTCTTGATTTGAGCCGTGTGGTTATCTTTTGATGTGTGTATTTTAATGTTCTCATAGTACTCGTATATCTGATATTGTGGCTTTTGGGTTTAGCTGTGTGTGACGACTCCAACTCACAACAAAGTCATCAACCCTGAAGAAGACCCCTGCAATGGCGGTTGAAATATCGGAGAGAAGAAATTCGCTACACACGGCTATTCCCAAAAGCCGCAATATCAAATCGGGCCGTGAAAACCTAAGAAGTTATTTACTTGTATATCTGTTTATTCTTTCGTACAATCTGATCTCTTTAAAAAACTCATCAATATATACCTGTATTTCCAGTCTTCTTAACCTGCATACAAGCACAACACACGTTTCCCGCATAAAGGGTCCAGCCATCCAGGCTGAGCGGCATAGAGTCCACTGGTCTCGACCGGTTGTTCTCTTTTGCATGTTATTTGATAAAAAAAAGCTTAGATTATTTCTCAATTCTGCCAGTTACTGTTGTTCATGCCTTGTCCCAAGACATCGTTGTCAGCAGTTTGTAAGCAACTTGCTATTGTCGTTGGTGTCATAATTATAGGATAAATATTATTTTTTGTTTATTTGTTTCATCATCGTCATATTCATCAGCCTATCCTTTGTCCTGTCCATTGCCACTTGAGTGCGCCTATTCGTTGGATAGCCTCCACTACTTCAGTTCTTCTGCGGATATCCTCGATTCGGATTCCATCTTTTAGCGATACTCCAAGCATGGAATTCTTCCATAGCACCCTGGGTGACTTTTAGTTTATGTGTAAGACTTGCAGTTAGATTCCCACGTCTCCACGCCATAAGTTAATGCTGAGGGAGGATGCAATGGTTAAACCCCTTAGTTTTGAAGACATTGCGGAATTTTCGCTTTAAAAATGTACTTTAGTTTTCCAAATGCTACCCATCCCGAATGCTCTTCTCAACTTTTAGCGTTAAGCCCTGGCAAATTCTTCGTGTGCTTAGAATATTATTATGATTTATGAATGACACATCCAGCACGCGTACCGTAGGTAAGGCTTTCCTGAAAAGGCTGAAATTAATGTTCGAGCTCTGAAAAAAGTGCCAATTTCAGAAATTATTAACTCCTGAATATTCCGAAAGAAACTCTTATTATCTTTTCATAAGACGTGAATAGAAGAAGAACGAAAAAAACATTGTTTATTTAAAAGAAATATAATATTTAAAAATCGTTTTATATATCAATTCCCAAGATGATCAAACTTTTTATTTTCATTTATTTTTTATATTTCCACTATGTTTTTTCATGAATTTATGGTAAATCAAACGGTCATTTATTTACACAAGTCATTCGAATTGCATGTTGAAATAATTCATCATCATTATCAGCCTGTATCCATCCACTGTTGAACGTAAGCCTCCCACATGAGTCTCCATCCTCTTCGATCCTCCGCCTTCCGCATCCAGTTCACTACCGCTATTCTTCTTGTCGTCAGGCCATCTTGCAGAGGGTCCGCCAATGATTCGTTTGCCACTTCTTGGGCGCCATTCCAATACTTTTCGTCCCCATCGACCGTCTTATCTTCGACATATATGTCATGCCCATTGCCCATAGCACGCTGGGTGACCTTTATTTATGGGTAAGACTTGCTCGCAGCCTTAGACTGAGGTCTATTTGAAATCTAACTGATGCACCTAGAATCACGGGAAGGTCTTCAGCCACTCTTTAACAAGTAGCTTTTTGCGTGCGTCCAGTAACGGGTCCCCATCTGGGTCTCCAAAAACAGGATGGGACAGGGAGCGTTTTCACCAAGCGGGTAAGACTTGCTGTCAGATTCCACGTCTCTGCGCCATAACTTAATACAGGAAGGATGCATTGTTGGTTGAAATATTTACCGTTACATTTTAATTTATTCGAAGAAAAAATACGGTTCCGCCGCATTTCGTTCACAGACAATTCGTTCAACAAGGTTTTGTCCAAATATCGTACAGTCTAGAGATCCATATGTCTCGTTAAAGAAATAATTTAGGTTAGGTTAGGTTAGTGAGACATCCAGTGCACCAGTTGGCCCGTGCGCCAAATTTTCCGTGCACCAGACGTCCAGTGCGCCCCACGTCGTTACCGATGCGTTGCTGAACGAATTGTCCGTGAACGAAATGTGGCGGAACCCTTATAAATGAATTGTCATTAAAAATATTTATTACTTTATTAATTGATTGATTTTATAATTAATATTGATATGCCTATACTTCTAAAAGTGTAATCTAAGATATTACATACTAATTATATGAAGGGTGGTAATTTCTCGTAACATTTAAATAAAAGTCTCACGTCTAATAGAACCTTTACATCCAATTCCAGGTAAGATCTCTTCCGAGTCTAGTTAGCAAAATAATGGAAACGGTCTCCCTCCGAAAATGGACCATTCCAGAATGATTAACTAATGTGCGAGTATATCAGACACAGGAGCGGAACTCTTGAATTAAATTAACGACCCATCCAAGAACACTCCACGCTCTACGTCGCTTTACTTCGATGATATAACAGGAAACGTAGTTTTAACGTGACGCGGTCACTGGCTTATTTATTTTGAAGGTGAGTATGATTTAGAGGCTTAACATATCATAAATCGTGGGTTCCATTCCTGACGAAAATTACAAAAAATAAATTTCTTTTTTTGATGAATCTATAAAGTCGAAAAGTATTACTTAAATACTCTGGTTGGTGTGAATTTGATATCTCACCCATGAAATGACTGTCATAGACTATTAATAAATTTCATGGAAGATACGATAATCATACCGTAAACACCACCCGTTAATGGTGAGATAGTGTGAGAAGATCTTGAAGCCAGGTAGTAGTTTAATGACGATGGTGGATCGATATTTTACATGCAGCGCTTGTCCATACTTAACATAGTCAACGTAATAAAATCCTCAAATGAGGTTCTTCCATTGCCGTCTGCCAGTATTCTCTTGTACGTGTTTATAAAACAATATATATAAAAATGTATTATTATATGTATATATAATACGCCAAGCTCACAAAGGATAAGTCCAATTAGTACATTATTTTTTTGTGTTGACATCCTCCTGTTTATGTTCGTTACTGAATTGCGTGGTGGCAGGATGAGGAGCAGATTAACAAAACAAAAAAACAAAGACTTTTTTTAAAGCACATTGACATACATATTTCGATAACTTTACAAACTTCTGGCCCGGACCTAGTCACAGCATTCAGGCCGCGCCAATTCGCATGAGCCGCCGTCGGCATACAACTGACTGGGCGCCGTGGTCGGCGACACATATGACCGCAAGTGGCGATTTATATAACTAATCCTCGTGACGGCATTACGAAGTGACAACACATGCGTGTCTGATGAGCGAACGAAAATAAGAAACGAAATATTGTTTATCGAGGTTTTCGGTACCAGTATAGCAAGGGTTATATCATTCTGATGTCAACGCTTTATATCATTATCGTTATAATCATTTCGATATTTGCTTCCTTACCTGGATCATAAGGTCATCCTAAACTGCCGCCATAAAGCTTTGTCAGCCACCTCGAGACAAAATGAAAAATGACAGCTGACAGACCTGACAGGTGAAATTTTCATGTGACATGGTATGGAATGGATAAGGGAAGACGTTACTGCTTGTAGGTAATTATGGCATCCATATGCTCCAGTTTTTGAGCGGAATACAAAGTATATTTCTCACCTGCTTAAATGATCAGGTGCGCTTTTCGCTGACCTAATTAGCCTTCGCAGTAAGTTTGTAGAGTGATTTATGGCAATTATTTGAACTTTGTTCGCAATCAACGCCGGTGGACTCAGGTGGGATGGATCAGAAGAGCGGTGGGCGTGCAGACTCACCAGGGGTGGGTGGTGATTTATAAGAAAACCCGAGGGAAAGAAAAGATCAAGAAAGGCGAAGGAAATATACTGGATTCTGTTTTACAAGCTTAAATTATATAAAAAAAAAATATAGTTTTGATTCACATTTATTTTTAACGATAACATGTTTCGGCCTCCCTGGAGATCATCTTCAATAATGATTAAATTAAAAACTGGCAGTGGCTTGTATAGGTATGTATAAGTATTAGTTTCTACGTTAGTACACACATATTTACAGATTGTATATGTGTGCGGGTAAAACCATTGAAAAAAGACATTATAAAATCAAGAGGTATGTGTTATCTTAATGTATTAAGGCATTATATAATATTACGAGTACATTTTTGAGTTCAATTTTTTTTTTTTTTATTGTTAAGCACCATTGGATGCGGATCATACATGGATGGATCACCACCAGTTGTTTAACTTTAAGAATTAAATTGGTTTGAGCCACCCTTCAAACATGAGACCAAATGGTTCATGCCTTAATGGCGATAAATTTGGATTAATCATCCAATATACTTAAAGAATTCAATTGAAGAATAAGTATAATACAGGTACTGTCCGGCGGGTATAGCTCAATGGTCAAAGCGTTTGCTTTGAAAGCCAAAGGTCGTGGGTTATATTCCCAAAGGAGATTAAAATAAAAGGATATAAAAAGATTAATCGATTTCTGAGCTCTAAAATACCGGTTGGTGTGAATTTGATCCCTCACCCGTAAAATGCCAGTCATAGTCTATTAATTAAAATTGGTGGCAGACGAAAGTCGTCCTGTGAAGACCACCCGTTCATTGTAAATTCCTGTAATAATAAGGATGATGCGTGAATCTCGGGATGTAGTCTATGACGATGGCGGATCAACACTCCACATACAGCGCTTAGCCATATGCACCATGGTAAGCGTCATAGAATTCCACAGATGAGACTTTAGAATTACTATCACCATCTGTCGGTATTCTCCTGTATGTGCTTATATAAAAATAAAAAATAATCGGCACTTTGTATTGATCGAGTGAACGAATATAATCAAGTTTCAGATATGTATATGAAAGCTTATAATTTATGTAATTATTCAATGAATTTTCGACAACTCTCATTGTCCTCGAACTTTCTTTCTCAACAATACGAGCGTTCTAAAAATATATTCGAAAATATTTTTGAGACGCATCTTGTCAAGAGCAGAGAAGGGGTCCCTTTCAATCCAAGATTTAATCAGATACGCCATCTTGGGCATTGCAAACAAAGCTCTCACGTGGGGCTTCGATGAGGAGCACACGAGTCGATCACGTGACATGACCACGGCACGTGACTTTCTGTAAGTACATGTGTGCCACGGTGAATATTTGTAATTGAGTTTTACGTAAATTTGGCAAACATACTCGACTGTTCAAAAGAGAGAAGCTTGTCTTATAAAAAATGACACACTAAAGTCGGTCTAAAGTAAACATTGGTCAGAAGAAATTCGTCACACACGGCTCATCCCAAAAGTCACAATCCCACAGTAAAATGTTGATTAATAAACATCCAAATACGATATATCGGATGTGATCCTGAACCAAAAATGCTTCCAGTTGCCTTTCCAGGTTGCACAATGGCAACTGACAGAACGTAGTGGTGGTCATATTCAAGTAACGGGTCCGCCATCTAACGTTTTTTTTTCAACTAGTGCTTATTTCGTGAATGGATTCTTAGCTAGATCCTGATTTGACAGATAATTAGTTTAATCTTTCCGCTGAACGAATATGGTTATTGTGTACGCTTGAACAACGCTGGAAAATATTGCGACAGATGGTGATAGCCATTTTTCTTGAAGTCTCATCTGTGGAATTCTATCGGGCCATTTTTGTTCACAAAAATTAAAGAGGAGGATATTGGCAACATTGCTGATCCGCCAACGTCATAGATGTTTTGCGCCTCATTTTCAAAAAAAAAAAGTTATTTGGCGGACCCTTTATTTATTACAGGAATCTACTATGATCCTAAAAAGCACCGAGTATTCATATGCGGAAAGTATTCATTGCAGAAATTACGCCATTTTAGGAAAACCAGATTGTCAACATGCACTCTAAATGGACGGCATTAAAATAAAAACATTATACCGATTGATATTTTATTTGATCAAAAATAATTTACAAATAATTTGATTCAAATCATTATAATTTTTTGACGTCAATAGTCGTACATACGATTGAAGACTGAAATCTTATTTTACATGGCTTACCATATATAGTTGATTTGACACTTCTTCTTCGTAGTATCAATCCGGCGGATTGGTTTGCAGCAACAGAATCTTGCATCTCGATCTCCATTCCTCTCGGTGCTCCGCAACCCTTTTCAGCTCAGCATAAGCGCTAAAATTCATGTCCTCGAATACTTGCTGCAAATACTCCCGTCTAGGACGCCCTCTACAGTTTCTACCCTCAACCATCCTCTCCACAATATCGTGAATAAGACCATCGTGGCGCATGATGTGACCAATATATCGGGCTTGCCTCTCTGAGGTGGTTCTTATTAGGTGCCTATCTTCCTTGATTATCCTGAGAACATAATTATTCGTGACGTGTTCTCTGCAGGAAATTCCGAGAATTCTTCTGTACGACCACATCTCAAAGACCTCTAGACTTTTTTTATCACTTTCAGATAAGCACCATGTCACACTATAAGTTAGTTATTGAATTGCGTGGCGGCAGGATGAGCCAACCTATAATAACTACTTTCTTTTATAATGATTAAAGTAAGAAAGCCTCAGCCCTCGAGTAGCCTCAAATCTTAAGAAACACCTCTACAAACGCGTGTTCAGTTGGTTATCTCAAGCCAAGGAATGTCACTGCATAAGGGTGTAAATGTGTCTTGTTTAAGAACTGTTTATTAGCATACTTGAAGGCCACGTTTATCTACTTTCGTTGAAAGCTTCGTCAGGTCTTCAATTGTATAAACGAAAGAGACCTTCATATTTTAGTGGGTAGATATGTGTACATTCAAAAGAGCAGGGTAAGGTAGAGGAAAACAGAGAAAAAAAAGCTTCATTCGAAGGGAAAAAGGTGTAATTGTATGCATGAGAAAATTGTTGAAATATGCTTTAATAGAGTTGAAAAAGTTTTATTAACTAAAGGCTGCGTAATACTTATAAAACTTTAAAAAGTAATTTAAGAAATTATATAATTATTTTTTTTTTCCGAAAACTTTATATATTTTACATTTGTTTGAGTTGATAGTTGGCATTTAATGCTACAGGCCTGGGAGTCGTCGGGTTAATCATCTAAACTTTATTACATTTTAACGTTGATAAACAAACGCTACTTAACCCTTTAGATACGAGGTGCGGATATATCCGCACCAACTTACACTGCTCTTAAGTGCGAGGTGCGGATTTATCCCACGCCCTGAAAAAAACACGTCGCTTCAGTGCGAGATGCGGATTTTTCCGAATACTATATTGAATATAATTTTGTTTAGTTTACGATAATCCTTCGTCAATTTTTTTTTACGATATGTATTGAGTTGTGGGTCATTCATTCTACACATGTTTAAAATTTAGCCCTTTTTAAAAAATAAGAATGGATTTATTTAATTTAGTTCTGAAGGTGAATATAAATGCAGCACTGACCAATCAAAACACATAAAAAAGTCATCCTTAAATATTCAACTTTATTTTTCATTGACTAATTGACTTATTTCGTGACTTTTGATGAAATCTTATTTCGCACGTAAAAGGTGAAGCTGTATTTTCTTTGTTCCCAGGGAATTCCAAAGAACAATTAGCGTGCTGTGTTCGAACACAGGGTCTTGTGTGATTACTGAAGATAAGCAGCGTTAGGCATGAAATGTGTTTGGAAGGGTCAGTTATTTGTTTAGAGATTTGGGCTAGTCATGTGATAAAAGACTCGTATATAAACGCATATATATGCCTCGGATACTATAGCTGTCTTCTCTACTAGTCCTAGATCTCACGTTCTGGAGGACGTCTCGAACTATATATCGCGTGTTCAAAGCGGAGCTAACTTTGTACGAAGCAATATAAAAATGTCGCTGATAAAAGCAGCTGATAGAACTGTAAGACATTTTTTTATGTAAACACATACGGGAGAATACCGACAGATGGTGATAGTAATTGTAAAAGTCTCATCTGTGGAATTCTATCATCATCAGCCTGTGTCCGACCACTGTTGAACGTAGGCCTCCCGCATGAGTCTCCATCCTCTTCGATCCTCCGCCTTCCGCATTCAGGTGGAATTCTATGATGCTTAAAATGCTGCATATGCGCTGTATGTGGCGCGTTAATCCGCCAACGTCATAGACTACAGCCTGACATTTACGCATAATCCTTATTATTACTGTTATACATTATGAATGGGTGGTCTCACGGTACGACTTTCGTCTACCACCAATTTTGATTAATAGGCTATGACTGGCTTTTTACGGGCGAGGAACTAAATTCAAACCAACCGGGGGTATTTTAGAGCTCAAAAATCGATTCTATTTTTGATCTCCGTCGGCGATCGAACCCACGACCTTTAGCTTGCAAAGTAAACGCTTTTACCATTGAGCTATACCAGTCGTCAAACGGGTTTAAAGTAAAAAACGTTATAGTGACATGTTATTTGATTTATGAACTCTAATACGAAGCGATTAAGCTCGAAAGAAAAGGTTCCACCGTATGATGTTTTAATGCAGAATAAAATATGAGGCATATAATAACTTACTCCTACCATTCATAGTAACTAGGTATGATGTATTTCTCATCCCTAGCAACTAGAGGTCTATAACTCTATACCTAACAAGGAATGAGATCAACAGAATCTTAGTTGATTCAGATTGCGGAATACACATTTGCATCACTAACTAAGAGAATTTAGCAACGTGCCAAGATGGAAATAGGTAATGTTCCAATCTGATATTTGAATTTCGGAATTTTATGTGTTACGTCGATATTCTGAAATTATTTTTTGCGTGAAAAATTCAAGCCCCATGAATATTATTATATTATTTTAAAAAATGGCACGATACTTGACTATTAAATTTTTCAAGGAATCAAATAGAAAGGTTATGTTAGGTGGGGTTTGTTAGGTTAGGTTAGAATAGAAATTACTTGCAAATAATTATTTAATGAAATCATGTTAAACATTAAATTACATATTATATATAAATTATATATGTCTATGCTCATGGAAATATATTATATACATTGATATGTAAGTATTCACATAAATAATATATATTTATTAGAATTTTTAATGTTTGATATATTTGCCCCAAATAATTAATAGCATGTATCTATTTTAATCAATTATAAGTATTTTAACTTTTATATAAGCTCGGTTTCTAGTAAATAAAATTTATATAATTGATATACTCCTCTCGGAATTCGATATTGAATTACTGGATGACAGGATGCAGGATCAGGTTAACAGTGCAAAGAACTAGTTTTCATTTTACAACTCGCGTTTATTTCTCAAACACTTGCTTTTCCGTCCACCCGTAATGGCCATTAGGCGTCCGCCATAACGGTTGCGAGCGAGGTCTAACTGACGGCGCGCTCTGACATCTGGCGCTGCCAACAGTCGCGGCAGTCAACCGAATAAAAGATGACAGTGGCCAACATGAAATGGACCAACTGTCATAACAAATAAAATGGCGAATGCATACACCGTGTATTATTATATAACTAAAACTAACATTATTAGATATGCACGTCAGGCGAGCGAACAAAATAAGAGACAAAAGATCGTTTTTGAAGGCTTTACGGCATCAGCCTAAAGCTATATCAAGCTGATATCATAATTAAGTAGTATAGTGATTTGAATTAAAGAGAAATATATTTTCGAACTTCTTCTTTCTCTTTACTTTTCACATTATATACTAAAAGAAAGGCTTACCTTGTGAATGTGCAACATAATTATTCTCTCATATGATCGCGTTTATGTATTAACCGCATTAACGAAAACGTCATAAAATTATAAATTACAGCCAATGAAAGCGCGGTGCTTGAAAAATATGCGAAGGAATGCATGCTTTCTTGCTTTCACGTGCGTGATAAAATCGCACGAGAGTAAGATGCGTGATGCGCTTTTATTTCTCATATAATTTACCCAATGGTATTAATATGTATATTATTAAAACTGATCATTTATATAACACCAAGCGCTCTATCTCAAAAATTAAATAAAATTTTATTCACAGCTGTGTTTTGAAATTAAATCTTTCCTCTTTCTTCTTCATTAAAATAACAATGGCGTACCGCCGAATAATAACATTTCTAATATTAACGAGAAAGGGTTCCAGAAATATCTCGAACGTTCCAGAAGCACCGAGAACGTTCCACAGAAATATAGAAACTAAGCAATTTTAATTATTTTCTTCGTTGAATAATACTCAATTTGTTTAATCTGACATGATTGTGGAAAAAATATTAAAATCAATTTATATCTTGGAAATTTGAAATATTTTAATCTTTGGCGGCTCAAGACGATTAAAAATTATAAAATTATTATAATTAGAATCCAAAACGAGGATCTTCGCAGAAGAACTCAAGTTATGGAGGCTACCAATGACTCCTAACTGATGTCTGCCATTCTACAAATCCATTTCCCAACCTTACCATTTCCTTATCCATTCTCACGTATTTCGTGGTTAGAAACGTGTTACCAAAGAAGGCAATTCGGTGAGACTCGCTGTAGTATACTAATTTCGCAGCCTTAGACTGAGGTCTATTTGACATCTAACTGATGCACCTAGAATCACGGGAAGGCCTTCAGGCACTCTACTAACTAGAAGCTTTTTGCGTGCAAAAATATTGCGACATTACTTTGAAAATCAGGCCATTTTTCTTCGAAAATGAGCAAGGATTGGCCGTTACAGTCAATGGCGATCGTTATCAGGCCATTTTTGTTCACAAAAATTGAAGGGGAAGATATTGGCAACATTTGACTTCAACAGGACGGCGCTACGTGCCACACAGCCGAAGCTACACTCGATGTTTTGCGCCCCATTTTCAAAAAAAAAAGTTATTTGGCGGACCCCTTTATTACATACGTGGCTGTAAGGCATTTATATTTCCCGGAATTTGCTTCAAAAACATCTAAAATTAAATGTAATAAACAATTCGACATGTTTACTATCCGTTCGTCAAAAAAATAAACATGCATACTTCACAAACCCTTTGAGCGCAATTACAGCTTTATTAAAATAATATTGTGTTGTTCAGAAAGTAATTTAATTTGTTCCCAAGTGGAATTAATTGTATTTCTGCACACTAAGACCGCATAATCACTTAATATAATAATGTCAATTATTACGAGTCAATTAAGTATAAAGCCGGTCTTGCTTCCAAAACACTAGGTGTATTATATAGATCACTGAGGAATATCAACGATAAACAACTTCTTCTTCTATATAAAGGACAAATCCGACCTATCCTTGAATACGGCAGTCACCTTTGGATTGGAGCCCCAAAATACCTGGTAAACTTAATTGACTCAGTTCAAAGAAGAGCAATTCGTTTGATAAACAATGACACTCTTACGTCTAACCTGCAATCAATGGAACACAGGCGTAAGATTAGTTATCTTAATCTTTTCTACCGTTATTACCACAGTCGCTGCTCTTCGGAACTTACAGAACTAATTCCTCCTGCACCCACCCACAACCGAAAAACTCGTCTTACACTTGCCGAACATCCACACACGTTTAATATATGTCGATCAAGAACTGGCAGTTTCCAAAGCTCCTTCTTTAATGCCACCGGTAAGCTATGGAATGCTCTTCCAACGTCTGTGTTTCCTCCTTCTTACAATCTGTATCTCTTCAAGAAACAGACAAGAAATATACACTTGCAATCTCCCCAACCCACACACAAACACGAACACAACACACGTTTCCCGCATGCAGCGTCTAGCCTCCCTGGAGTATATTGATCAGCTTCTTGAATATATTGTATGAATGATGAACTACAGTTTAATGGAAGAGTATTACAGAGGTGGTGTGAATTTGATCCCCGCCTGTAAAATGCCAATCATAGCATATACATTGGTGGTAAACGAAAGTCTTCACGTAAAGACTATCCATTCATAGTGAATTCCTGTAATAAAAAGAATAATGCGTGAACCTTGGGCGTTAGTCTATGACGTTGGCAGATCAACACTCCACATACAGCACTTAGCCATATGCACCACGGTAAGTGACATAGAATTCCACAGATGAGACTTCAGAATTGCTTTCACCATCTGTCGGTATTCTCCTGTATGTGTTTTAATTTAAGATGCACCACGTTCTGGAAGGCTAATTAAAGCTGATGAAGACATTATAAAGTCATTAATTGATGCAAATGGGTAAAAACATGTTATCCATTGAATTTGATAGTTCTTAATAAATTTTAAATCCTAGTCAAAAAATGTTTTATTAAAATAAATAAATAAATTTCTGAACAACGTGATATTTAAAGTGTGTGTCGCAAGCAATTTATTTTACACCCTTGTAAAAAATCCTATTTGTGGCAATTTTAAATTTAATTACAAAAATATTCGAAACAATTCTCTAATGTTTGAAAATTTAATTTTTGTTTCAGGTCCTGAAACGGCTGTTCTGACGGATTGTCCTGAAAAGGGAATATCTCCCATGCCATGCTGGGGAATCGACCGAGAAAGGCTTAAAATTCATTCTGAAATATGGACGTGTATTCACGTCAAAAGTTTTAATTCAATTAGCGTTTCGACGAATCAAAAAAAGTCAAAATAACTCGAATTATTTAAATTTAAAAAATATGAAATCAATGTACAGTGACAGTAGCGCACTAAAAGCCCCGTTCTCGTTAGATCACAGAAGTTAAGTGACATTGTTTGTGTACCAAAACATGGATGGGTTATCGAGCTTTTTGTATTTATTTTATTTTATTTTTTATTTTCTTTTATTAACGGCCTAGGCATACAGTTTTAAATAAGAAAATACATTTAAAGAAGATGGTAATACAGAATAAATATATAAGCTAAGACAATACATTTGGACAAAACATAAACATGAGTAAATAAAACAGACATCACGCACATCAGTAGAGGGATCTGCGAAATGCCGGAAGGTCCTGCCCGAAAAAGTCCAAGTCACTAGAGGAGTTGACCAGTCTACATATTCTCAACATAGGAGAATAGAAACCGTAGTTAGTTTTAGATGTCCTTACATATAGCAGGTTACTGCCTCTAGTGAGCTGGGAGGGAACATTGAACGTAACTGCCTGCAATAATGTTGAGTCATCGATTATGGAGTTCATAATTTTAAAAATAAACAGCAAGTCAGTCACTGTTCTACGTCTCTCCAATGTAGATACATTAAATGGCCTCTCTATATCCTGATAGGAGTAGCCACCTATCTCAAGACCGATCAGTCGTGCTACTCTTGACAGGAAGCGTGGTGGACTGTTTCAATCCGGTCGATATGAGTTCGATAGTAAGGAGACCATATTACGCTAGCATATTCCAGCTGCGGACGAATCAGTGAACAGTAAAGGACCTTGATGGAGCTCAGTTTTTGACGAGTTCATTTATCACGTATCATTGCTTAGATTGAGCCGTCTTTAATGATTTTTAACGTTTCGGAAGTGTCATGCTAATCACGCGATCTTTGAAAAAAAAAACAAAATATGTCTTGGACACAAAATCTTTCTTATCTTTAAGTATCAAGGTTCTCCCTTTAGAGACCATTAGGAAATATGTATTATGTATTCTCAGGTGAAACTTGGGTGCATAGATGTATTGGGACAAGGTATTTAATGACAAGTGATGGGAACTGAGAAGGCGGCAATTTGTCGTGGCAACACGAGTATAGTCCACTTTTTTATGACAACTTTTTTTTTGCAATTATTTAATTTATATAATGGGCAGTAATTATTTAGCAAACGGTCATTAAAAAATACCTAAAAAGGAAAAGCGACTGAACGTCGCTGGGATCGTTATCAAAACGCATGGCGGAAGAATGAGGAGCAGATGAGTAACACAAAGATTTTTTCAGTAGCACATGGACATTTATTTAATTAAAAGATTAACAATATTTCGGTCACCGAGGCGGAGCTAAATGCTTTTGGGCGCCAGGCCAATAACAACTGGCGACTGGGCACTCGGCGCCCGTGGTCGGTGACACCCAGAGCCGAAATTTATCCTGTGGCGATCCACTGAACTAAGCCTGTCCAAAAACCAATATGGCAACAAAAAAATAAACATAATAAAACTTTTATTCCAGCAGGATTGGTTGTTGTGCAATAACCAATATGCCATATTTTTAGATACATATAATGCATACAAAATAATAATTCTATTATATTTAAACATAATAATTCATAGTGGTCGTGGCATCATCTTCATCCAGCGATGGCTCAGGGAGGAGTTGAGCTATTCAGAAGCAGCCAGGATGAAGGTGTTGTTGGACTTCCTTATCCTGCTCCGGAAGCCGGCAACATGGTGACGCAATAATGCTGGGAATGAATGGACTCTGCCCTCCGCAAACATGTCAGATGCGCTACAGAATCTAGGGAGTTGTATAAGTTGGCGATATGAATTATTAAACGCAACTTTGAGCTTCTCCCACTCTCGCTTAGTTTAGCTAGACCAGAGTTCTGATGTATATAATGCCATACAGTTTGCTTTGAATAGCACTTTCCTGACAGAATTACTATAATGGTAGAACCTTCGAGAAAGCATACCGCTCCGAACGCTTATTGCTCTTCTTTGCCGCTCCATGTCTTCAATCTCACGTAAGTCATCTGTGAGTATGTGGCCCAAGTATTTTATTGAAGACAATGTCGCTAGATCGATAGATAAAAAAGAGATTGTATCGCATCTGACATGTTTGCGTAGGGCAGAGTCCATCCTTTCCCAGCATTATTGCGTCACCGTGTTGTCGGCTTCTGGAGCAGGATAAGGAAGTCCAACAACATCATCATCCTGGCTGAAGAGACAATAGCTCAACTCATCCCTGATACATCGCTGGATGGAGATGATGCAGCGACCACCGTGAACTTTTATGTTTATAAATAATTATTATTTTGTATGTACCATATAAATATATATATGTATCTAAAAATATGGCAGATTGGGTATTGCACAACCCAACCAATCCTGCTGGAATAAAAGCTTTTATTATTGTATTTCGAGGTTTTCGGCACCAGCCTGCAAGGGCTATATCGATCTGATATTAGTATTGAATAATTCAATTACAGCCGACATTTTTAATAAATTACTTAATAATTTCAGAGCTTTCATACGGTGATAATTAATGCACTTAAAATTAATTATTTAAATACGGTAGGAATATTATTATCCACACAGTGAAATCAATTTAAATATTTATATTCTAATGAATAAATTATCGGTTATGGAAGCTTAAAATTAAACAGGATTAATTTGATTTAAAATTAAAAATGCAGTGAATTATATCAAACTTTCAACATACATTAAAATTAACTGTGCTTTTAGTGAAATACTTAGTTTTTTAAATGAATAGAAGATAAAAGTTGTCCAAAAACTTAAGCAAAAATGGATGATGCGTGAATGTCAGGCGTTGACGCATCATTCATTTTATGACGTTAGTAGATCAACTCTCTACTTGAAGCGCAAGAATAATTAAAGTAATAAATTGATAAATATTTCATACCTTGTTTTAACATGGATCACACTGAACATTGTTTTACTTGTGGAAAGACTGCAGTTTTACGATCTATGAAGGCTTCATTATTTCAACGTGTACAAACGTACTCGTTAGTGTGTAGACGTTGGAACTGATAGAAGCCTTCATAGATCGCTTAACTACGGTCTTGCAGTATGTGAAACAGTGCTCAGTGTGATCCATGTTAAAGCAAGCTATAAAACACTTATTTAATTAATATTGAAATGTATCTCAAAGTGAATGCTAAAATATATAAATAACATAATTATAGTAATACAAAAATAACTGTGCTTTCAGTGTAATACTAAGTTTATTCAAGTGTATGTTTATATTGATGCATTTTTTCAAATTCAGTGTTTTTTTTTTTAATTGATCAAATTTAGTTCGAATTAAACGATAATGTTGGGGTTTTTTAAAGTGTGTCGTGCAACCCGTTGCTTCAAGCTCAGAGGAGCGCTTCTTCCGAAGAGTCGTGGAGACTCTTCATCGAGATAAGCGCAGATGATGGACGAGACAGGGGCAGCCAAGAAGCCCGTAGCAGCTGCCCTCACCATTGATAGAGCGGCATTTCTGCTCCTTAGGGTTAAGAAAGCTTTCAAGAAGAAGAAACAGCAGCGCAAAGAGAAAAAGTAAGTCAAACACCTTATTATCAACTACTGTTATAATCTAATAAGAAATCACTTGCACCATTGAGGTGCACACTTAGTAGTATGATAATAACATGATGCTCATGTGAATGTTACCATAGTAGCACGTATTCTACAAAACACGATCCTGCAAAACTGGACGTCCGTGGGAAAGCGCCCTTACATGAGATTTCGCCGGCCGGACGAGAGGTTAACTGACGACTGCCCGGAACACTGTGCAAACAAATTAAGGATGACAGTTGAAACAACATGAAATGGAGCGTCTGTCATAACATATAAAATGGCGTATGCCAACGCCGTGTAATTTCATATAAATTAAGACTAACATTATAAGATGTGCATGTCAGGCGAGCGAACAAAAATAAGAGACGAAATATCGCTTTTCGAGGCTTTTCGGTATCAGCCTAAAAGAGCTATATCAAGCTGATACCAACTCTTACATACTTTCAGTAATTTCAAGTATATTTTCTTTTATATAAAATCCTACAATATCAAATTCTAATCTTCTTTTTATTCTTCTTCTTCGTGTCAGCGACGTCAAATTATTTTTTTCCAGTATCTGGCATCATCGACAGCTCGTGTGTTGCCCAGCATTAGGTCCTGAGATGTGCAGCTTGTTTGGCACATGAAGCAGGATCTTAGGTGTGAGGCGGTCTGCAGGTCTCTACAGTCGCACAATAGTGTCTCTCCCTGCCGAAGCATTCCCCACCGCTCGAGGTTGTCCTTTGTTTAACCAACTCCGGTTCTTAATCTGTTCAGGGATTTCCAGGTCCGCTAGCCGAAGTTCTTGCCAGTTGAATTCCCCATTCTAATAAGTAGACTTTATAAACTTCAATATTAAGGGTTTATGGTAATTTTTCTTAAGTAGATCTTTTTAATTTTTTCTATATTGTCTTTACAATTGATTGGTGTTTGATTAGCTTCTTTTTTGTTCACCTGTTATGCAGTTGAACCGTATTTCAACTAAATTCAACTTGTATTTCACAGTTCAGATATCCGTGAAAGTCTCCGCTTAGCTTAAAGTAAATGAATAGAAATTGATTCAAACGAGAAAAGTTTCTTTGGAAACTTTGTATTATCTTCTTAAGTTGTTCCCAAACCAACGTGCCACGATCATCAAATTAATTAACACACGTTTATTTATTCTAATTAATTTAATTTATTTAACAGAACCATAGTTCCAAGGTACATGTAATAATAAAGAATAAGAAGCATTGAGCATACATTAAAATACAATACACACAAAAGAGAAAAAAAAACATAAAAGTAGAAGAAGATGACATGTGTCAAAGATCAATGAGTTCTAGGAGAACGAAACCATCGACAAAAGAGGAAAAAGATGTTAGAAAAGGATTGAGGTGTGCTGGTAGGCCATTTAGGAGCGACATTGCCGTTGTACTAAATTGAGTGCTCGAAGCTCTACAAGTATCAACTGGGATCAAACACAATGGATGTTGTTAAATGGAATTTTTTCGAGCATGAGAATGTATTTGGATTTATTGGGATTCCAAACTAAGCTTCCATATTCCAGAACAGATAGAACAAGTGAAGAATAGAGGGTGCGAAAATTTAGAGGGTTACGAAATTGACTAGCTTGGCGGGTGATGAACCCGAGAAGCTTATTGGCGCGGTATGTTAAATTAATTATGTGAGTATGGAAAGTGAAGGATGAATCGTTGGTTATACCTAGATGCTTGAAGTTTATTGTATGCAGCGTTCAGTCGTCTTGCGACTAAGCGTCACAGAGGCCATTGTTTTTTTATAATAATAATATTATATTAAGACTGAACGCGTTTCATCCCTGTAAGGGCATTACCAACAGACAATTATGTTTTCATGTATATAAATTAAATAGTGAACACTTCTATAGCGTTTGCGGTGAGTTTTTTTTATATACAGATCACGCTGGCGGGTATAAATTAGTTGCATAGCTTACGAAACCGAAGGCCATGTGTTAGTTTCCTTAGTCAGTGATTAAAAAAATGTTTTTATTGAGCGATTTATAAGCTCTTTAAATACACATGGTAGGTGTGAATTTGATCACTCATCTCTAAAATGCCAGTCATAGGGTGTCAATTAAAATTTGTCATATACGAAATTCGTCCGTTGAACACCATATATTCATAGTGAATTGTCGGTCTGTAGTTTATGTATGATTCAGATAGAGTACCATCTCTTTAAGTTCACAGAGTTCTGCTCTTAGGGATCTTTTAGAAACTGAGATGAGCATGATATAGCCCTTGCTGATTGGTACCGAAAACCTCGATGTACAATCTTTCGTCTCTTATTTATTTTTGTTTGTCGTACATGTCGCCATATTGGCATTTTGGACTTGTTACATAGATCGCTCCTGGGGGCTAAATGCTAATTACCGATCGATCGAGGCGAAAGTAACGCCATGTTACGATCGATCGGGGAAACCAAGTCTTTAATCGAAAATATATGTCAACGTGCTTCTGAAAAAGTCTGTGTTATTAATCTGCTCCTCATCATGCCCTCACTTGACTGAATAACAACCTATTTGAAAGAGAGGAGGATGTTAAAACCTACAGAGCCTTACCTTTATGTGCAGTAATGTCTTGGGACAAGGTATGGACAATGGCAACTGACAAAACAGATTGACAGAAAATAGTGTGGTCATATCTGTGTATTGATATGAAATGAAAAAGGCAGACTTTTTGTAGTCTATTTTTCTATAATGCATTCTCTATCCCGACCCTATAGGAGGGCTGAATGTATTATAAGGCATCTAATATTCAGTCCATTGATTCAGCAAATCCCCGTTCACACGCGAATCCAGAAAAGCTATTCGTCGCTTTGGGAGGATTACTTTCCGATCGGATTAGTGGTTAATGACGTATGCGGATGCAAATCTCCAACTGCATTGATTTTACCCAATCTCTATGGAGAACTCAGTATTTCAACGACAAACATCTACTATATACCAAAGTATGGAAAGGATAGATTCGTTCTATCCTTGAATATTGCAGTTGCACATGGGTTAGAGACAACCTTTTAGCAGTTCGTTTAATAATGAATGTATAATAATACGCCTACTTATAAAATACAGGTCTTAAAACAGAAGCGTAAGGTTGGTTCAATTAGTCTTTTTTGCAGCTATTACCACGGTCTTCTTTGAACTAAAAGAGTAATTCTATTATACTTGCATCCAACCACAATTTAGAGACTTGTTTTGACATTCCGCCATTTGTAATGTGAGAACGGATAGTTCGCTAGATGGCCGATATGTGGTCTTTGGGCGCTGTGACTATCTCTGCGCCGTTTGAGCCACTTTCTGCCCGGGCACTGTCAGATACACATCATTATTTGTATCCCGGGCAGAAGAAAATTCTAAACAAATTCTGTCAATATTTAACTTAGAATAAATTACAATGCGATTCTCGAAAAGTTCACCGTGTTGGTGACCTGTTCCTCATCCCTCCACAACGCGTCCCGATGAAAATCCTGGCGACATGGAGTCGCCTTTGTTAAACGGGGATTTTATCGTATATACCTTGCTAAATTATGTAATTATTTTACGTCTTTTTTTTTACCTAAAATATACTTTCTGAGTTCCACACAACCTCTCACATCCAACCCTGAAATGAGAGGCTCCAGCTATGGCAACAAGTCGCATCAGAGGATTTCATTACTCCAAAGGAAGGCCTTCTAACTGGCAAAAACCTTGACTGGCGGACCTGCAAATCCCTGAACAGATTAATAACAGGAGTTGGTAGTACAAAGGACAACCTCGAGCGGTAGGGAAAGAGACCTGCAGACCGCCTCACACCTAAGATCCTGCCCATGTGCCCAACAAGCTGCACATCTCAGGACCTAATGCTGGGCAACACGATGTTGTCAGATACTAGACAGAAATAATTTTGCGTTGCTGACACGAAAAGAAGACCAACGTGGCGACCTGCTCCTCATCCTTTCATCACGCGTCCAGTTGGCGATCCCGGCGATCTGGAGTCACTTTATTTAGACGGGGGTGTAATTTGATACTAGTACTATTTATGTTAATAATATCAATAATAATGGTTCAGTGCGGCTGATCGTGTTCCCAGTTTTATATTATACCATCTGAGATTATCTGAGCTGTACTCTGAAGGAAGTTTGATAAGATGGGATGATACTAATATATTGAGAAGACTTTGGCGTAGTATGAGATTGCATAATATATGCCATAATGGGACTTGAATATAAAATATATTGAATAACGATCATGTAATCAAATTATCGTTGCGAAGAATACATATTTTAATTTACACATTTAAGACATATTAACATCCTCCTCTCTTTAAAAGGTAGTTATTCAGTCGCGTGGTGGCAGGATGAGGAGCAGATTAACAACACAAACATTTTTTCTGAAACGCATTGAGATATATTTTCGATAAAGACTTGCTTTGCCCGATCGATCGTAACATGGCGTTACTTTTGCCTCGATCGATCGGAACTTAACAATGCAATCTCACCGCCGGCACACAATTGAGCGCACTCGCGATGGGCTGTTGCCCAGCGCTACCAGTGGTGATCTATATAACTAACGTCATACCCGTGACTTGTCCAAAATACCAATATGGTGACACATACATGTTCGACAAGCGAACAGAAATAAGAGACAAAAGATTGTATATCGAGGTTTTCGGTACCAGTCAGCAAGGGCTATATCATGCTGATGTCAATATGCACGAGTACATCACAAAATATCACCACTAAGTTCTGGTAGATGCCATTGGCCGTGGATTATCCAAAGACATTTCTGCACCAGGAGGTCCTTCACAACATTTAAATTTTCCGACGACCTACAGGGCAGAACTACAAGGGACTGAGTGACGGCAGCTTCAGTATCTGTGCTTATTTATAGATGATATGATCGTTATTTTTAAAAAATATATAATACTAGCCCGTCACCGCCGGGTATAGCTCAGTGGTTAATAATCGTGAAAGAGTGTAGTGTCGTTTAAAAAAAACGATTTCTAAGCTCTAAAATACCGCCGTTGGGGTGAATTTGATCCCGAAGATGATTGAAGAGCACAAGTGCCAGCGGGTAAAGCTCAGTAGTTAAAGCGTTTGCTTGGCAAGCCGAAGGTTGTGGGATTGATCCCTGACGGAGATTAAAAAAATATTTTAAATCGATTTCTTAGCTTGTGAATTTGATCACGCGTAAAATGCCAGTCATAGCCTATTCTTCAAAATTCGCGGTAGAGAAGACCAACGTGATATAACAACTCTCCAGAACCGCCTTCTTGATTGTCCACATCGCGTGACATCGTTGAATCCGCAAATCTTTTTTATATCAGACTATCTTATACATCCTCGGATTGTTAGTGCTGCATTGGTTCGGACTGTTTTCATTTCATTGACTAAATTATATTTAAAAAAAAGTCGCGTTACAAGTGACGATATGACGCACGCTTTATGATGACAATTTCACCTTCACGTTTTCGCGTGACGTTTTTTCCGTCACGAACTTACAGCGAGCAAGTATATGAATTCCTTTCGCCACAGAGAATTAACTGAAAAGCTAAAAATTCATTGAGAAAAAGCTTTCTTACGTTTCCGCTGAAAAAACTTTTTCAGGACACTTCCGGTTTTGTCATTAGTACTAGTACATCGATTTTCGTTTCACGTTTCACCTTTCACGAAAACGAGTTGTGAAAGGTTACTTTTTTTACTTATCTAAAAGTGTGGTAAAGATCAAATCGGTATACTTCAAACGTCGTACGAGTTATCACAGGTTCGCTTACTGACGATACTTAAAAAAATATTTAATTAATTTCAAAAACATAATCAATGGAAAGAAGCACGATTCTCGTTACCGTCCTACCGATGTTAAGCAATATAAAACATGGAGAAATATCTATATGGGTTACAACCTGTTGCTTACTTGTTTGTCTTTGGTTGTATTTAGCTGTCACTTAGAACCACATAGTTCAGGACTCGGTAGCATCGGTCTAATCATCTATTAATTAAAAAAAAAAGAATAAACATTCAAAACGTTTCTCTGATATAAGAGCTGCACTGAAGGTTATCGGAAACCATATGTATTCTTAGATGGACCTTTCTTAGATGGACTAGTCATGGACAGTATAAACTGACCGAACTGAATAGCGTCAATTTGTGGTGACCATATGTTCCAGATACAGAACCAGATATAGGAAAAAATTACGGTAATCCACGTGCTTAGCGCAGTTTTCGTTAGATTACCGCAGTTAAGCTTTTAAAAAGTGAATGCGGACTAAAACTTTGGTGGCCTGTAGTTAACTGAGTGTCGCTGATCGGGTTGAGACCATCCTTGGAAGCAAATAGGCCATGTCTTGGGAGCGTCGAGTTCATCATTCAATTTCTTTACAAACTAGAACTGCCTTCTCATGAAATCTCCAAGCTCCTATCGTAGAGTTTGTTGTTCTTGTACCACACATAGAAATGACAACTGATACAAATTGACATCAGCATGATATAGTCTTTGCTGACTCGTACCGAAAAAATAAATCGTACAAAATAATCGTCACTATATTGCGAATATCATGGGCGCGCCAATGCCAACCGTCGGCGAGAGCATATTGTATTTTACCCCGGCCGAATGCTGTGACTTTGTCCGGGCCATAACTTTGTAAAGTTGATCGAAAATATATGTCAATGGGCTTCAGAAAAAGTCCGTGTTGTTAATCTGCTCCTTATCCTGCTACCACACGATGGAATAACAACCTTTTGAAAGAGAGGAGGATGTTAAAATGTACGTAAATATTGATACATATATAATGAAAAATAATGTTATATCATGAATATCACCCATTCACAGAGAACACTGTCACATTGAATGATCAAAAATTACATCTTTTTAATGACTGCCCACGAACGATGAAATATTCACATTTTTAGTGTTAAGACAACGTCACAAAAGCAAGCGTCATACTATTCTATATACTGTTTTTTTCCAGCGCCTTCTGAATACATTTCCTTTATGTGCTTATATAAAAAAATCTCCAATAGAGCAAAGTTGACGCAAAGATGGCAGAGAAACACAATTTGGCAATTAATGTAGGATTTTTTCAACACGAGAGTTTTAAGATCGTATAGAATAACGAAATTTTACGAGAAAAATCTTATTTTCGCACGTAGGTATTTATTTCATCCTCACATTGAAAATTTTCTTTTCACCTGCGAGTACGGCTTAGAAGTAAAGCGTTTGCTTACCATATCAATGATCACGGATTTGACCCCCGACGACGATTTAAAAAAAAGATTTTCTATCAATTACTTATAATCATCATCATCATCATCATCATCATTTTCATTTCCACTCCTCAACTGGAGCATATGCTCGTTATTAACTGCCTTATCCTATGACAGTCTTACCTCACGAAATTCCGCCGAGTACATCAGGGGTCGTCAACCTTTTTATGCCTAGCGCCCACTTTTGCCTATTTTTCGTGGTAAAATTTCCCTACCGCCCACCAACCTTGCTATATTTCAATTCAGTATATGGGTGGAAAAAAATCTAGAAGGAATGTAGTAGATTTGAAAATTTACAAAAATCACCCACCGCCCACCACGGAAGCCCGTATCGCCCACTAGTAGGCGGTACGGACCAGGTCGACGACCCGTGGTCTACATGAACTTCCCAACGGCGCAAGACTAGGCGCTTAACCTGTTAACCCGGCGGGACGCATATATACGTCAAACGTAAACATTATCGGGTACGCGTAGGACATATGAATACGTCCTTGTAATATATGGGAATTGAGTGATACTGAGAATGAAGATCGTGAAAAAGTTGATAGAGTTGGAAATTACGTCTTCCGGGCGTGTCGTACTGACACGTCCTAGTGAAAGAGTTCGCGCCCGTTACAAGTTGCGTAATTGGACAGCGGGCCGCCTGGTTAACAGGTTAAATAAAAGGCAACTGTAGTGTAAGCTCATCCTTTGAGTGACTGTAGTATAGAAAGTTGTTTTACGTGCTCCCTCACCTTATAAATCCTCACAAAATCAAATCATCGTACACTCAATAATCAATTTCAAAGCTCTTTAAATATTCGCGACCGTTGTGAATTTTATTTCTCACCCGTAAAACGCCAGTCCATTGATAGAAAAGTAAAAGTCGTCTCGAAAACACCACCCATTCATAGGCAGTGTAAAAATTGCTGATGATGGTGAATGCCGGGCTGTAGGCCGATGCCGTTAGCGGATCAACATCACGCGTGCAACGTTTAGTCAAGATTTCACCGCGAATATTGTCAACCAGTATTCTACACAAACATCTGTTACCAAAACGCATTATACGGCTGCATTGGCTTATGGTGGGGTATTAAGATTCGCAGCAGCTTAGAAGAATGTTGACAATACAGATCTAAGCGGTACTTAATTTCGATCGAGTCCCATATATTACGCATGTAGTAACAAATACGTTCCATCGTTCTCAATGCGGGAATTGTACTCCTTCTGGAGGCCATAGCTCTCAGTGACTTGTACGCCAAGATATCTGAAAGTGTAAGCCATCTAAATGTGACTGAATTACAGAAAATAAAGACAAATATACTCTTAATATTTCCTGTCAAATGAGGGTTTTTTTTCCTCTTGTCAAGTTGTCTACCTTTCTGTAGAGAAAATAAATTACGTCACTCACGGTAACTAGATAAATGTTGGAGAAACATATCATTTCGTTACAAATATTTTCGTGTAGTTATTTTCCTCATATAATATTACTATTACAACAGAGCTTCTCAAATATACATTCAGAATATTTACATCATTTCAAATCCGTCAATAATGTGAAACACTGACGAAGCTCTCACTGAAAGTGAAATCACGGACTTACAGTATATCAACGTGATCCACATTAAAAACAAGTTAAAAAAATATGAATTTTAACATTGGAAAACATTTTTATGTAAACTCATAAAAAAGAATACCGATAGCCGCTAATTGGGAAAAACTTAACTGTCGATTCTACGACACTTGT